>JAJOZX010006967.1:0-245826 GCA_023014485.1 Bathynomus jamesi | reverse complement strand
CCCCCCCCACGCTCAAGTCTCCCGCGACGACCGGTGGAAGTCGTGAACAACTCCCTAGGCCCTTTCTACTGCTTCGATTTCAATAGTCGCACCCCTTGTGGGGCGACACACACGCACCACCTATATGGCCCCAACCCTGATATCCGTCATGACCGAACTCTCCTTCGAGTGCCTCAACAATGGCTCTCCTACTTTTTACCATTCCACCACCTGCACCATCCTGTATAGACCTGTCCCTCGTTTCAACTGATGCCCTCCTAGACTTCACGTGGCAAGTCCTCCGAGAGGACCATGGAAGTGACCATCTCCCCATACAACTCACCCTTAATCGACCCGACCAGACTGTTCGGGTACCGGTAAGGTGGGTTACTACCAACGCGAATTGGGCCCGCTTCCGCGACAACACCTATACCACCCTTACAACTGCCCACTTCCCATCCATCGACGAGTGCATCGCTTACTTCGAGTCCGTCGTTCCAGCGCACAGTGCCACAAATGGGTTAAAAAACGGCCAAAAACCAAAAATAACAAATTTAAGTAAATTCTATTAAAACCATTTCCACGTCAAAATAAAACACTTTCTACTTACTGATTTAAGTATTTGAAATTTATTCTCTTACATTAAGGCAAGAAAAATCTACGAAATAATATACATTGTCTTAAAATATCTTGGAGGGGACAAAATATGTTTGTTCTAACAACTTACTTGAAGTTACTATATCACACAAAATTGTCTGTAGTTTCATGTTCTGCTTAGTTCTATTGAAAGAATAAACAGTTTAGAACATTTTCATGCATATTTTTTTATTGAAAACTAAAAAGATAGCATTAATTAAAAAAACTATTGCAATATCATAGATTACAGATTAAATGTTATCTAGAAAATGTGTAAAATTAGCAAAACAAAAAATGGGGGATTTGGGGAATGTAATTTTTGTGTTAAACATTAATGCAACCTTTAAGTAAATCAAAGAAACAAAACTTTTTTGCGCTATTTGCGACTTTGCGTGTTAGAACATGTTTTTCATGTATTAACTAACTAAGTCTGCAAGAAGAGTGATGCGTGATTCCCAGTTACACCACTCATAAAGTTAGAGTAGGAGAAAATACTGAAGTTGAAATTGCCATGAAATACGAGTTATCTCTAACTATGCTTGATGGAAAGGCTATCAATGCAATTACAGATACTACTTCAACACAGTCATGTAATTTATGTTTAGCAAAACCATCCCAAATGAATGACATTGATTTTCTCTTGAAAAAAGAAATAATTAATACTGATGCTGTTGAATATGGTCTCTCAATATTGCATTGCTGGATTAGATTTTTTGAATTTATCTTACAATGGATATAAATTAGAAACTAAAAAATGGATGGCTAGAACTGAAGAGGAAAAGAAGAGTGTGCAAGCCAGAAAAAAACAGATCAAGTGGGATTTCAGAAAACGACTTCATTTACTGGTGGATCATCCGAAAGCAGGGGCTGGAAAACAAATGATGGAAACACAGCAAGAAGAGCTTTCCAAAATGCAGAGATATTTTCCGAAATCACAGGTGTGAACAAGAAAGTAATTGATATGCTCTATTGTATCTTGCAGGTTCTCAGTTGTCAAAACCAAGTTGACATTGCAAAATTTGAATCTTATTGTCGAAAAGCTGCTACGACTATTGTAAATTTATATCCATGGTATAAAATTCCTGCTTCAGTACACAAAGTACTTCTACATGGAGGTTTGGTGATGAAAAATCATCTATATCCAATTGGTTCTTATTCAGAAGAATGCAAGAATGTCTACATAAAGTAATAAGAAATGTTCGTCTCCATCATTCCAGAAAAAACATCTCGACTGAATACTATGCAAGATCAAATTCATTATCTTTTAGTATCAAGCGATCCAGTCATTAGTACAGTTCGAAAAAAGAATAGAACCCCAAATTGAGAGAGATGTCAGAAGAGGCACGTTCACTTTTAAAAGAGAGTGAAATATTAGAGAATTTAAATATTAGTTCTGATGAGGAAGATATGTTCTAAATATGAAGTTTTTGTAATTTTGTTTACACTATTTACACTTTTTTCATATCAGTTGTCACACTTATTTTGGGGGAATTAATTTCATAAACTTTAAGAGGTATTACGATGTTTTTTATTTACCCCTTCTGATATAGTGGCAGGTTATCAAATAATGTTTTAAACAATAGATGTGTATAGTGATTAAAATGAAACCATACTTATTTTAGTATGTCATTTGACAAAATCTGAAAACATAGGCCTAATTAACAATTATCTGTTTAGTATATTTTTAGTAATTTGAGAAACTTAAGAAACTACAGTAGGTCATAACCTATTGATTTGGAATATTATTATTATTTATAGAAAAATCACTCAATATGTCACCATTACATATATACAAAAGGTACTAAACATAATTTTTTATTAAAATAAATCATAATTAAACATTTCAACTACATAAAACTAAGTACAATTGAAAAAAATAATTTTGGCCGTTTTTTAACCCATTTGTGGCACTGTGCAGCGGCCGCAAGCACTAGCGTCCCATAATCCTCCGCCTACCCCTGCGCCCGACGGGTGCCTTGGTGGACCCCGGAGTGCGCGGAGCCCGTGCGCGCCAAGAAGAAGGCAACTCGGCGCTTCTACCGGACGCGACTCCCCATCCATCGCACGGAGATGCAGCGGGTCAGGGCCATCGCCCGCCGCACAATGAAGACCGCGCGCCGAACCTCTTGGCGTGCCTTTGTGTCCGGCATCACCGCCAACACACCTTCGGCTACCATCTGGAAGAAGGTGCGGGGTGTCGAGAGGCGACATGTCCCCTCCCGACCCCCGGTCCTCCGGACTAACGACGGACTCCTATGTGAACCCCAAGTCGGTGGCAGACCACCTTGCTTCTACCTTCGCCGCCGTTTCTTCCTCTACAGCCAATTCCGTACCCGCCCCTGACGATAGCCCCTCTCCACCGTCCATAGACAGCACCTACAACCGATTGTTTACCATGCGTGAACTACAGGCGGCACTGGCCTCTCGACGATCCCCTTGTCCCGGTCCGGACGGTATTCCGTACGGCATGCTCCAGCACATCCACTCTACCTTACAAATTTTCCTGCTGGATCTATACAATCGCATATGGATAGAGGACGCCTTCCCCTCTAGGTGGAAGGAGGTCCACGTCATCCCTATCCCCAAACCCGGCAAATATTCCCTGGACCCCACAAACTACAGACCAATCGCCCTGACGTGTTGTGCCTGCAAGATCCTCGAGAAAATGGTTGCCACGCGATTATCGTTCGTCCTTCAACATAATTCCTTCCCGTCTAACCAGTCCGGCTTCAGACAATTCCGCTCCACTACTGATCCCCTCCTGCTTCTCAGCCGAGACATACAGGATGCCTTCGACAATGGACAGTTCGTACTGTCAATTTTTTTTGACATCCAGAAGGCCTATGACACCACCCGTCGAGCAATGATCCTCGGTCAGCTCCGACGTCTGGGCCTCGTCGGAGACATGCCGACCTTCATCAGAGGCTTCCTCTCTTCCCGGACTTTTAAAGTCCGGGTGGGCTCAGTCCTCTCTGACACCTTTGTGCAGGAGGACGGGGTCCCACACGGAAGCATCCTCAGTGTTCTCTGCTTCTCCGTCGTGATGAACACGGTCTCACAATGCCTTCCACCCACCATCCGCTCTTCCATTTACGCGGATGACCTTGCAATCTACTTCGCAGGACGAGAACCGTCTGTTGTTCAACGACAGATGCAGCTCGCCATCTACCGGGTGGAAAGGTGGGCGACGTCGGTGGGTTTCCGCCTCTCCATCCCTAAGTCCAAGTGTATGGTCTTCAGTAGAAGAAGACCCACAGCCCTTCCTCTACCCTCTGTCACATTATACGGCACGCCTCTTGAGGTGGTACCCTCCACGCGTTTTCTGGGCATGACCCTAGACCGACGGCTCAATTGGGTTTCCCATCTGAAGCACCTAAAGCAATCCCTTCGACGCCCCCTCGCTCTCCTGGATCACCTCTCTCACACCACATGGGGTGCAGATCGACGCTCTCTTCTTCGCCTTTACACTTCCATAGTGCAGTCGAAGCTGGACTATGGTAGTGCAGTTTACGGTTCAGCCTCCACCGCCCGCCTCCGTAGTGGAAGTAAAGCGAAGAGGAAATAGACTGGTAACTTTGAGAATGAATTATGGGGAACATGTACTCAATATAATCATGCATACGCACCCCAAAGTGGATGTCCGGACGACGTTAAGGAAGCATTCTGGAGGTTACTGGAGGAAGAAATGGAGAGTATTGCCGAGGACGAACGAGTGGTGTTGGGCGGGGATATGAATGGACATGTTGGTGATCATAACGATGGAGTGGTCAGAGTGCACGGTGGTCATGGCTATGGAGAGGCAAACGTGGACGGTGAGAGTGTGTTGGATATGGCTGTATCGTTTGATCTAGCGATTGTAAATACGTTTTTCAGAAAGAGGGAGGAGCATGTTATTACGTACAAGAGTGGAGGCAGAACATCGCAAATTGATTTCATACTGTATAGGAAGGCGCAATTGGCCGAGGTGAGGGACTGCAAAGTTATTCCAGGAGACCATGTGATGCCACAACACTGGTTGGTAGTCATGGATGTGATGTTGAAAAGAGGAAGAAAGACCCGAGGAACAACAGTGAGGAGAATTAGGTGGTACAAACTGAGAAAGGAGGGGAAGAAATGGGAATTTAGAGTGTTGAGTGAAATCCATGTTGATGAACAGAATGTACAGGATTGGTGGGTACATAATGTGAATGTCATGAGAACGGCAGGTAGAGACATATTGGGGGAAACATCAGGTAAAGTGTGGGAAGATAAGGAAGGATGGTGGTGGAATGATGAGATCCAAAGAGCACTACGAAGTAAGAGAGAAACTAACAAGTTATGGGAAGAATCGAGGAGTGAGGAGTGTAAGGTGGTATATAAAGAAGCAAAGAAACAGGCAAAGAGAGCAGTGGCGAGAGCAAAGGTGGAGGCATATCGGCAGATGTATGAGGATTTAGAGGATCGTGAAGGACAAAAGAAGATATACAGATTGGCTAAGAGCAGAAATAGAGCAGAAATAGAGCGACAAAAGACTTTACACAGGTAAAACAAATTAAGGGAAGGGAGGGGGTGGTGCTGCAAAGAGATGAAGAGATAAAGGATAGATGGAAGGAATATTTTGAGGAATTATTAAATAAAGAAAACCCAAGATCTTTCTATGAGGATGGATTACCAAATGTAGCTATGATAGAACAAGTGGGGAGGATGGAAGTGAGTCGTGCTCTGAATAGGATGAAAAATAACAAAGCGACTGGCCCAGATGATACCAGCCGAGGCATGGAAGGCACTGGGAGATGAGGGGGTGGATCTGGTGTGGGATCTAATGCAGAAGTTGTTTGACCAGGAGGTGATTCCGGATGAGTGGCGGACCAGTATCATAGTGCCTATATTCAAAGAGAAGGGAGATGTACAAGATTGCATGAATTATAGAGGGATCAAGCTAATATCACATACAATGAAGATATGGGAGTGAATAGTGGAGAGTAGGTTGAGAGACGAAGTGTCAGTGGAACAGTTTGGATTTATGCCGGGAAGGAGAATGACAGATGCAGTTTTTGCATTGAAACAGTTGGCAGAGAGGTACAGAGAGGAGCAGAAGGCATTGCACATGGTTTTTATTGACTTGGAGAAGGCATATGATAGGATACCATGGCAGGAAGTTTGGAGATGCTTAAGGGAAAAGATGGTACTAGAGAAGTATGTTAAACTGATCAAGGGGATGTACAGGGGAGTAACAACTAAGGTGAGGAGTAGCGTGGGTGTGTCAGAGAGCTTTGGGGTGGAAGTTGGTCTGCACCAAGGATCAGCTTTGAGCCCCTTCCTTTTCAATGTGGTATTCGATGTGTTGATGGACAGGATTAGAGGGGAGGTGCCATGGTGCATGATGTATGCAGACGATGTGTTGAGTGGGGAGACGAAAGAGGAGGTGGAGCAGCAGTTGGAAAATTGGAGAGAGGCGTTGGAAAGTAGGGGGATGAGAATTAGCCGAAAGAAGACCAAATATATGAGATGTGATGTGCAGCAGGACTGAGGAGGGGAAGTGACATTGAGTGGAGAGCGTGTTAAGACGGTGGAGTATTTTAAATACTTGGGGTCAACAGTGGATGTAGATGGGGGAGCAGAGAGAGAGATAAACTGTAGAATACAGTCGGGGTGGAAGAACTGGAGAGACATCAGGGGTGCTCTGTGATAAGAGGGTCCCAGTGAAACTGAAGGGAAAGGTATTCAAAACAGTGGTGAAGCCGGCAATGTTGTATGGAATGGAGACTGTGCCAATGAAGAAGAGCAATGAAAGAAAAATCGATGTGGCTGAAATGAAGATGTTGAGATGGATGTGTGGAGTGACGAGGAGGGATAGGGTCAGAAATGAGCATATAAGAGGAAGTGAAGGTAGCGGAAGCATCTAAGAAGGTGCAGGAGGCCAGGCTGAGGTGGTACGGACACGTCAGGAGAAGAGAGGAGTATGATGTGGGGTGCAGAGTGCTGGAGATGGAGTTGCCGGGACGGAGAAGAAGAGAAAGACCGAAGACAAGATGGAGGGACTGTGTGGTGGCGGACATCAGGGAGAAGGACTTGGAGGAGGACGTGGTATACGACAGAGGAGAGTGGAGAAGACGAACCAAAAACAGCAACCCCATGTAAAGATGGGATAATAAGCTGCGGAAGAAGTCGATATATATATATATATATATATATATATATATTCAAAAAACACCAAAAATAGGAAATATATTTTAAAAAACATATTTTATACAAATATGCATAAGATAATACTGTATATATATTTTATTATTCAATTTTGATTGGTTATTCAATATATATATTGCTGTTATAGCTGGGTGTGACTGGGTCAAAAAATGAATAATAACCTAGTGCTTTTTCTCCTTTCTGAAGCAAAACACATTTTTCTGGTGTTTTTTGGTGTAATTTGTTCAAATCTGAACTTTTTGTTTGGGAAATGAGCCATTTTTGAGAAATTTTAAAATTGAAAATTTCTAAAAAATGGCTCATTTCCCAAAGAAATGAAGTTCAGATTTGAACAAATCACACCAGAAAAATGTGTTTTGGTTCAAACCTAACCTAACCCGCGTTTTTTCAGAATTTCTTACCTTAAGTAGTAGCATTGGGATGTTTGTACAAATCAGTGGTGACCAACAGGAATAAAGACAATTTTGCCAGGCCCACCAATTTGAACTTGTTGGCCTAGCCAATGCTCACAGACGTCGAAGCAAAAACTCCAATTAACTGCACTCTTGGAAGCCAACGCTAAATAGAGCTGTGCATCTAGCTGTGTCGAACCATTTGTCAAGAATAACCCAATGTACAATAAGTTTTACCATACTCTGAGGTGGGATTTTTCAACCCATGTGCCCTTTTGACAGGAAACAGAGAAGGAACACTTTTTTTTTTCTGCCGCGCTCGTCCCTAGTCAATCTTCTGCAATAATATTTGTCAGTGTGAAAAATGCTCTGTATGAATTGGTCCCCAATTAACCCACCCCTAATATCTCCAGTCTAACTATAGAGTAGATTAAGTCTAGCCTTGTAAGGGTCAGCCTAGAGATTCCGGAAATGGTCCAGAGCAGGCAGATAAATTGAGGTCCACAGTAGGATTCCTCACCAAATTAGGTTAGGGCAATCTACCTTCACCTTTGTTAAGCTATGAGTTGATGCTCGGTCTTAGGCCACAATGTAGGCCTAAGTTGTCTGACCCAGCTTAATTTAATGAGTTTACTTCTTACTGGGTTAAAACACAATTAGTCACTTACTGCTAGTTATTAGAGAGTCTCTTTTCTCCTTCCTGTATAATTGTCGAGAGCATACTTGCTGGTGGGGATCTTTTTCCGGTGTCTGTTCTTCTCCCTTCTCTCGTTCCGTCTTGTCGCCCCGTTCCTCGTTTTCGTTCTCCCTTGTTCTCTTTTTCGCGGGGCTTTTTCCACCAGCGTCCTCTTAGTTTTTTCCTCGGTTGGTTGATCGGTAATGTATATCTATTACCGAGCACGCTCTTGTCACACAGTATATAAATACTAGTGTGGAGAATAACTCTGGTGAGCAACCAATTGGTTTCATCCACCCAGTTATTGACATAAAAGGAATTTAATAATTGTTAGATTAACTACCTACCTACTCAGTGAACCATTTTCGTTACCTCCCAACTACCCACTCATCAGTTTTCCATATACTGGGGGCCCCGGGAGAAAAATTTTGGTGTCATTGTCACCAATTTTTATGTCCGAGTGTAGACTAGCTAACTATTTGACTGTAAATGCCTGTTAATCTGATTAACAGTGACTATCCTCACCTTCTCATGAAGAAGATGTAGCATTTAATTAGAAGAGAAAATATACATCCATAGGATGAAACTGTCTATGGTCTTTACCATAAGAAAAGAAAAAGTGAAAGTTAGAAGATAAAATTACAATTCCCCAGCATCTATTTTTTGTTGTAAAACTAGTCGCGCCTTTAATGCTGTTTGTCGCTGAGGTCTTGTGTCTGTCAGTGTTGTAGTAGGATGCGTTACCACTCCTACTGTCAAAGGAATAGTTACTGGAAGTTCAGTGTCTCCAGTTGTTACTGTCAGTGGAGAAGGTTCTCCAAAGTCCATTGTTTTGGGTCCAGACTCTAAAGGGTACAAAAGAGAAATGTCTCTTGTTGTGTCACCCGTTGAAGTCCTTAAATTGACCACTCTTGTTACCCCGTCTGCCCCTGGTCTGAGTTCTAAAACTCTAGCCAGAGGCCAGTATTGTCTTGGAGTACTGTCATGTATGAGAACAAGTCCCCTACCTTAATTGTGTCAGACCAATCCTTCTTAGTCATTTGTTTATGTCTCTCCCTTAGACCCATCAAGTACTCAGTTTTCCACTGTTTAATAAAATGAGCTTTAACTCTAGTTAAGTGTTGTAACTTAGTCTGGAGTTCATCGTGTCGTTGAGTCCAGTTTGGGTCTTCTGAAGAGTCTATATTGTAGTCCGGCAGGAGACTAACTTGTTCTCCCTGAATCAAATGATTTGGAGTTAATGGTTCCGGGTCATTAATGTTGTCACTCACATAAGTGAGTGGTCTATTGTTGATGATGTTCTCAATCTCAGCCAGGAGAGTGAGCAACTCAAATAAGTGTATCTGTTTTTTACCAATTGCTTTCTTCAAGCAATTCTTTACTGTTTGTATATTTCTCTCCCAGATAGAAACATACCAAGGAGAGGCAACTGGAATATACTTCCACTTTATGTTTGAATTTTGTATATATAATTGTGTGAGTTCGTTGCTTAACAAGTCGTTGATGAATTGTTCACCAGCCTTGAAATATGTAGCATTGTCAGTCCAAACTGTCTTGGGTACTGAATGTCGTGCACAGAATCTCTTAAAGACAGCAACAAAAGATTCTGTTGTAAGGTCCTCCACAACATCCAGATAAACAGCTCGTGAGGCAGCACATGTAAACAGTACAATGTACATTTTTTGTTCAGTGTCAACCACCCCTACAGTCAATGCTCTTGTATAGTCAATGCCTACAGTCTCAAAGGGTCTGTTGAGAGTAACTCTCTCCTCTGGCAAAGCAGGAGGATCTGGTTTCCTATAGGGCCTAGCATGAATACGCCTACATGTGACACACTCACTCAGGACTGTTTTAACAGTGATCCTTCCCTTGGGTATCCAATAAGTTTTTCTTAATGTAGTTAGTGTCTGTGGTACCAACATATGATATACATGATTGTGTGTTTTTCTGATGATTAATGTTGTCAAATAGCTAAATCTAGATAAAAGGATTGGATGTTTGCTTTTGTATGACAGTTTTGATTTGTCTAATCTCCCTTTACACCTTAGAAGGCCTTCCTCATCTCTGAACAAATTTAGATCCACAACTACTGATGGTACAGTAGGGTGGATCGATTTTACATTTTTTTCGATTTCCATATTCTAATAGAGACAAAAACTTGCGCATGCATGAGAAAATAGCCTCTGCAAAATCTTAGCTTAATAGGTAATCATCTTCTGCCCCCGGCAGAGCGATGAAAATCATATTTTAGTAGTCAAAAACGTATTTTTAAACCCTAGCCTAGAGTCATAAAATTTTGCGTGTGTGTTATTTCATGCCTAAGCAACGATATAAATGCTATGGGAAATATATAAATGCATTATTTAAGACAAAGAGCCGATCTGAAAATATGTATAAATATACATATTTTCAGATCGCTCTTTGTCTTAAATAATGCATTTATATATTTCCCATAGCATTATGTCGTTGCTTAGGCATGAAATAACACACACGCAAAATTTTATGACTCTATGCTAGGGTTTAAAAATACGTTTTTGACTACTAAAATATGATTTTCATCGCTCTGCCGGGGGCAGAAGATGATTACCTATTAAGCTAAGATTTTGCAGAGGCTATTTTCTCATGCATGCGCAAGTTTTTGTCTCTATTAGAATATGGAAATCGAAAAAAATGTAAAATCGATCCACCCTATGGTACAGGTTCTTTTGTTTGTTTCCCATTAGTCAAGAATTCTAACTCTTTATTGTACTCCTTTTGTTGTGCATGCCCTATCCAGTACTTGGTTGCAACTTCTGTATAATTATGATTGTTTTTATTTAGCTGTTTGTTTATTGTAGTTAAACAGTTGTGAGCAAACCTCAAACAGTAGGCTGTGACCCTGACAAGTTTACTGAAATCAGAATAACGTTCATAATTAGTGATTGGTTCAACCTTTTCATGTGAAAAGATTAAATTTAATGTCAAGTTAACTTGTTCCACAGGCCATTGGTCTGTATTACAGAGCCACTTAGGTCCCATGAACCAAGTTTTGTTTGACTTCAACAACTTGTAGGATAAACCTCTGGTCAGAAAGTCTGCTGGATTTTGTTTAGTTGGAACATAGTGAAAGTTTACTTGTAGGCTTTCATTAGCTCCAGCTATTTCTTTTAGCCTATTTCTTACAAAGATATTCTTACTATTAATGCTATCATTCCGTATCCGGGCAAGACAAATCTGACTGTCACTCAGCCAGATGTGGATATCAGTTATGTTCACATCATGGTAAGCATCCTTAATTAATTAAGCAATGAAATGGTTTTAATGGCTAATGCAGCAGCCAATAGTTCCAATTGAGGTATGGTTCGGGTAGGTTTGAGAGGTGCAACAATCCCTTTTGCATAAATTAGATGACTTTCTGTAGGACTTACAAGATACGCACAGCACCCATAAGCTTGTGTGCTTGCATCAGCAAACACATGAAGTCTCTGGGGCTTATCCCTAAACCCACAGCACCTTTGAATTTTAATGTTCTGCACTTTTGTTAAATCAGCAGCTAACTTCTTCCAAGATTTTTGATCTTCATTTGTTATTGGATCATCCTACCCAACATTTGTCCTCCAAACTTCTTGGAGGAGAATCTTTGATTTTATTGTTGAAGGCAGGAATAGACCCATGGGATCAAAAATTTTGGAAGCCTCTGATAATATTTCTTTTAGTATTTGCTTCCTCATCAAGTTTAAAACCTTTAGTACAGATTGAATCATGACTGTTAGAAGTTGCATCCAAATACCAGTTCATACCTAAAGTTTTAACTCTGTCTGATGGCTCAGTAAGACCATTATTATCCTTTAAAATCCTTTTGTTTAAATCCTCATCATTTGAAATCCACTCTCTAAGTTCAAAGTTACCTTGTTGCATAATGTTCTGAGTGTGTTCATAGACTTCAGATAATTCAGATTTTGTTGTTGTTGAGCCTATTAGATTGTCTACATAAAAATGTTCCTTGAGGAAGTTCAATGTTAAAGAGTTATTAAACTGGTTCAAATGATGTCTAATTGTCAATACTAATAGGCTAGGTGAGCAATTGGCTCCAAACAACACAACATTAAATCTATAGGTTATGAACCTTTTATTCAAATCAAATGGATCCTTGAATCATAAGAACCTAAGTTGGTTCTTTTCATATTCACTTTTAAGATTTATTCTCAAAAATGCCTTTGAAATGTCACTTTGTACGGCATATTTATCTAACCTGAACCTCAGTAAGATCTTCACAAGGTCAGAAATGAGATTAGGACCCTCAATCAGGCAATCATTCAAACTGTGTTTATCACTGTCTTTGAGGCTACAGTTATATACTACTCTGAGTTTTGTTGTTGGGGCATCTTGTCGATAAACCCCCCTGTGGGTTAAATAATGACAACCATCTTTTTTAAAAGGGTTATTTGTTACTTCTTCAATGAAGCCTTTCTGTAGCTGTTCTTTGAAGACATCACTGTACATTTGAATATTATTTTGTTTAAGTTTTTTCATTACTTTATATAAATGTCCTTTAGCTACTTTGAGATTATCTCTTAAAGTTGGACAATTTATTTTCCAAGGTAACTCAATAAAATAACTATTGTCTTTGCACTGAATGGTGTCTTCAAATCTTTCTACCATTAACTGATCTTCTGAAGTTTGATTTGTGTCATGTATACCCACAGATTCTAGCAACCATAAAGTTTGAATTGCCTCATCCAGAGTTTCATTTGATAGTGATGAATTAATGTTCTCAGTTGATATAATATTATTCAAAGTGTTGCTATTCTTACAGGTTATGTAGGACTGAGTTGAGGCACATAGTATTTGTTAGTCATGAACTATTTTGGTTTAGGTCTAGGTTGTATTTGGATAGGTCACCCAAAGGGGCTATCCCTGATATAGTCTGATAAGCTATACCATTATCTATCTTTACTATGCCCTTATGAATAAGATTAATATAATCTGCCCCTATTAATATTTCAATGTTAGCTACTGTGTTGTTTGTGATATGTCTATCAGCTATTTTGTAGTGTTTTCCCAAATGATTTATGGTTTGTTCTAGTTTGGGTATAACCAGTTTGTTTTGTCCTACTTTAGAAATAATAACTGCTTCAATTTTCTCTACTTTATTTTCTAAATGTAGTTCCAGGTCAATTGTCTTATAGCTATTTTTGTCCGAGTTATCCTTAACAAAGGATGCAATATTGAGTTTTTGTTCATTCGGGTTTGGTGTCAAACCCAATTTATTAACTACATTTTGCGAAACAAATGTTTGTTGAGAACAACAGTCTATAAGACATCTCACTGGAGTGGTGCTACCCTCACTATTCACTAAGTCCAAAGTAATAGTTGGTAAAAGAATCTCGGTGTTTCTTGTTACGTTGTTTGAACAAACAGAATGTCCCATGAAAGTGGCATTTCCTTGATTACCTTTGTTTGGTGGAGGTATCTTTTGAGTTTGAGTACTATTGTTTGGACACTTTGGTGAATCACACATTGATGAGACATGTCGTAAACTTTTACAAAACTTACACTTGAATCTTAACCTAGATTTACAGTCTTTCTTATAATGTCCCTGGCCAGTACACTTTTTACATAGGTTCAACTGTTCACATCTTTTAGCTCTTTGGTTAAAGTCTGAATATTTGTCACACCCAGTACTACTGTGTTCATTACTTGCACAAAATTTGCAATGTAGTGTGTAAGTTGAGGCAGCAGTTACATTAAAGTTCTGTAATGTAGGTGTTCGTGTATTACAGTTGGTCACATTTGATTCTACAGTATCAAGTTTTGTCTGTTTGGCTGTAGCTAGTTGGTCTCTGGGAACAGTCTTTGGTTTATCCATAGTCTGGGTCTTATTTTGTTGGAATATTTCTCAATTTGTAATTAGTTAGGATATTGGGAAAGTGTTTTCTGATATCTTCAAGATTAGGATAATTTTCTCCCGTCTTTAGAACTAAAATATCTTTAACCCTCAAAGGAAGGCACCTAAGAATTATGCCTTGTATAATCCAAGATGAAGCTTTAACATCTATCTCATTGCTAACCAGTTGTCCTATAATAGCTTCTAATTTTGAATAAAATTTTTCCATATCACTATGGTTATCTTTTATGGGTGCAAAATCAATAATTTGTTGAGATAATTCAAATATAATCTCATCTTTATTAATGTAATTACGTTTTAAGAGATCAATAGCTACTTCATATGAATTTCCTATGGCTGGTAAATAGGCTATCAGGTTATAGGCTGGGCCTTTAAGAACTAGTTAAGTAGCTAAACTTATCAACAGTTGAAATATAAGGTTTATTACCTATTAAACACTCAAATTTTTCAATGAAAGATGGGAATTGTACCGTGTCCCCTTCAAATGTTGGTACTAGCAAAGTGGGTAACGTAGCCCTAAATTCTTGTGACTCAGGATTTGGCATGCCACTTAAATTTGGTTGAAAGTTAGCTCTCCTTTGATTAAAATCAGAAGTAGGTTTATGTGGTGTTAAGTCAGTCAAACGAGACTGTAGTCTCCTTATTTGCTGTTCAATTGAGATTACCTGAACATCATTATCAGCGTAAAAGTCTATCAATTGTTCTTCAGCCATTTTGGATTCAACTAACTCTGAAATACTCTCATCAATGGCTATTATTTCCTTCTTTTTAGTTTCTAATTTAAGAATTACACACTCTAAATCTTCCTTACCTGGTTGTGTAATATTGTTAAAAGTGTTCACGGCCTTTGTAACAGCACCCAACTTTCCCCCCTTTTCTTTTTTAACTTTTTCAATTCCTCACTGTCCATGTTTAAGTCAAAATTGTTTAACTGGGGATCATAATGAAATAGAGGACAAGAAGAAATTACCAGAGAAGAGAGAGTACAGACAAAACAGTCAAGTTTTAAATTTGGTTTAATCCCCCCCCCAAGTACTTATGTGTCACTCAGGTCTAAGCTTATAAGAGAATGAGACTCCTTAAATGTAAATGTTTCCTAGTTAGGCCCTAGGTTGTAGACCTAATTAGGCTTGATTAGGTTAGGCTTAGGCTAGACCATTTAGCCTAATTCTGCAATTTTTGTTAAGTAAGGTTAAGGTTTGTAAATTCCCCACACACGGACCACCAATATGAAAAATGCTCTGTATGAATTGGTCCCCAATTAACTCACCCCTAATATCTCCAGTCTAACTATAGAGTAGATTAAGTCTAGCCTTGTAAGGGTCAGCCTAGAGATTCCGGAAATGGTCCAGAGCGGGCAGATAAATTGAGGTCCACAGTAGGATTCCTCACCAAATTAGGTTAGGGCAATCTACCTTCACCTTTGTTAAGCTATGAGTTGATGCTCGGTCTTAGGCCACAATGTAGGCCTAAGTTGTCTGACCCAGCTTAATTTAATGAGTTTACTTCTTACTGGGTTAAAACACAATTAGTCACTTACTGCTAGTTATTAGAGAGTCTTTTCTCCTTCCTGTATAATTGTCGAGAGCGTACTTGCTGGTGGGGATCTTTTTCCGGTGTCTGTTCTTCTCCCTTCTCTCGTTCCGTCTTGTCGCCCCATTCCTCGTTTTCATTCTCCCTTGTTCTCTTTTTCGCGGTGCTTTTTCCACCAGCGTCCTCTTAGTTTTTTCCTCAGTTGGTTGATTGGTAATGTATATCTATTACTGAGCACGCTCTTGTCACACAGTATATAAATACTAGTGTGGAGAATAACTCTGGTGAGCAACCAATTGGTTTCATCCACCCAGTTATTGACATAAAAGGAATTTAATAATTGTTAGATTAACTACCTACCTACTCAGTGAACCATTTTCGTTACCTCCCAACTACCCACTCATCAGTTTTCCATAGTCAGCAACTTCTCTATAATTATACTCATGACCACACTGCGGACAAATAACATGAGTAGGTAAAACACCATGACTGGTAAAGAAAACTTCAGCCCCATCTTCTTTTTTATAAGTAATCCAAATCACACCCCAGACAAACCATAGCAAAAACTGTTCTGAATAAGGATTTTGGAATAAGTATGCATTATTGGAGATTCAAAATGCATGTCTCTGATTGGTTGGATAAGGTAACATGAAACAAAAACCAGATTTAATTGGCTGATTTGACCTATGTTTCCTAATTTTGCCATGAGATGTCTCCCCATAAAACTGGAGAGGACGATGGCTAACAAAATTTTAATAGTGGAAAGAGGTAACCACTTGGTCAATGGCCTGTAATGGCTGCTTTTTATGTCTAAATTTTTTTTTTTCCATAAAAAATAATTATTTCCTTGATTTTTATCAGTTTCCCAGTTTCCCTGAGGTTTCAAGGTGTCCTGAATGCGAACTTATATGTTAAATTGTCATAAAATGTCTCTTATCGAAAACGAACAAAACATTAAAACTAATATTAACCCAATTTTGACTTAAACATGGATAATGAGGAATTTGAAACAATTAAAAAAGAAATGGGGGAAAGTTAGGCACTGTTACTAAGGCTATCAACACTTTTAACAATATTACACAACCAGGTAAGGAAGATTTAGAGTATGTAATTCTTAAATTGGATAAACAAAAGGACATAATAGCCATTGATGAAAGTATTTCAAAGTTAGTTGAACCTGAAATGGCTGATGAACAACTTACAGACCTTTACTCTGATAATGATCATCAGGTAATCTCAATTGAATAGCACATAAGGGGACTATAGTCTCACTTGACTGACTTAACACCAAATAAACCTATTTCTGATTTTAATCAAAGTAGAGCTAACCTTCCACAAAATTTAAGTAACATGCCAAATCCTGAGTCACAAGAATTTAGGGCTAAGTTACCCATTTTGTTTGTACCAACATTTGATGGGGACATAGTACAATTCCCATCTTTGATTGAAAAATTTGAGTTCAATAAGTAATAAACCTTATATTCCAACTGTTGATAAGTTTAGCTACTTAACTAGTTTCCTTAAAGGTCCAGCCTACTTACCAGCTGTGGGTGATTCATATGAAATAGCTATTGATCTCTTGAAATGTAATTACATTAATAAAGATATATTTGAATTAGCTCAACAAATTATTGATTTTGTACCTGTAAAAGATAACCATTGTGATATGGAAAATTTTTATTCAAAATTGGAAGCTATTATGGGACAACTGGTTAGCAATGAGATAGATGTTAAAGCTTCATCTTGGATTATACAAAGCGCAGTTCTTAGGTACCTTCCTTTGAGGGTTAAAGATGTTTTAGTTCAAAAGATGGGAGAAAATTATCCTAATCTTGAAAACCTCAGAAAACACTTTCCAACTATCCTAACTAATTTCAAATTGAGAAATAGTTCAACACAAAATAAGACCCAGACTATGGATAAACCAAAAACTGTCCCTAGAGACCAATTAGCTACAGCTAAACAAACAAAACTTGATACTGTAGAATCAAATGTGACCAATTGTAACACATGAACACCACCTACATTACAGAACTTTAATGTAACTGCTGCCTCAACTTACACACCACATTGCAAATTTTGTGCAAGTGATGAACATAGTAGTACTAGGTATGGCAAATATTCAGACTTTAACTCAAGATCTAGAAGATGTGAACAGTTGAACTTATGTAAAAAGTGTACTGGCCAGGGACATTATAAGACAGACTGTAAAACTAGGTTAAGATTCAATTGTAAGTTTTGTAAAAGTTCACAACATGTCTCGTCAATGTGTGATTCACTGAAGTGTCCAAACAACAATACTCAAACTCAAAAGATACATCCTCCAAACAAAGGTAATCAAGAAAATGCCACTTTCATAGGACATTCTATTTGTTCAAACAATGTAAGTAACAAAAAACACTGATGTTCTTTTACCAACTATTACTTTGGACTTAGTGAATGGTGAGGGTAGCACCACTCCAGTGAGATGTCTTATAGACTCTTGTTCTTAACAAACATTTGTTTTGCAAAATTTAGTTAATAAATTGAGTTTGACACCAAACCCGAATGAACAAGAACTCGATATCACATCCTTTGTTAAGGATAACTCAAATAAAAATAGCTATAAGACAATTGACCTGGAACTACATGTAGAAAATGAATTAGAAAAAATGAAGTCATTATTCTGAGAGTAGGACAAAACAAACTGGTTGTACCCGAACTAGAACAAACCATCAATCATTTGAGGAAACAGTACAATATAGCTGATAGACATATCACAAACAACACAGTAGCTAACATTGAAATGTTAATGGGGGCAGATTTTATTCAGACACCATCAGGGATAGCCCCTTTGGGTGACCTATCCAGATACAACCTAGACCTAAACCAAAATAGTTCATGACTAACAAATACTATGTGCCTCAACTCAGTCCTACATAACACCTGTAAGAATAGCAACACTTTGAATAATATAACAGAACATTAATTCATCACTATCAATGAAACTCTGGATGAGGCAATTCAAACTTTATTGCTAGAATCTGTGGGTATATATGACACAAATCAAACTTCAGAAGATCAGTTAATGGTAGAAAGATTTGAAGACACCATTCAGTGCAAAGACAATAGTTATTTTGTTGAGTTACCTTGGAAAATAAATTGTCCAACTTTAAGAGATAATCTCAAAGTAGCTAAAGGACATTTATATAAAGTAATGAAAAAACTCAAACAAGATAATAAAATTAAAATGTACAGTGATGTCTTCAAAGAACAGCTATAGAAAGGCTTCATTGAAGAAATAACAAATAACCCTTTTAAAAAAGATGGTTGTCATTATTTAACCCACAGGGTGGTTTATTGACAAGATGCCCCAACAACAAAACTCAGAGTAGTATATAACTGTAGTCTCAAAGACAGTGATAAACACAGTTTGAATGATTGCTTGATTGAGGGTTCTAATCTCATTTCTAACCTTGTGAAGATCTTACTCAGGTTCAGGTTAGATAAATATGCCTTACAAAGTGATATTTCAAAGGCATTTTTGAGAATAAATCTTAAAAATGAATATGACAAGAACCAACTTAGGTTCTTATGGTTCAGGGATCCATTTGATTTGAATAAAGGGTTCATAACCTATAGATTCAATGTTGTGTCAATGTTGTGTTGTTTGGAGTAAGAACATCTTTGTAAGAAATAGGCTAAAAGAAATAGCTGAAGCTAATGAAAGCCTACAAGTCAACTTTCACTATGTTCCAACTAAACAAAATCCAGCAGACTTTCTGACCAGAGGTTTATCCTACAAGTTGTTGAAGTCAAACAAAACTTGGTTCATGGGATCTAAGTGGCTCTGTAATACAGACCAATGGCCTGTGGAACAAGTTTACTTGACATTAAATTTAATCTTCGAATGAAAAGGTTGAACCAATCACTAATTATGAACATTATTCTGATTTTCAGCAAACTTGTCATGGTCACAGCCTACTGTTTGAGGTTTGGTCACAACTGTTTAACTACAATTAACAAATAGTTAAATAAGAACAATCTTAATTATACAGAAGTTGCAACCAAGTACTGGATAGGGCACGCACAACAAAAGGAGTATAATAAAGAGTTATAATTCTTGACTAATGGAGAACAAACAAAAGAGCCTGTACCATCACTAGTTGTGGATCTAAACTTGTTCAGAGATGAGGAAAGTCTTCTAAGGTGTAAAGGGAGATTAGACAAATCAAAACTGTCTTACAAAAGCAAACATCCAATCCTTTTACCTAGATTTAGTTATTTGACATTAATCATCAGACAAACACACAATGATGTACATCATATGGGGGTACCACAGACACTAACTGCATTTAAGAAAAACTTATTGGATACCCAAGGGAAGGATCACTGTTAAAACAGTCCTGAGTGAGTGTGTCATACGTAGGCGTATTCATGCTAGGCCCTATAGGAAAGCAAATCCTCTTGCTTTGCCAGAGGAGAGAGTTACTCTCAACAGACTCTTTGAGACTGTAGGCATTGACTGTAGGGGTGGTTGACACTGAACAAAAAATGTACATTGTACTGTTTACATGTGCTGCCTCGTGAGCTGTTTATCTGGATGTTGTGGAGGACCTTACAGCAGAATCTTTTGTTGCTGTCTTTAAGAGATTCTGTGCATGACATTCAGTACCCAAGACAGTTTGGACTGACAATGCTACATATTTCAAGGCTGGTGAATAGGTCATTAACAACTTGTTAAGCAATGAACTCAATTATATGTACAAAGTTCAAACATGAAGTGGAAGTATATTCTGGTTGCCTCTCCTTGGTATGGTTCTATCTGGGAGAGGAATATACAAACGGTAAAGAATTGCTTGAAGAAAGCAATTGGTAAAAAAACAGATAAACTTGTTTGAGTTGCTCACTCTCCTGGCTGAGATTGAGAACATCAACAATGGACCACTCATTTATGTGAGTGACAACATTAATGACCCAGAACCATTAACTCCAAATCATTTGCCGGACTACAATATAGACTCTTCAGAAGACCCAAACTGGACTCAATGACATGATGAACTCCAGACTAAATTACAACACTTAACTAGAGTTAAAGCTCATTTCATTAAACAGTAGAAAACTGAGTACTTGATGGGTCTAAGGGAGAGACATAAACAAATGACTAAGAAGGATTGGTCTGACACAATTAAGGTAGGGGACCTTGTTCTCATACATGACAGTACTCCAAGACAATACTGGCCTCTGGCTAGAGTTTTAGAACTCAGACCAGGGGCAGATGGGGTAACAAGAGTGGTCAAATTAAGGACTTCAACGGGTGACACAACAAGATACATTTTTCTTTTGTACCTCCCTAGAGTCTGGACCCAAAACAATGGACTTTGGAGAGCCCCCTCCACTGACAGTAACAACTGGAGACACTGAACTTCCAGTAACTATTCCTTTGACAGTAGGAGTGGTAACACATCCTACTACAACATTGACAGACACAAGACCTCAGTGACAAACAGCGTTAAAGGTGTGGCTAATTTTACAACAAAAAATAGATGCTGGGGAATTGTAATTTCATCTTCTAACTTTCACTTTTCCTTTTCTTATGGTAAAGACCATAGACAGTTTCATCCTATGGATGTATATTTTCTCTTCTAATTAAATGCTACATCTTCTTCATGAGAAGGTGAGGATAGTCACTGTTAATCAGATTAACAGGCATTTACAGTTAAATAGTTAGCTAGTCTACACTCGGACATAAAAATTGGTGACAATGACACCAAGATTTTTATCTCCCGGAGCCCCCAGTATATGGAAAACTGATGTGTGGGTAGTTGGGAGGTAACGAAAATGGTTCACTGAGTAGGTAGGTAGTTACTCTAACAATTATTAAATTCCTTTTTATGTTAATAACAATGGATGAAACTAATTGGTTACTCACCAGAGTTATTCTCCACACTAGTATTTATATACTGTGTGACAAGAGCATGCTCGGTAATAAATATACATTACCGATCAACCAACCAAAAAAAACCAAGAGGATGCTGGTGGAAAAAGCCCAGCGAAAAAAGGACAAGGAACAATGAAAACTAGGAATGGGGTGACAAGATGGAAAGGGAGAAGAAAAAACAACGGAAAAAGATCCCCACCAGCAAGTACTCTCTCAACAATTAAACAAAAAGGAAGAGGGACTCTAATTACACTCAGTAAGTGACTAATTGTGTTTTGAACCCAGTTAGAAGTAAATGCTGTAAATTAAGCTGGGTCAGACAAATTTGGCCTACATCAACTCAGCTTAACAAATGTGAAGGTAGATTGCCCTAACCTAATTTGGTGAGCAATCCTACTGTGGACCTCAATTTATCTGCCCGCTCTGGACCATTTCCAGAATCTCTAGGCTGACCCCTACAAGGCTAGACTTAATCTACTCTATAGTTAGACTGGAGATATTAAGGGTGGGTTAATTGGGGACCAATTCATACAGAGCATTTTTCACACTGAACCTGTGATTGAAAATAACTTTTTAGGACATGTAACACCATTACTCCTGACATCATTCACTGTGTGCTTGCTGACTGGGTATCACTTCTGAATTTGGGAGTTCTCTGGTACAAGAAATCACAGAAAATGATTCGTTCAAAAATCATAGGAAAAACATAAATTTCACCTTCAAAATTGACCTGACCTTCCTATCCTAACCTAATGCAACTAAACTAAAAGAAAAACAAGAATTACCTTATTCACGTGCAGGGGCAGGCTGAGGCTCTTCCTTGTCTTCTGACTCATCAGAAGACAGTTGCTGGGTTGTAAGGGGTTGCTGCTGGTCTGAGAGAGGTGGGTGTAACTTGGCTGCCTGAATAAAGAATTGGCTTGTCTTTAACTGAAGAAATGAACAAATATCTTGCCAGGTATTGGTTTAGATATTTTGACCAAATACCTGGCCTCTTAACTCACTCCTTTAAATCCCACCAAAATCTTTTGATATTCTGTGTGTGAATTTTGATATTCTCATTATCCACAAAATTTTTAGAATGATTAATAACGAAATGCTTGTAACCTAAATCACTTAGTCTTGTAGGTAGCCCAGGAATCACTATAAATCACAGAGCCAGGCCTAATATACTTCTGAATGAGTGGAATGAGTGTTCCTTTGTCGCATTTCACACCAATATAGCCTGTTAATGGCACAACAAACTGACGTTTACCGAGTCGTTCAATACCACCAAACAACTGAACCTGGCTCAGAACCTGACCTCTCTCGTCCTTGCGGTGAACAATCAAAGTTTCGTCTATTTCCACCTCAATCCCTTCACCACCAATTGGTTCCTGGTTAGAAAACCAATCATCCATAACTTTACTACAGAATGATTGCCAGTCTACTGACAAATTTGGAGACAGGTTCAGACACAGTTCTGTGGTCCCATAAATGGCTGAGGAAATGATTCACAAAGAGAATAATTTTCCACTGAGGAATATTAGTATTGTCTAGAAAAGAACCTTTAAAATCTGAGACAGAATAATCATACTACCATCTTTTCTTCATTTTAGGCACAACATAACTTTTTCTACAACGCCACAGTTTCTGGTCTTGATATGTACACTCCATTTTACAATGTGGACACTTCACTACTGTCAGTAGAACACTGTGAGCATGCAGAAACTCTACACTTTTTCCTAAATTTTCGTAGAAAGCGACAATACAGCGGTAATAATTGAATGAGCGCATGTCACACGAAGCCATTTGGGTAGCAAAGTAATTCAAATTTGAAATGGATGGAGCGCAGTGATTGGGCAGACATGTAATGGTCAGCCGCGCATGCACACCAAACAAACGTATGAACACACATACTAGATACACACCAAAAAATTTTATATATCAAAGCATTTGCGATGGAAACACTCCAGAAGAAAAGTGTCTTACAATTAAAAAAATCTACTTAATGAACATATAATAATTGCTGGACATTAGGTGGGTGTAATACTATAATACCTTCATTTTCTGTGCTCATGGAAAGAAATATGACTGAAATAATGTCCAAAAAATCGTATTTCTTTCCATTCGCACAGGAAATGGTCATATTTGAACAGAGCACACCAAAATACACTAGAAAAATGTATTTTTGACTTCAGTTTCAGGTCATGGCATTTTGTAAATAATTACCATAAAAAAAAATGAAAAAAAAAAGTGGAAAAAATAATAAATTCTTGTTCTCTCTATTCTGCAAATTGTTAATAAAAAAATTGTAATAATTTATTGTACTATTATGTTCTAGTGTAATTTTGAATGTTAACTGTGAGGTTCAGCATTTTCTGATATAGTAATTTTTGTAATGTATACTCCAGTGTTTAGATTGTAAGTATTCTGGTAAAGAACTTGAAGAAAAAATTGAGAAGGGCTTATCTTTGCGGGGAGAGGAATGTAGGGGTTATGAAGTTTTTCCCAAAACTCCACATTTGAGCAATAGGCTTGGACTAGGGTCCCAAGTTTCCTTATTAATGGCCCATCTGTCCTTTGGTCTCATTTTAATATTTGTTGTGGGCCAATCCCTCGTATTTTTTTTTTCTCAGTGTTCTTCCCAGTAATTGGTTAAGTTTTCCTGTTCATTCTTTTTAACCAATACAGTAGGGATTGGTTATTGCTAGGGCTTTCATGCTTTATCTGATTCTTCGGAGTTTTGTTGGCAAATATTGTTTAAATCTAAGAATTCTCCCAAGTTTTTCTTTCTCCCCACAGAAGTTTAATTAAATATTAAAAGTGTTATTTAGTTATCAAGTATTCATGTTATCAAGTATTTAACAATATGTGCTCTGGACCCTGTTCCACTTCTGGAAGATCCAACATGAATTACTGTTGGAAAGCCTATTAAGGTATTTTATTTGTTACAGGTATTATGATTCTTTATCAGAGTTTACTAGACATTAAAATTGGTATTTCTTTACTATTACACCAGTCTCTGGTAGAAAGTTTTAAAAGCTGGTTTTCAATGTACTGAATTAAAAAATGATACTCATTTCGTCGCAATGATTTTTTTAATTTGGATAACGTTAAGGGTTAGGTTAGGTTAGGTTTACTTAGGTTGTTTTAGGTTTAGCCAATTTTGAAGGTGAAATTTTGTTTTTCCTATGGTTTTTGATGTGTTTTGTATTAATCTGACTTTCAAAATCTTCAGAAACCACTCATTTTTGTGATTCTCCCCACCTAAAAACTCCTGGTTCCCACTGGTGGTCCTCCAGGTAAAAAGGGTAGAAAGTTTTAAAAGCTTTAAGCTTCAATAACTCTCTAACAAATCATTTGTGATGGAAATGAGTATCATTTTTGAATTCAGCACATTGAAAAACATTGAAAACCAGCTTTTAAAACTCTACCAGAGATTGGTGTAATAGTAAATATTTACCTTAAAATTGCGTAGTGTGTTGTTAATGATTAAGATATTGTTAGATAATGACTGGTGTGCATTCAAATTGTAAATAAGTATGGGCATGTGTAATATTTAGCCTGCTTAGAATTAGACACCTGACCTATAGGTATTGTCAGTTTGCAGTGCTTGCTTCAGCCTTGGATTCCTGTTAACTCAATCCTGTACTTTTGCAATTCACTCTTGCAACTAGCTATAGAGCCCATTATTATCACTATAGGATACCAGTTACCTTATTCCAGAGATTTGCTTGTTGCCCATGCTCGGTTTTGGCACTGCTTACAGGTTGATCAAATAATATGGGATTTGTCTAAAACAATTTGTCTAAAATAGTTTGTCTAAAATCAATTTGTCTAAAATCAATTTGTCTAATACAATTTGTCTAAAATACAATTTGTCTAAAAATAATTTGTCTAAACAAACAATTTAATATAATATGGCATACAAATTGTTGCCTGATGTACAATGCTATTTATTACTTGCCACGCCCCATCTTAAAAGGTTACCTCTTGTGCGGAATAGTACATCAAAATCAGTTATCCCGGAACCCATAACTAGGTTAGGTTAGGTTAGGTTAGGTAAGGTATATTATGAAATAAAAATCAACCCATTTTCAATCTTTTCATCCTCACTCCAAATTTATCAAGCAGACAAATGCATTTCTAGTTATCTTCAGTTATTAGTCAAATTGTATTTTAGACAAATTATTTTAGACAAACTATTTAGACAAATATTTGATGTACTATTCCGCACAAGAGGTAACCTTTTAAGATGGGGCGTGCAAGTAATAAATAGCATTGTACATCAGGCAACAATTTGTATGCCATATTATATAAATTGTTTGTTTAGACAAATTGTGTTTTAGACAAATTGTGTTTTAGACAAATTGTGTTTTAGACAAATTGTGTTTTAGACAAATTGTGTTTTAGACAAATTGTGTTTTAGACAAATTGTGTTTTAGACAAATTGTGTTTTAGACAAATTGTGTTTTAGACAAATTGTGTTTTAGACAAATTGTGTTTTAGACAAATTGTGTTTTAGACAAATTGTGTTTTAGACAAATTGTGTTTTAGACAAATTGTGTTTTAGACAAATTGTGTTTTAGACAATTGTGTTTTAGACAAATTGTGTTTTAGACAAATTGTGTTTTAGACAAATTGTGTTTTAGACAAATTGTGTTTTAGACAAATTGTGTTTTAGACAAATTGTGTTTTAGACAATTGTGTTTTAGACAAATTGTGTTTTAGACAAATTGTGTTTTAGACAAATTGTGTTTTAGACAAATTGTGTTTTAGACAAATTGTGTTTTAGACAAATTGTGTTTTAGACAAATTGTGTTTTAGACAAATTGTGTTTTAGACAAATTGTGTTTTAGACAAATTGTGTTTTAGACAAATTGTGTTTTAGACAAATTGTGTTTTAGACAAATTGTGTTTTAGACAAATTGTGTTTTAGACAATTGTGTTTTAGACAAATTGTGTTTTAGACAAATTGTGTTTTAGACAAATTGTGTTTTAGACAAATTGTGTTTTAGACAAATTGTGTTTTAGACAAATTGTGTTTTAGACAAATTGTGTTTTAGACAAATTGTGTTTTAGACAAATTGTGTTTTAGACAAATTGTGTTTTAGACAAATTGTGTTTTAGACAAATTGTGTTTTAGACAAATTGTGTTTTAGACAAATTGTGTTTTAGACAAATTGTGTTTTAGACAAATTGTGTTTTAGACAAATTGTGTTTTAGACAAATTGTGTTTTAGACAAATTGTGTTTTAGACAAATTGTGTTTTAGACAAATTGTGTTTTAGACAAATTGTGTTTTAGACAAATTGTGTTTTAGACAAATTGTGTTTTAGACAAATTGTGTTTTAGACAAATTGTGTTTTTAGACAAATTGTGTTTTAGACAAATTGTGTTTTAGACAAATTGTGTTTTAGACAAATTGTGTTTTAGACAAATTGTGTTTTAGACAAATTGTGTTTTAGACAAATTGTGTTTTAGACAAATTGTGTTTTAGACAAATTGTGTTTTAGACAAATTGTGTTTTAGACAAATTGTGTTTTAGACAAATTGTGTTTTAGACAAATTGTGTTTTAGACAAATTGTGTTTTAGACAAATTGTGTTTTAGACAAATTGTGTTTTAGACAAATTGTGTTTTAGACAAATTGTGTTTTTAGACAAATTGTGTTTTAGACAAATTGTGTTTTAGACAAATTGTGTTTTAGACAAATTGTGTTTTAGACAAATTGTGTTTTAGACAAATTGTGTTTTAGACAAATTGTGTTTTAGACAAATTGTGTTTTAGACAAATTGTGTTTTAGACAAATTGTGTTTTAGACAAATTGTGTTTTAGACAAATTGTGTTTTAGACAAATTGTGTTTTAGACAAATTGTGTTTTAGACAAATTGTGTTTTAGACAAATTGTGTTTTAGACAAATTGTGTTTTAGACAAATTGTGTTTTAGACAAATTGTGTTTTAGACAAATTGTGTTTTAGACAAATTGTGTGTTTTTTGTGTTTTAGACAAATTGTGTTTTAGACAAATTGTGTTTTAGACAAATTGTGTTTTAGACAAATTGTGTTTTAGACAAATTGTGTTTTAGACAAATTGTGTTTTAGACAAATTGTGTTTTAGACAAATTGTGTTTTAGACAAATTGTGTTTTTAGACAAATTGTGTTTTAGACAAATTGTGTTTTAGACAAATTGTGTTTTAGACAAATTGTGTTTTAGACAAATTGTGTTTTAGACAAATTGTGTTTTAGACAAATTGTGTTTTAGACAAATTGTGTTTTAGACAAATTGTGTTTTAGACAAATTGTGTTTTGACAAATTGTGTTTTAGACAAATTGTGTTTTAGACAAATTGTGTTTTAGACAAATTGTGTTTTAGACAAATTGTGTTTTAGACAAATTGTGTTTTAGACAAATTGTGTTTTAGACAAATTGTGTTTTAGACAAATTGTGTTTTAGACAAATTGTGTTTTAGACAAATTGTGTTTTAGACAAATTGTGTTTTAGACAAATTGTGTTTTAGACAAATTGTGTTTTAGACAAATTGTGTTTTAGACAAATTGGTTTTAGACAAATTGTGTTTTAGACAAATTGTGTTTTAGACAAATTGTGTTTTAGACAAATTGTGTTTTAGACAAATTGTGTTTTAGACAAATTGTGTTTTAGACAAATTGTGTTTTAGACAAATTGTGTTTTAGACAAATTGTGTTTTAGACAAATTGTGTTTTAGACAAATTGTGTTTTAGACAAATTGTGTTTTAGACAAATTGTGTTTTAGACAAATTGTGTTTTAGACAAATTGTGTTTTAGACAAATTGTGTTTTAGACAAATTGTGTTTTAGACAAATTGTGTTTTAGACAAATTGTGTTTTAGACAAATTGTGTTTTAGACAAATTGTGTTTAGACAAATTGTGTTTTAGACAAATTGTGTTTTAGACAAATTGTGTTTTAGACAAATTGTGTTTTAGACAAATTGTGTTTTAGACAAATTCTCCTAGACGCGTTATTTATATGTATTACTATTCTGTTTGACATTATTTGTATTTATTCTGAGCAATTTATTCTCTCCAGCGATTAATTAAGAAGTCGCGATTCTAGTTTGTTTATTAATTATCTGTGAATTCATTATTGATTATTGATGATTGACTATACCCATGCATGTAACTAATAATTTTGTTATCTAGGCGACCAGTTGGGACCAGGGGGAACCTGTTAAAATCAGTAGGAGGTCTACCAGCTAACTCAACTAGTCCAGGTACATCCTGTTGACATTGTGGATCCAACTTAGTTGGACCTACCAAGTCCATTGGGGTTGTTGGCTACAGCTGGCCACTCCAGGACTACCACTGCAATCAGGCTCATAAACTAAAGAGACTATTATCTAGCCCAGCGCTGTCCAACTTGCGGGCTGCATGCGGCCCACAGAATGGATGTTTGCCAAATTTCATTTCTGAATTTTCTTCCCTATTTTGTCATTTCTAGTAGGGAGAATGACATTCAGCGGGTTCCTAAGTCGTATTAACCAACAGTGTATGATTATAGGCAACATCTTGGCCGCGCTTTATAGAAGTTGGGCAGCACTGATCTAGCCCTTTACTTAGGAATCTGGCCACAGGGTTAAGTTTGGAGTGTGGCTGGTGTGGGATAGAGTTTAACATACTTTCACAAACCATTTTTCTGCGCTTGTCTCCCCCTTACTTTCCTTTTTTTTTTCTGCTGAATCTAACTAATTGTAGTTTGTATTCTGGGCATTTGTACTTTTGTAATAAAATTTGTATTCATTCCAGTCATAATAAAAGGGATAAAACTTGGGTCACATCATTTTTGCCTGGACAATTTAGTCATGAACCTGGAAACTTAAAAGGGTTCTGGGTGGCTTGAAGATTCTTGATACTCAGGCGACTATGGCCTACTCAGCCATTGCAGCAACATCCCACTGAGATATACTTCCGCCAAGTTCAACCCCTATCTTTCCTGAAAATGAGTCTGGGCTCTTTGCTGTTCCATCCAGAGTAACAAAGATGTGATGAAGGGGGAGCTCATTATAGTCTTGTAGGCAATTGCTCCACTACAAAGGTCTACCAAGCATTTCTTCCAGGCATCTGATAGCTCCACCATTTGAACTGGTCATTGTATTAGTCCCATCAGATCTTATCATGGCAAGTTTGGTTTGTAATTCAGTGTCTTTGAGGGCCTTGTATATCTCTGTTGCAATAGTCAACCCCTTACCATTACTTGGAGTCACATATGAGAGGTAGAAATCACCTGAAATAGTATTCAGAAATTAGAGAATTTTTTAGATATTTCAGGGTTTATATCTCTTTTCCAATTTATATATCCAAAATTCATCTTAACAAATATTTTAAGTAATATCTGTTACAAAATGGAAACTAAAGATCAAAATTTTAAATCTTACCAGGTTCTCCTACAATTACATAGTGCTCTTCAAGCTCAGTTCTTTTGCAATATTTGCCATTCACTTCAACTGTCACCATTGTTACATCTTTGCGACCATCCACATAAATAGCATCCACCAATTCAAACAATTTACTCTCCTCTTTTCTTATGGCTTTACAATATTTTTCACATTCTCTTTTCAGCTTGTTCCTGCAAAGTTCATAGTGCAAATTTACTCAATTTTAAAGACAGTTATTTAAGCAAGCTCTATAGGTTTTGACTAACAATATTTAAATTTCAACACTTGTTTGAAATATATGCCTTTTTGTGAAATACTTTATTTGAATCAGATACTAATGTACAGGATAATTAGACTTGCCTGTCAATTATGTTCATCTTATCAGTAGTAGTGATAGTTCCATAATCCTCTAAAACTGCTAATGCAACTGCTGCTCTGCCTCCAGGGCTGTGGAGTCAGTGATAAAATTTGCCGACTCCAACTCTGACTCCAAAAATTTTAACACACCGACTCCAGAAATCTGACTTGCATAACTCCGACTCCGATGGAATGTTAAGGCCAAATTGATTAAGATTAGCTTTATTAGGCCAATGGAGATTCATAAACAAGGCATTTCGTCACCACCACATGACTCATCAGGTTACTTAGTGGCTATAATTATGCCTTAATGCCTTTTTTTCTCTTTATTCAAAAATTACAATAAATCCCAAAATACAAACTGATTGAAGCTTAAACAAAATAAGATTATTATTGGTTTAGCAAATTAATAAGATGTTTTTGTATTATTATAAACATCCGTAACAAAATGTACTAACCTGAACTGAATTTGTTCTTTAAAAAAGGATCGCTTCCATTAAATCTTCTTTCAGTGATGCTTATCAAAATTATCAAATTGAAATCTAAAAATCTGAAAAAGATTTAGGGTTGCTAGTACAAATTTTTAAATTTCCTTATTATTAATTATGTTAATTAATTAATTATAATCCTTATTAATTATAAGCAACTATATTTATATATTATACAGGGTGTACATAAAGTCAGGATCTATTTTTGTGAAATAATTATTTTTTTATATTTTTCTTTTCAGAAGCCCTTAGAATGAATACAGAAGAGCGTGTGGCAATAGTAATTTGGCTGCAGATAACATAACCCAGCAAATGCTCCAGAATGTGTTTAGAAATGCTGCAGAATGATTTGAGCTGTGCAGGGATACTGATGGGTGTCACATCGAATCCTAATCTTAATTATTTAATAAATGTTACCACTTTATCATTTTATGATTGAATTTCATATAATTTCCAAGTGCTTCACAAAAATAGATCCCGACTTTATGTACACCCTGTATATTATTTATATTTATTATTTATATATTATATATTAAAACACTAGGTTAAATCTATTTTATTCATAAAATTGAGCTAGGCCTAGCCCTAGGCTGCTATGGTTATAATTGAAGGATTTGCACCGACTCCGACTCCATCCAACTATGCACCTCCGACTCCACTCAAAATTGGCCGACTCCATGACTCGGACTCCTGACTTTGACTCCACAGCCCTATCTGCCTCTGTCACTTACTTGATACCTGGTAAAAGACATTTATTGGGTCTTTTCCATTTGGGGGCTAGCAGCAAATTTTAATGACAATTGGTAGTATACTAATGTAGTTTGGTGATTTAAAAAAAATAGTCATTCCAGCTCAACTGGTACAGATTTCAGAAAGTTGGTCAGGTGACCATCTCCGATTTTCTTCAAATTTTCAGGGTTGATTCATACACCATTCAATAGCTTAAATCTAAAATTTTAGCTTCCTCAGTCAAAAATGTTTAATTTTATGGTCGCTTAAATGGCCCCCTACCTTTGACAAAAAATGCCCATGTTGGGCTTGATTGGCCAATGCCTTCATTTTGAGAGGCCTTGAAAAGTATCTTCTAATAAGAGTAGAAGCTTCAAATTTGTCATGCCAATATAACTTCTGGTGGGCTTTTCAATTTTGCAAGCTAAAAGGCTGTGGAACAAATAGTTTCTGAGTTACAAGGGCTTAAACATGGCTCCATTTTGAAGCTTGCATCAATTCCTCCCACTTTTACGACTCTACCATTTTCAAAAGTTTTAGTTCTACATCAATCACAGCTGTTTTAATACTGCTAATAGTCTCTATGGGTTGTAAATTTATGAGTGAAATAAAAAAATAACCAAAAAGATTTATTTTTATTTTTAAAAATTTCCAAAAGTTGATATTTTCACAAAATTTGCAAAATTAACATCAACTTTGGGGCTTAATATAAAGGTGTCCGAAATTAGTCAGGGAGTTGATACTTCTAGTAAAGAAAGATACATATGTGTAAAAACATATATTAAGGAATAGATCTCAACTCAACTCCTTCATATAGTTTTGGCTATTCAAAGAAAAGTACTTTTTGTGAAAAATTCTGAATTTTTTCAAAATTTTGAAATGTTTAAATTTCTTTTTACAACATTGAATTGTAATTTTACTTCCATTTTATTACTTGGTAAGTTAATTCACAAATGTTAAATTATCTAAATAAGTTTTACTCATAAAAAAGATAATATATACCTAGATTATTACTACATTTGCAGTTAACACAACAGATGGACCAGCTTGTAGGCTCAATACTTGGATCTACCTAAGTAAATCATGTAGAACCGTGTTCTACTGCTCTTTAAGCACTTCCTAGTAATTTAAATTATGCAGTTAGTACAGATAAACTAGCAGTAACCACCATTTTCAGTACAAAACCTTAAATTTAAGTAGCTTTGTTGTATTACTTCCCTTAATACAAGTGTACAGTACTTAGCTATATACAATAATGAATTCCTGAGTTTTTAAGCATGTGAATTATTGGCTATAAGTTCATATTCTTTTTTTAATATGTGTTGTTTTATGTAAATTCGTATGTAAACTTATATATAGCTAATAACTCTTATGTTTAGACACTGACTCAGGAATTTATTATTGTACTCAGGCTTTAAGTCTGATTGTCTTCAACACTCCATGGCCTCACAGCCATAAATTGGCAATTTATTATTCAGCTTGATACAGGTCTGTAGTTACTTAGGCTTTTTTTAAAATACTCCTCAATTTTAGATAAACAATCATTTGATAACTTGTACTGTCTCCCCATTTTCCCAGCAACTGTAGGTGGTTCAATTGAACACAAACATGTTGGAATGGAATCCAGCAAACGTCCTCTTGTTCAGGCCATTTAAAAGGATTCTTTTTCATGAAATTTACAATAGATCCTTCTCAGTATCACACACTTCAACTATGTTTCCAACAAACCAGTCACCTTCATAGAAACAGGCCACATATGTACCAGGTTTATATTGGTAAGCCACATTTTCTTGTGTAGCATTGAGGAAGGAAAGTTGTACGTTAAAGAAATTTTCATCACTAGAAGTTTTGTACAGTTTAATGCCTGTTGATGAAGGTCTGAAGCAGTGATATGAATGGGTTCCTGGGATTGTCTTAATTAAGGAATACCTTTTTTCTAACTCAAATAAATTAGCATTTTCCTCAATTTTAGCTGAATCATTGTACAGAAATTGTATACCATTAATATTAGATTTGTACCAATTGAACATCTCTTTTGGATTGGTGATGTGACCTTTACTTGTTGACTTGCCCAGGCAACTAACCTTTTGATGGTGCCACCAACACCATCACAGGGGCTCTTTCCGTGAGAGGTGGCAAAAAAGTTCCATTCACATGTTAGTTGGAAATCTTTTTCATGTAACACTGAATTAATGATGATTTTATAGTTTTTATATTGACTTGCTGCGCCATCGCTAAAGTAACAAATATGTTTTAGTTTAGGATTCTGACTTTTAAGTAATTTCAAGGCTTCACATAAAAAAGAATGAACTGCAGTTGTGTTGTGTGTAAGTGAATCTGATATTACACAAAAATTTGTAACTTTTAGTTCATCATCAACTTTATGATAGTAGACTACCGGATGCAAGGTAGCCTGGGTATTGTCCCAGTGATGCCCTTGTACGGCATCCTGAATTATAAAACTATAGTTTTCAGAGAAGTCAATAATCACTAATGCTGTAGAATCATTGAGGTTTTCTTTACAGTCGGACAAATATTTTGATTGGGCTTTTGCTATGAAATGGTGTACTTTCAACTTTTTTGCACTTTCACATATGTCTTCTACTACATTCGAAACACTTTTTGTCATTGTGACCAGTTGGGTATGGTCTGTTTGAAGCCACTGCTTAAAGGAAACATCATCATCCATGTCATAATCATTGTTTTCAAAAATGGTAAGAAGCCAATCCCGTAATTCATTTAAACCAGGACATGTTTTGCAGTTATTAATCATGCAGTTTCTGGTTTCAGTGTTGCAGACTATTTTCCCTAGTAACTCTTAATTCTACTTTGATGGAGAGTGATTCACATAAAAGTTTAAAGTTCTGGTGTATTTCACAAATGCATATATTGTGTGATCCTTTACTCTCCACACCCATACACCATTTTGGTCTCAGTTCAAAAAACTTTGATTTGGAGATTTTGTCGTTTGGATATTTATTTTTGTAAAGCATATATAATTCTCATATTTGTCAACAACAGTATTTTCTGCTTGTGAACCTTCCCTTGTGGTGTTTTTATTGATTTGTAGTCTTTTTTACCAGGGCATTCTCTAGTATATTCATTGTTTTGGAAAAATTCTATCACACTTTCCTTTATTTCATCGCTTATACCCTTGCTACTCTTTTTATTTCTCATTATAGGAAGGATACCTTCTTTTCTCTTTAAGGCCCTCACAGCATTAACCATTCTGGCTGACACTTCAAATTCTTTCATAATTCTTTCTCTGGACCAGGTTTTACCAATTGGAAGGTGTGTTAGAATTTGTATCTTTTCTTGTCTGGTACTAGTTTTACATTTTTCTTTCAGTTCCTCTATCATATGCTGATAACACTTTTCTTCCTCACTCTCTATAGGTTTCTCCGCTTCCTCATCCAAAATGCTAGGCTTCATATGAAGTACTATTTGACAGCTTTGATTTTGTTGATGTTTCAATTTGCTTTAGTTTCCTTTCGCGTAAAACTTTCGATCTCTTGCTCTTACATACTTAATGGGTGAGCATTCTAGTGAACCTAACGTTTCGTCAAATGTCTCCTTAACTATTTCTTCTGGAACATATCATCACTACCTGAGTCTTTTCATCTTCAATCGTCTTGGCTCTAGAGAAGCATGTTGAGCAAAGTTTCTGTCCTGGTATCAGATTCAGTCTAGTTGCTATGTCTTTGTCAATAATTTGTAGTGATTCTGCAAATAAAGTAGGGTAATGTAAACTCTAAACACATTGGAAAATAATTTTAAAACCTCAACATTTGGTTATAGGCTATTCGTATAAAATATTCAAAATATATGCATTCAGTAGCACAGTATATAGCCTACCCTATTAAAATTAAATAGCTAATTTAGGTTACAATTTACAATATAAACTTCTTTATGAAATATAAATATATTAGTACCTATATTTACTTACTTGTTATCTTCTTTTGATGATTTCTCCATGGATCTTGGCAGCTACATTGCATTTGTTCGTAATGCATTCCAAACATTTTTTCATGGTGGTAGCATACAGTAGCACTATTTGGGTTGATTACAGTTGCTTTTGTTCACAATAGCAGTTTCCTTGTTTCATCTGTCAGCTCATGTAAGGTATACATACCCACCTTCCTGGTGAGTCTATGTTCATGACATGGATCATCCAAGTACATACCAAAGCTGCACTTTGATTCTTGATTAGAATAAGCCATTATTACAGGCAGTAAAATTAAGTTAACTGCTCTAGTTAAGTTTTCTGAAAATAAAAGATCATGATCTATAAAATAGGCCTGGACATTAATGATTAACCATCATGTTTTATATTTATAAGAATATACAAAGCGAAATGAGCTACCCAGAGCCCTTTGAGTCGCTGGTTGTTTTGACAGACATATTAAATTTCTTGTATGTTTTAGACTTATTTACATATTACAATTGTAAATCAACTTAAGTAATAAAATGGAAGTAAAATTACAAATTTACAAATTTTGCAAAAATTTGAGATTTTTCACAAAAAGTACTTTTCTTTGAATCACCAAAACTATATGAAGGAGTTGTTGAGATCTATTCCTTAATATATGTTTTTTTACACATATGTATCTTTCTTTACTAGAAGTATCAACTCCGACTAATTTTGGACACCTTTATATTAAGCCCCAAAGTTGATGTTAATTTTGCAAATTTTGTGAAAATATCAACTTTTGGACATTTTTAAAAATAAAAATAAATCCTTTTTTGGTTATTTTTTTATTTCACTCAAATTTACAACCCATAGAGACTATTAGAAGTATTAAAACAGCTGTGATTGATGTAGAACTAAAACTTTTGAAAATGGTAGTCGTAAAAGTGGGAGGAATTGATGCAAGCTTCAAAATGGAGCCATATTTAAGCCCTTGTAACTTAGAAACTATTTGTTCCACAGCCTTTTTGCTTGCAAAATTGAAAAGCCCACCAGAAGTTGTATTGGCATGACAAATTTGAAGCTTCTACTCCTATTAGGAGACACTTTTCAAGGCCTCTCAAAATGAAGGCATTGGCTGATCAAGCCCAACATGGGCATTTTTTGTCGAAGGTGGGGGCCATTTAAGCGACCATAAAATTAAAAGTTTTTGACTGAGGAAGCTAAAATTTTAGATTTAAGCTATTGAATGGTGTATGAATCAACCCTGAAAATTTGAAGAAAATCGGAGATGGTCACCCGACCACCCCTGTACCAATTGAGCTGGAATGACCCAATAACTTTCTTTTTTCGGAGAAATGAAAAACAAACATGTTAGAGCACTTTAAATAATTAATGTGTTTTAACTAGCTCAAACTAGTTACAGAGGATTGTGTTAAATTTAGCCAGTTACAAATTGCTACTGTACTGTTTATGAAAAAGTGCTCTAAGTGTGGGAAAGTGTGTTCCATTGCTAAAAATACCCAGTTCTTTCGTTGCCAAAAGCGTTGGTCAAATGGTAAAAAGTGCAACTTTATGAAGAATATAGTTTTTGAAGGATGCTGGCAGATCTGTAAAAGTAGCAGAAAAAATCAAGAATTAATGCCTGGTTAGGTCAGTTGAATGCTCAGTTAGGTCAATTGAATGCCCTTAATGATTGGTTAGGTTAAGTCGTGATATTTTCATTAAACACATTAATTATTGAAAGTGCACTAACATGTTTGTTTTTCATTTCTACAAAAAAAAGTTATTTTTGAAATCGCCAAAACTACATTAGTATACTGATTTTCATTAAAATTTGCTGCTAGCCCCCAAATGGAAAAGATCCCATTTATTTTATATCAAGTTAATATTCTAACAAGATGTTCATTGGATAGCAGTGTCCAAGATTTGGACTCTTAACTATTAGCAATATTACATGGATTATAAATAATTTTTTCAAAGTTATTGTCAATAGAGCAACAAGAGTGTTCAAAGCATACTCCTATTTTAAACTATACAGTATACCTGTCACACTGCTGAGTGAGGTTTGGTAGACTCTTCCTATTTTGTTCTGTCCTGGATTCCTGTTGTTCACTGACACCAGCTGTTTCATCATGTGATTCCAGGCTGCCCTGACTTGAGAGACTGTCGAGATCACTGTCATGTATTGCTGCTGAGCTTAATGGAACAACTTCAAAAACTCTTCTGAGCTCTTCCCTGGGGATAATAAAATATAATGATTATGATACAAGATAGTTTACCAAAGATGCAAAAATAAAATTTTATAATTTGTAGCACAATCATTTCAAGAAACCCAGATTTTTGGTGGCCATTAATCAAAAGTTTTTAATTTATATAGATCAAACTCACTAATTCTTTTCTTTTTGCTTGCTCCTGCTGTACTCCTCCTTTTGTATCTAATGTCTGCCGATGTAAGGCGTTCCTTAAAAGCAATGCAGTGCCCTATTCTAGCTGGTTTCTGGTCCTCATAGAAAGCATAGTCTTCTGTCATTTTGAGTTGATACAAATGTTCCAAATATCTCTTCTGATTTGAGTCCTCACAGAAAGTGTCAAACAACTTGGAAATTTTTTCAATGAAGGAAGAAAGATTACTCCGGAACTTGTCACCACGTTTCTTTTTTGTATATCTATTAAACCTACAAAATTACCAAAACTTTAATATTGTGAATGCAAATTTCAATTATAAACCCTAAGTTAAGTTCTAATCAAAACACAATTTATGACCAATCATTCTTATGATTTGCAAATCACTGAATCACATGATTGTTAATAAAATTACTGTCACAAATAAATGTAACTGCAAAATTTACAAAAGTATGACATATTTTAAATCTTTTTATGAGGGACTGAAAATTTGAGTCTTACCTCAAAAATTCTTTGACTAGATCCTAAATCTTGTTGGTGATACTGGAGTGTGAAATTGGATAGATATTGCACCAAATTCATTGTTCACTCAGACTTAGTGGAACTGTATCAGCTGCTTCTCTGGTTGTCCAGTTCTCTTCTGCCATTACACATTAGATGACATCTTTACCAAGAGGAAGCTTTCCATTGGGGAATGAGTCTGTGCTTGAAAATCTGTTTCCTCCAAGAATTGTCGACTGCATCTTAACATCCTACTATACAGTATTTTTTGGCAATAAGGTTATCAAAATACATGTAGCTATTTATCAATTCTATAAATTCAACCTGAAAAGAAAAATATAATTTCAAATAAAAACAAAATATTTGGAGAAAAGGGACCAAAAAATTGCATTTTTTGAAGAAAAATGACAAAATATGGATTTTTTGATTGATGCATTATTGATTCTGCAGCCCTCTGCAAATGTTTTAATCTGCTTCAGAGGTAAAAAATACATGAAAATGGTTTTTAAATTATATTTCTATCATGTCCAGAACCCGAGATAGGTCACTGGGTTCAAATTTTGGTCACACTCATACAATTTGTATAAATTGGCTGGTAGCAGTCAGTTTTGTATGCAACCACCCAAAATTAGTGTTAAGGTTTAATCCTGGACAGAAGACAACTATCTAGACCCCCTCAATTTTGATCCTGACACTTTTGATTTTTTTTTATTCCACCCAACCCATCAGACTGTGGAACACTTGCATCCTCCTTGTTCAAAGACTTCTTGTATATCTTATTTCTGCAAGTCTTTTGACCCCTTTGTGGAAGCAGATGACTCTGACCCTGATTACCCTTGGTTTCTGGTCCTCAGTTCTTCCACCCCCCCTCCCCTCCCCTCTCACAATGGAATGTTTTTGAGGTCTATGATGACTTCATTTTCCAGCAATCTCTGACTGATATACCCTCAGAATGATGGTTCTCTTGTGGTGGAAGTCTCCTCCAGAGCCCAACCCTGGCTTCTGCTCCCCTGAAATGTATCCCTCCCTCTCCCTTTAACACTTGTATGGGTATAGTACATTGCTCCCCTCCTTTTGGAATACTCAGAATTGGATCTTCTCACCTGCCTCTCCTCTTGGGTGGTGGTCCATGTCTATCACCCACCATGTATGGTTCAGGGGGCAAGGATTCCATCTCCTTTATTGATCTTGACCTTTGCTTGTTCCAAGTTACCTGAGAAAATTATGGCCAGTTATTTTCAATTTCTGGTCCATTGTTACATCCCCAGACCATGCTGATGTTTTACTTGCCAGAGGTTTGGACATGTCAGTAAGACCTGCTGAAGTTCCCCTGGTATTTGTGTTAACTGTGCATTAGGGTGGATCAATTTTACATTTTTTTCGATTTCCATATTCTAATAGAGACAAAAACTTGCGCATGCATGAGAAAATAGCCTCTGCAAAATCTTAGCTTAATAGGTAATCATCTTCTGCCCCCGGCAGAGCGATGAAAATCATATTTTAGTAGTCAAAAACGTATTTTTAAACCCTAGCCTAGAGTCATAAAATTTTGCGTGTTATTTCATGCCTAAGCAACGATATAAATGCTATGGGAAATATATAAATGCATTATTTAAGACAAAGAGCCGATCTGAAAATATGTATAATATACATATGTATAATATACATATTTTCAGATCGGCTCTTTGTCTTAAATAATGCATTTATATATTTCCCATAGCATTTATATCGTTGCTTAGGCATGAAATAACACACACGCAAAATTTTATGACTCTAGGCTAGGGTTTAAAAATACGTTTTTGACTACTAAAATATGATTTTCATCGCTCTGCCGGGGGCAGAAGATGATTACCTATTAAGCTAAGATTTTGCAGAGGCTATTTTCTCATGCATGCGCAAGTTTTTGTCTCTATTAGAATATGGAAATCGAAAAAAATGTAAAATCGATCCACCCTACTGTGCATTCCCAACATATGGTTTCTCCTGTTCAAAATCTCCTTGCTGTGCCAACTGTGGAGAAGAGCACACCACTGCCTCCTCTTCCTCTCTGATTTACTTATTCGAGCGTGAGGTCCTGTCAGTCTGGGAATCTGACAAGGTCAATTTTTAGGAAGTGAGGGCCTGTGTCAGGTCCCAATTTGCATGCCCAGGCCTCTCCTTTGCCCAAACACTGTGCTGTTCCTACCTAACAACCTCTCATTTGCCCTGGACTTCACCTCTACCATCCTCTTCCACACCCTATCATCCTAGGCCTCTATCCTGTCCTCTACCTTCTCATTGTCTCCACTCCCTGTGCTCACTATTCCTCCAACTGATCCCCTTAGAACTTCCAATCCCACTGTCCCCATCTGTTGCAACTAACCCACTTACCCTCCTGAAACCATTGCTGAAATTTCAGCACATGCTGGACCCAATTCATTCCTTAGGTGTGTGCATCAGCACTGGTACATTTCAATCTTCTCCAATTGTTAGCCTGTATGCAGAGTGGGGCCATCTCCTGTTGGATGCCCATTGTACCTTGGAGGATCTCAAATATATCTTTTGTGTTCGGCAGTTCTCTTCCACCCTGGTCTTCCAATCCCTCATCAGCCCTTCCACTGTGGTACTGTGGTATGCTTTGACCATAATCCCAACTTGATCCCACCATTTGGTCACTGAATGACCCCCATCCTGTCTTCTCTCGGGGTGGAAGGGGCAAATGCTCTCCTCTCCCCACTCCAACTACCCCCCCCCCCCCATGGACCATTTCTCCTCTCCTCCACATTTGCTCCCCTCTGTGCATCATTATCACCCCCCCCAGTGGCTTCCATCTTTACAGCTGAACTATTGGCTATTCTTTTGGCATTTTGGTTCCTTTCTCAGCTCCCCTCTACATCATTTATTATTTATTCTGACTCCTGTAGTGCTCTTGAGGCCCTGTTCTTTCTTCTCTCTCCATACCCACTGGTGCAACAGATCCAGGATTGGCTGGTCCTTCTTTCATCACACTGTAAGGTAGTTGCCTTATGTTGGGTACCTTCCCATGTTGGTGTTCTGGGCAATGAATGTGTGGATGCTATGGTGAGGGAGGTGCCCTCCCTGCCTTTTGACCCTAACATGCCTCTCCCAGCATCAGACTTTTGAGGGTTTTCCGGGCAGCACTCCTTTGGTGGTGGCAGCACCAGTGGGAGGATGTGTCTGGGAATTTCTTGAGGGTGTTGAAGCCCATGATTCAATGGTGGCCTTCCTCCTGTCAGTGTGACTGACAGTTAGAAACTGCTCTGATGCACCTATTCATCAGTCATACTCGCCTCATGTATGGGTATCTTATGATGAGAGATGTTGCCCCCTCCTGCCCATGTGGCATTCCTCTCTCTGTTTCACATTTGCTTTTGTTTTGCCATTGCTTGCTCCCAATTCCTCCTTTTTGCCCTTCAGGCTCCACTCTTACTCTATTGTTGGGTGACACTACACCAGTACCAAAGGACACGCTTTTCTCTTCCATCAAACTGGCCTTCTACTCTCTATTTAATATGACTTTGGTGTAATTTCTTCATCCCTTTGCTGATCATGGTGGCTTTACTTTTCTCTCAACTTTTCTTGACTGTTACTCCTTCAAAGTTCCCCTTACTCCATCTCCTTATGCTCTCTACTTTAGTTTTGGCATGATATGACCTTAGCAGTTGAAGCACTGCTATTCATTCATTCATTCATTTCAAATACAATTTGACTCATTCTTCCATCTCAATTAGGGGGCTAAGATATAGTAATTTGTAATTTGGGGGTCTCTGAGAACCCCCCAAAGTTGGAAGGGCCATAACTTATGAACCATAAATCTGATCAATCTGAAATTTGAAATTTTAGTTTTTTTGGTATAGACAATGCTGTGCATTGAATTATAGGAAAATTAGAAGGGGTGTGGTATAAAATTTCACTTTTTTTTGTATGATCTGTCCTGTAATGCCCCTTCTGCATGTCTGTGTTGCTCAATTCATTAACAAATGATGGGCAGTATGGTTTTATGCTGATCTTTTGTCATGTGATCTCTCATTGTGGACATGGGGGGCAAGTTCTTGTGATTGTTTCTGAAGTGATGTTTTTGGTGAATAAGCCACTGATGCAATCATACCTTCACATTGTTCTGCTCACGATGTTGGTCTTCCCAACGGTGGTCTGTCCTTGATGGAACCTGTTTCAAAACAGCTTTTTCTCCCAGTGTAAAGCTATCTTGTTTGGTGGTGTAGCCTTATTAAATCTCGTGTTGAAATCTTTCTGGATCTCATGCATCATTTTGTCAGTATATGACCTTTCATGAGCCCATGTGTTCATCACTATCCTTTTTTCCAGAGTGTAAGTGGACTGGTCTGCCATTGTTCACATTAATCAATAAAGTAACATAAATATCATCAACTGTTGCGGAGAAGTAGAAGTCAACATCTTCCTTGAATAATCAATTTCAAAATTAGAAAGAGCCGTACTGAGCAGAAAACTAAGATTTGTTTATAAAAAACTTCTGAATAGTGAGCTAGAACAACATGGAAAAAAGTGTTAGCAACTGACAAGGAAGCATCTAACAGTGGCTGTATCCTCCAGCATGGGACATGTCAACACGAAGAAGGGGCAATGTCAAACCAAAACATCAACATGCTGGTGGCCAAACTTCCTCAAATCTCTGTGCAGCAGGCTGTCTACAGTTGGCCAGACTGGCAGTTGACAGCCTGTTCCATGGCATGGTCAGAGTGCTGATTGGCTCCCGGGGCTGGACCTATTCTCAGTGTGCTATTTTTTCATTTACGGGAAGCAATTGCATGCTCCCCAGGCTACTCTTACTCTCTGGTGACATAAAGACTAATCCAGGCCCCACTACAACTTACACATGCCACCATACACAAAGACATAGACACAATAGTACCATGAGACGCATACAGAAATATAATATTAACATATTACAGTACAACGTAGATGGCCACAAACAAAATCATGCAGCTCAGGAAATTTGTACACAAACAAAATATTCACATAGCACTTATACAAGAAACAAAACTAAAATGCACACACAAAACACCCACCATCCCTGACTTCTCGGCTATCCATCAAGATTGTACCAGGGGTAACAGGGGTAGACTCATCACTTACATATGTAAAAGCATTAGCTACACTGATGCCACCCAAAACATTACAAACACAATCCAAGCAGATAACATGATAGAAATACAGGCAGTAAACATTAAAACATGCGCAAAACACACCACCACACTAATCAACATTTATATCCCACCAGATAGTTCACCTCTGGTGCCACCCAATTACAATCCACAGTTACACAAACTGGCCTCTCTCACTAATGTCATCTTAGGAGGAGACTTCAATGCTAAAGACACTAGTTGGTACATGCACAACCAAAGCAACACCAGAAGTGCCAACATAGCCACACAACTAAACAGCCTCTTCATTCTTAACAATACAAAACATACACACATACTACATCAAGCAGGATACTCAAACTCCTCCCTAGACATAATGTTCTGTTCCCTCTCACTAGCAACACACACACACACACACACACACACACACACACACTGGAGAACAGAAAAACGACTGTCATCAGACCACCTGCCCATCATCATTACAACATGTTCTACACTCTGCCCCAACAGCCTTAGGCACACTTACAGAATTACAAGAAAGCTGATTGGGAACAGTTCAAAATATAGACTGAGGAACAATTCACCACATTAAACAGCACACCCATCATAAACATCAATACAACACACAAGACATTTAATCAGATCATCAATAATGCAAACAAATACATACCTGAGGGCAACATCAGGAAGTACAACCCAAATTACACTAGAGAAATAGCCCACCTCATAAGGTAATGTAACAACCTCAAACATAACACACAAACACCATACACACAAATCATAAAATAGCAGATACAACAGCTCAACACAGAAATAAACAACAAACTCAAAGAAACAGAAACATTTAGGGCAGTGATGGCGAACCTATGACATGCGTGTCAGCAGTGACATGCCACAGGGTTTCAGGTGACACGCGTGTCATAGGTCATTTTAAATTTAACTACAAAATCATAGATAGCTGACTTATTAATCGAAAGTACTAGGCCCTAGTACTTTCGATTAATAAGTCAGCTATCTGATTTTGTAGTTAAATTTAAAAAAAATGCATGTATGCAAGTGACACGCCAACAATATCATTATTTAAAAAACACGAATTTTGGCACACTTGGATAAAAAGGTTCGCCATCACTGATTTAGGGAAATTCAGAACAACACTAAACCACTCCACAGATACATCCAGGCTATATAAGACTATAAACAGCATTACCCACTCTAACTGGCATTCATACCTCATACGCGACTATCTGTTGCAGCCAAAATAATATCCCAACATATACACAAGCTAACATTCTAGTTAATCACTATGCAAAGATAAGTCACTTAAACAGAGACAACAACCAGAAACACGCAGACAGACAAACAGCCAGACACAAGAAAACCTACAGACTCGACACGACCATTACACCCTTCAATACAGATCAGACCACCAAGATGATCAAAAACATTAAGAATTTGAAGGCTACTGGACCAGACAACATATCTAACATACACCTTAAACACTTGGGCCCACAGGGAATACTAGCTCACAAACATCAACACATATTCATACCAACTCTATTATTTCTAACATATGAAAACAAGGTAAAATTATTACATTACTCAAACCAAACAAAAATCTAACAGAACCAGCTTCCTATAGACCCATTACTTTACTATGCACATTAGGGTGCATTAAACGCCCCATGATTTCAAAAAGTTGTTGGATTTTAATGTCTATTCCCTCAAATGTTACACTTGTTGGGTAGAAGTATGTATGCAAAACATAAATCAAATCGGAGGTGGTCCTGGGTGGCCACCGCCACTTTTATATATTTAGTAGTGATGCACTGAATATTCTGCAAATATTCGGTATTACTTATAATACTAATATACAAATATTCGGTATTACTATACTTACATTGATTGAAAGTTGAAAATGTATAAAACACAACCCAATGTCACTACTCCCAACTTTGCTCATTTCCGCAAATTTGGCCTCGCTTTGCGGTCACATTCAACCACTTGAAGAAGATTTTGGAAGTGGTCTTCTCCTCTTGCAGCTGAGACAAAATCAGTTGTGAGCTTTACTGCTCTCTCCGCAGGGTCATTCACAACATTTAACCCATCCACAATGGACTTGGCTGCCTTGAAGTGGTCATTGTTCTGCCAATTGTCAACATCCTCTGTTAGGAAGGTCATATCCAGGTGAAGAAGGTTCACTGTAAACCACGAGTCCTCGTTCACAAGATCAGCCAGGGTTGTCGCTTCTGTAATTTTTGGAAATGACAGTTTGCCATATCCAGAACCGTAGCGGTGTTTTGGAGTGCTTGGCATTTCATCTGGTTGTATGGCCAGTAACACATCTGCAAGGGCACGACGCTCCTTTTGAGGTACTGCATTGCTGAACAGTGCCAAAACAACCAGTTCTGGGGTTAAATACCACAAATGTCTATCAAAGGCTTTCACAGCGCTGACTGAAATGATTGAGTTGACAGCTTTATAGTTGAGCAGAGTCTTGTATAAGCACAAATCAAACCATGGGGCATTTGAAGCAGACTGACATATGAGCCACCAATCACAATAAATATAAACAACAAAAACAACAAACTCCTTCAGTTTTTCCTGTTGATGTTGTGTTGTTACAGTTCCTCGAGGTAGTACAGAAATTTGCTCTTCAAGTAGGCATATTTTGATGGAATAAAGAATCTTTGACATCCACCTTGCTTTATGCATGGCCCCAGGTCTGTGGAGTGTTCCTTGTTTTGTGACATCATCATCATCAAGGACTACCTGGCAGAGTTGTGCCATTTCCTTGTAGTCTTCCCTACGGTATGAAGCGCTTGTGCGGATTGTGCTTAAAACCTTGTTTTTGCAGGATAAAAGCAGTTGTTGTGCATCGTCATTGTACATTGAAATGTCAATTTTGGTTAAACTTTCATCCTTTGCATGCGATATGCGTTCCCAATTCTTCTGGAATCTTTGGAACAAAGATGCTTCTGGAGACTTTGTCTCAATTTTGAGAGCGTCAAACACATGATCCAGGATTACCTCTCCAACATGATGGCGACATGCACACCACAGAAGAGCACTGTCCAGTTTTGATTGAATGGTAACACAGGCAGCTGTAACGTGTCCAGTGTTTGATGCTGTTGTGTCAAAACATAAGTTGACAACTGACTGTTTGCACTTCCATGAATGTAGAAACGTGTAAGTGTGCTCGGCAATGATGTCACCTGATGACATATCACTTCCACGAGGATATCTAGCCACTCCCAGTAGCTTTACATCAGTGGCATTCCCAACCAACACTGGCAATCTTTCTTCCTTGCCATTCTTGTTTGTGAGCGTATGCATCTGCTTGCCATCCCAGTGAAGTGTTGCAGCTGTTGGGGCGATCCAATTTTCTCGAATATCTTTGGCGATAGCACTTGTTATTGATCGTCGAGCCTTATCAGCAGTTGAATATGACTTGGTCACACGACGTGGATCACCTCCTGCCTCTTGAATTACAGCTTCGGTGAGCACAGCCTGTTGAACAGGAGTTATGTTTAGTCGAGTAGCAACAGACACGACTGAAGGCCTTTTCAGAATATCATGAGGAATAAAGGCAGACGTACCTGCATATGTTGATCTGTGGTGACTACGCTTCCTTTGAAGCTCTGGAATCGCCTCTTCTTCAGTTTCTTCCAAGCTATCTGCAGAGGCACTATCATCAGAGCATACAGAACTTTTCATCTCTTGTACACTGGATGATTCATGACATTCTCGTCTTGAAGCTTCCGCTAAGATGCGTTTTTCTTTTCTACGATCTTTATCAGCTTTCTTCTTGTCAACACTACCAAATGAGGCTACTCTGTCAGATTTCATTGACTCTAAAAATGCTCTATCTTCCTCATTCTTAATGTTTGTCATTGCATCTTTTGTCCATACACCAAAGGTCTTATCAAGACGTTCATTCATGGATTGCAACTTAGCCAAAGTGTTTGGAGATTCTCTGCGAGAAACAGGTATTTGACGCAATTTGTTATTGTCATTAAGAAGGTCAAGTATTAGTTTGCAGCATTGATGGTCTGAAAGCATAGGAATATTTGCTTTAGTGTAGAATGTTTTCAGCTGGATAAGGACTATGCTGGCAGATTTCCATTTGAGTGGCTGTGTTTGTTTGCCTTCACATATTTCTTTCTGGATGTGCCACATCACGCATCGAAGAACCTGCCGGCAAGTTGGGAGGCGGACTCCTGTCAATGTACCATCTCCTTCTGTAAGAGCATTGCCAAGACCAAAAATGGCACTTGCTAATCTGGTCTTCTTAGCTTCCATTGTTACAGCTTCCATTGTTTCTGAAAGACAATAAAGGATATTATTAGACTATAAGTGAAGTTTCGTTTATGGTACATGTTTTATGTAAATCACCCCTTTAGGGTGCATCAAACACCCTTAGGTTCTTGGATTTTAATGTCTATTCTCTCAAATGTTATGTAAATCACCCCTTAGCAACTCTATATTAAAAGAAACAATGTAAGTAGTCAACTGGTTGGTAAATAAAAAAAATAGATATTTTTACATAGCGCGGCCCCCGAAAATTGCCGCGAAAATATAAAAGTGACTGGTGGCCACCCAGGACCACCTCCGATTTAATTAATTTTTGGCATACACACTTCTAGCAACAAGTGTAACATTTGAGAGAATAGACATTAAAATCCAAGAACCTAAGGGCGTTTGATGCACCCTAATGCACATTAGGGTGCATCAGCCTATAAAGGGTGAAATTTCGAACTTCGGATATTGATTCGGCCCTATGATATTATGGTTACAATCCCCAACAAACCTTCAGTGTCCACGTTTCAAGCTGTTCTGACAATATTTAGTGGGTCCACCTCGAAGATGAAAATTTGACAATTGTGGAATTTTATGGTTTGACTAGAAAATCTTGTGTGTAAGTGTTGTAGATTTTGTTTGAAAAAAAAATTGTAAATATAGTTAGTTTCAGGCAAGTTTTAGCCTCAATTCATGAAATTATCTGTCTTTTTAGACTTTTTTTTGTATTATTCTGAGAATCATGAAGTGAGTTACCAGGATGCGGGACGAAGACCCAACTTGCCAAGCATCCCACCAACCACCTCCACCTATTAAAAATGGTATTTCATGATAAAATACTTGTAAAAATTGATTTATTGCTTATTGATATCTTAATTCTTCTGTGTCCTTTTTTCTTCTAAAACAGATGATAAAGAAGCTTGTCTCTTTCTCAGATTAGGAGTGGCTTTTCTGTCAGCTTCTACAACTTGGAGAACATTTTGAAGATGTTCTTCAGTCCTTGCAGCCTCATAAAAGTCACTGCATAGTTTTACTGCCCTCTCAGAGCCATCATTTATGACATTTACAGCCAAAAGTTTTTCTTTGGAAGATATAAATGATGATGCTGTTTTCCATTCAACAATCTCAACCATTAAAAAATCATAGTCTAACTGTAGTGAAGAGAATATGAACCATGAGTTTTTGTCAACCAAGTCAGCTAGTGTGGTTTCCAATTGTAGATTGGTATGGAAATTAGGCTTTCCAAAACTAGATCCATGTCTACCTTCTGGAACCACTGTCTCAATCTTGTGTGGTTTATAGGAAAGTAGATGGTTTGTTATAGCATGAAGTTCATTTTTTGGAATCAAATCGTTGAATAATACAAGAGGAATCATCTCTGATGAAAGGTACCAGAGATGACGTTTCAAAGATGTTAGAGCACTTTTTGCTTTTTGCTTGTTTACTTCCTCGTATCTAAGAAGCTTTTTGTAAAGCTGCAAATCGTGCTATAGTGCATCAAAAACTGAAGAGCAGGTCATCCACCATGGGTAGTAAATCAGTGAAATGAAGGTTGCAAAGTCTTAGTTTCAGAATTTGTTACTTGTTTGTGATTGTTACTGAAGGTAGTTTCGAGATATTATCTTCTAGTAATGCAATTTTTAGATCATATATTGCTTTACTCATCCATCTGGCTCTATGTATAGCACCAGGTCGCTGAAGGGTTATATCCTTATCACTAGGTCCTGCATTTAAGTATAACACAACTAAGTCAGAAAATTGTTTGTAGTCATATCGTGTATGTTGCTTTTCTATATTACTTATTTGAATTGCATAATCAGTCCATTCCTGAAAAATCTCCTGGACAGCTTTGGAGTACCGATTGAAGTCAATTTTTTTCAATTTTTCATCCTTGGAAATCCACTGAAACTTTTCTCAATCTGTTAGACATTAATTTCTGGTCCACTCAAAGTTTCTACTTTCATGTCCTGAAACACATGACTCATAATAACTTCACCAACATGATGCCTGCATGCAGACCATAATAAAGGCTGTCTTGTTGGATAGTTATGCATGCAGTGCTCACATGTCCCGTGTTGGTTGCTGTAGTGTTGAAAACCAAGTTCACTATTGAATCGGAGCAGTTCCACAATTTCAGTAGCTTCATAACTACTTCAGTCAAGTTTTTCCCAGATTGGCCACTGCCACCAGCACTAGGATGATATGATGGAATACCAAGTAGTTTGAGATCCATTGAATTTCCAACTGATACGGCTAATCGTTCTTCTGTAACATATTTATCCTGCAGAGTAGAAATTATTTTCGAATCCCAATGAAGAGAGGCCAATTTAGGAGGATTCCAGGATTTTTGAATGGAACTTGAAATTTTTTGTGCTACTTCGTGTCTTGCTCTATCAGCTGTAGCATATGAAGTTGCCACTGCCTTAGTGTTACCACCACATTCTTCAACAAAAGCTTTTGTGAATGCAGCCTGTTGTGCTGGAGTCATTTTCATTCTTGATGCCAAAGAAACAAGTTTTGGTCTTTTCAGAATGTCATGAGGAATGATAGCTTCAGTACCTAAACAGACTGTTGACTGTGTGGATTTTCCATCTTTTTCAGCTCCATCATTAGCTTCTGACTCACTCTCAATGGTAGTTGTATCACTTGTGCTACTGCTTTCTAATTCAACATACTGCAAGAAGCTTCAGTGTCTCAATTCCTTTTCTTTTCTCGCATTTTCTTCACATTTTTGAAAATTAATGTGCTTCATTTTGGATGCTAAAGTTTGATCATGAGCTCCAAAAGAAGCAATTCTATCCCCTTGCATTGATTGAAGAAATTGTATATCTTCTGGATTACTCATAACTTTTTTGGCATTTTTAATCCACAGTGGAAAAGTCATTTTAAGTTGCATTTCCATATCATCTTGTCTTTGTACTTTGTAGCTCTCGTCTTTTCAATGGAATTTCTCTCAGTTTCGCATTCTTTTCTGACAATGAAATTATTTTCTCACATGCTTTTTTCTCAGTAATCATTGGTATGTTGGCTTTATTGTAGAATGGTTGAATTTCTGTTAAAACAACTTTAGCTATATCTCACTTAGTTCTCTCTTTTAGACCCTGTTGCTGGTGAAATAGGAAACATCTAAGAACTTGTTCACTTGTTGGCAAGCAACATCCTACAATCTTTGCATCATTATTTGTGATGCCAGGACCTAATCCAAACATAGTTTTTTTTTCGTGTTTTTACATCAACTTTATCTGCACCACTTGAACAAGTTTTACCACTAGAAGTGGCTTCACTGGCTTTACCACTATTATCCATTATATCATATATCAACTACTATCACCAACATATATCAAAAATTGACCTGTAATAGAAACATAGGTTAATATTAAAGTAGTCTACATGCCTGAAAATAAGAAAAAATAGCTATAGGTATTTCATGATAGCAAATTATGTTTATTAACCCTTAACCACCTAAATTTTTATTTAGCTCTGAAAAAAATTAAATTGTTGAAAATTGTGATCTAACAGGAGTCAATAAGGCATGTATGTATTTACATTAATTTATTTTTGTTTTTTTAATGAATTAATGAAGGTGGATTATTTTGGGCACCTAGGCACACGAGACAAATTTAATGTGAAAATCTAGAGAGAATAAAACACAAAATCTGGAACAATTTTTACTGATATTAATATAAAACTAATACAAAACATTTTTATGGATAATGAACAGCTAAGACTTATTTTTATTACTATTCAAACATTTTTCTGCAAATATAATAATGAAATTTGAATATTACTTTACAAATTTTTTGTATGAAAGTCTGCAAAACTTCTTTTTTGTGTAATACACAAATATACATTACATTTCTAGCAGTGTGTCATAACTCTGCTTTTGCAACCAATCATCTTACACATGTGTGTAACTGAACCAACATTAGGTAAATGGCCAAGATTGTTAAATCTTATATCATTTTCAGGTATAGGTAAACCTTGGTTAACATTTTTTCTTTTCGGTTCTTCTGTGGCTTCTATAGATGGTCTCCCCCTTTTACATTTTTTTAGTTACTTTACCAGAAAACATCAAAGATTTAGCTGCCCTAGCCTTGAATTGTGCCAAAATATTTTGGTTTTTACGGGGAACACTCGTATCATCACATGATCGCCTGTACAGTAGCCAAGCATTGACCAGTGCCATGTCAAACAGGTGCCAAACAATCCTATGATAATACTTTTTAGACTTAAAAGAAAACCTATACAAGGATACCAATTGGTCATGCAGGTCTACACCACCCATTGCTTTGTTATACTCATGTACAATACTAGGGCAAATAATGGATATCTTTCCCTTTTGGTGATGGTCAAACCTCTCTGAACAACAGGCTCTGCTGTTGCAAAGGTTGACAAAGTTGTAACAGCTCTACTATCAAACCATTTTACTGCTGTTACTCTTATTCCATCTACATTTGCATCCCACTCTTCAAATGTACCTCTACCCTTAGCCTTCATTTCTTTATCCTGGGTGAATGATAGACCAGGTAGCCTTCTTGATTGAACAGTGCCACAAGACCAATAAATTTCATAAAGAATTGAAAAGGACTAACCAAGCAATCTTCAGGATTTTCTGATACCAAGATATTATCCTCAAAATCTGGATGTTGTGGAATAGGATCCCGTGCTTCAATCTTTTCCCAAATGGGATTTCTCTTTTGAAGGGTTTTCTTCCGACCATTTACATGTGATGAAGGCAAGGGTGAATTGTTATCAACACATAAAACAACAGTGCTAGAAGATGAAAGGTCCTGTTCCTGTTCTGATTCTGAACTCGACTGTTGTGACTGTCCTCTTTCTTCCAAAATGTTTGTTTCTTCATCTCCTGATCCATTCTCTTCATCGCTTGTTTCAGCAATTGCAAGAAATAGAGACTTGCGAGTGCGATTTCCAGCATAAAAGCTTCCTGTTGCAATTGAAATGACTGGCCTCTCGGATAATCCATTAGTTCCTGGAAAGACTATTTGAGTATATATATATTAAATATATATATATATATATATATATATATATATATATATATATATATATATATATAAATTTTAGTCTACAAAATATCTATCAATACTATTCTAAAAAAATAAAATAGTTTCCCAAAAATTTTCAATCTATGAAAGAAAACGTTTGCCCAGGAGGACTTTGCCATGCCTAGCTGCTCATTTTTGAGCACAATACTCTAATGACATCTAATATTTATGCTAATATATTTTTTAAATAAAAGCAATCTTATTTACAATCCAGGATATATGTTTTTGCCCTAAAAATTATTAGAACATTGTATCTTACCTGTAAATGATTCCATTCTTCAAAATATTTTTGGTTTTGAACTAACATTTCCCTTGAGACAAACGTCGTTTGAAAAGGCCATGAAATAAAAAAAAACCTGAGATATTGCCGAAAGAGGTATCTGGCATCTACAGATAGGTGTTCAAGAAAGGCCACCTCGGTGTAGCAGACGATATTACAATAATTATTCAATATATTTCGATTATTTTGAAGGTGTCCAAATATGGGCAGCACGGCGGTTAAGGGTTAATAGTAGCTATGGCTTAAACACAAGCAAACTAAACATACTAGGCCTATAGTACCTTAAGGATCATTCAATTCAATAAAATAAAGGTATATGTGAAAAAAATAATTTAAGGCAATTTATCCCAAAAATTGTCATTTTTGTAAAAGTTTAGGAGCATGTGAGAAAATAATTTCGTTGTCAGAAAAGAATGTGAAACTGAGAGAAATTCCATTGAAAAGAAGAGAGCTACAAAGTACAAAGACAAGACTAGAAGATATGGAAATGCAACTTAAAATGACTTTTCCACTGTGGATTAAAAATGCCAAAAAAGTTATGAGTAATCCAGAAGATATACAATTTCTTCAATCAATGCAAGGGGATAGAATTGCTTCTTTTGGAGCTCATGATCAAACTTTAGCATCCAAAATGAAGCACATTAATTTTCAAAAATGTGAAGAAAATGCGAGAAAAGAAAAGGAATTGAGACACTGAAGCTTCTTGCAGTATGTTGAATTAGAAAGCAGTAGCACAAGTGATACAACTACCATTGAGAGTGAGTCAGAAGCTAATGATGGAGCTGAAAAAGATGGAAAATCCACACAGTCAACAGTCTGTTTAGGTACTGAAGCTATCATTCCTCATGACATTCTGAAAAGACCAAAACTTGTTTCTTTGGCATCAAGAATGAAAATGACTCCAGCACAACAGGCTGCATTCACAAAAGCTTTTGTTGAAGAATGTGGTGGTAACACTAAGGCAGTGGCAACTTCATATGCTACAGCTGATAGAGCAAGACACGAAGTAGCACAAAAAATTTCAAGTTCCATTCAAAAATCCTGGAATCCTCCTAAATTGGCCTCTCTTCATTGGGATTCGAAAATAATTTCTACTCTGCAGGATAAATATGTTACAGAAGAACATTAAGCCATATCAGTTGAAAATTCATTGGATCTCAAACTACTTGGTATTCCATCATATCATCCTAGTGCTGGTGGCAGTGGCCAATCTGGGAAAAACTTGACTGAAGTAGTTATGAAGCTACTGAAATTGTGGAACTGCTCCGATTCAATAGTGAACTTGGTTTTTGACACTACAGCAACCAACATGGGACATGTGAGTGCTGCATGCATAACTATCCAACAAGAGATTGGACGGCCTTTATTATGGTCTGCATGCAGGCATCATGTTGGTGAAGTTATTATGAGTCATGTGTTTCAGGACATGAAAGTAGAAACTTCGAGTGGACCAGAAATTAATGTCTTTAACAGATTGAGAAAAGTTTCAGTGGATTTCCAAGGATGAAAAATTGAAAAAAAATTGACTTCAATCAGTACTCTAAAGCTGTCCAGGAGATTTTTCAGGAATGGACTGATTATGCAATTCAAATAAGTAATATAGAAAAGTAACATACACGATATGACTACAAACAATTTTCTGACTTAGTTGTGTTATACTTAAATGCAGGACCTAGTGATAAGGATATAACCCTCAGCGACCTGGTGCTATACATAGCCAGATGGATGAGTAAAGCAATATATGCTCTAAAAATTGCATTACTAGAAGATATCTTGAAAGTACCTTCAGTAACAATCACAAACAAGTAACAAATTCTGAAACTAAGACTTTGCAACCTTCATTTCACTGATTTACTACTCATGGTGGATGACCTGCTCTTCAGTTTTTGATGCACTATGGCACGATTTGCAGCTTTACAAAAAGCTTCTTAGATACGAGGAAGTAAACAAGCAAAAAGCAAAAAGTGCTCTAACATCTTTGAAACATCATCTCTGGTACCTTTCATCAGAGATGATTCCTCTTGTATTATTCAGCGATTTGGTTCCAAAAAATGAACTTCGTGCTATAACAAACCATCTACTTTCCTATAAACCACACAAGATTGAGACAGTGGTTCCAGAAGGTAGACATGGATCTAGTTTTGGAAAGCCTAATTTCCCTACCAATCTACGATCGGAAACAACACTAGCTGACTTGGTTGACAAAAACTCATGGTTCATATTCTCTTCACTACAGTTAGACTATGATTTTTTAATGGTTGAGATTGTTGAATGGAAAACAACAGCATCATTTATATCTTCCAAAGAAAAACTTTTGGCTATAAATGTCATAAATGATGGCTCTGAGAGGGTAGTAAAACTATGCAGTGACTTTTATGAGGCTGCAAGGACTGAAGAACATCTTCAAAATGTTCTCCAAGTTGTAGAAGTTGTAATAGGTGGAGGTGGTCGGTGGGATGCTTGGCAAGTTGGGTCCTCATCCAGCATCCTGGTAACTCACTTCATGATTCTCAGAATAATACAAAAAAAAGTCTAAAAAGACAGATAATTTCATGAATTGAGGCTAAAACTTGCCTGAAACTAACTATATTTACAAATTTTTTTTCAAACAAAATCTACAACGCTTACACATAAGATTTTCTAGTCAAACCATAAAATTTCACAATTGTCAAATTTTTATCTTCGAGGTGGACCCACTAAATATTGTCAGAACAGCTTGAAACGTAGACACTGAAGGTTTGTTGGGGATTGTAACCATAATATCATAGGGCCAAATCAATATCCAAAGTTCAAAATTTCACCCCGTATAGGCTGATGCACCCTACTTAACACACTTAGGGTACTAACAGGAACACACTTTGGACACCAGCAGGAAACATCATCATTCATATACAAACAATATGTTTGCTCAGTTATGGACTATGCTAGCTGATGCTTGGCACCCATTATCTCAAACACATACACACAAACACCTTACAGACAATACAAAACAACGCACTTCATATCATTACAGGATGCACTCAAACAACATCAATAGAAAATCTGTACGCAGAAACAAAAATACAAAGTTAGACAACATTTAGACATGAGGGGAACACAATTCATGGCAGCAGTGACAACTAACCCACAACACCCATGCTGCTACATGTACAATCATGCACTGACACCTTGCTGCACCATTAAGGTAACACCAGAGAGACATTATAACCAAATACTCTATTCTATACCATTTCCCACAGACATCACACAGTACAGAAAACACACACACACACACACACACACACACACACCTAACCCACAAAGCACTGACATGACTCGGTCTGAATGTGGTCCTAAGTGCAAAGCCACCATCCATAAACAGGTCAAGAGATCAGCCTGGGCAGATCGGATTGAGTTAAATTAGCACGATTCCGATGTTGACATCACCCCAACTTAGACATATAATCACAGACTAGACAACTCCACAGACGACACCTCCCACCTGTGTCAAGACACACCACAAACAATTGAACACATTATGACAAACTGTACTGCTCTAGCACAACAATGAACACAACACATCATCACTAGTGCGCTGAACTTCTGGTCCACTCCAGAGAGGGTGATTGGTTACATGTGTGCTGCCAGCTTGCTTGATCAGGGTGGGCTGATTGGCTAAACAACAACCTTGAGAAGAAAAAAAAATTATCAATGAATCGTATAAATTCAATTAATCACACAAAAGTAAAATTGGTATTACAATTTGTACATTTTGTAGGGGGTGATGGGACTTTTCAAACATCCTGTATGAGATGAGATCTTTTTGCAGTTTATAAGAATCTTTTGACCCTGTAACTGGAGAAACTAGTTTTATATGAGCTGCAAATGTAGAGGTATTACTACCTACTCCCTTCTCTAATCATTTAGATATAACATAAAGAGTAATGGACTTAACACTGTTCCCTGTGGTACCCCACTTTTCACTTTCTTCCACCCAGCTTCATGACCATGTAGAATTACTGTGTTCTCTGTCTTCTAACCACTTTTCTACTGAATTTACAACTGACCTTGATATCCCATGAGCTTTTATATTATACAGAAATCTTCTATGTGGAACCTTGTCAAATGCCTTACTAAAATCCAAATAACTTTATTGTGATATAAAAATAGCAACCACCATTATCTCAGACCATACCTTAATTGAGATATCAACAAATATGGTGACACCATTAAAAGACAATATACACATTGAGGAAAGAAGCAAATTTGGGGCCTTTAACTTCAATTCCAAGACTATAAATTGGAAAGCAGTCAGATTGCACATGGCCTAAATAGAGTGGAGAACAGTTTTAAAGAATTAAACAACTGAAGAAATGCTAACAACCTTGGAAAAAAGATGCTGAGAATTTTAGAAAAAAATGTTCTGAAATCACAGGAGAGAGTTACAAGGAGTTACAAGGAAAAGAAGTACCTCAAAAGGTCTTGCGGCCCATACCGAGGAGGTAACAATGGCAACGGGTGCCAGGGAAAATTTTCTACACACTCAAATAGTGTGCAAAATTTTGTCTAACCTTTTCTTGAACTGATCCACAGAGGAACTGTTCACAACTTCCGAAGGTAACCTGTTCCATGTGTCACAGATCTTATACGTAAAGTAATTCCCACACACACTAGTCCTAAACCGTTTCAAATCCAACTTCCAACCATTGTTGCGAGTTGGGTTATCATTTAAACTAAACATACTTCTAAAATCGACATTGTTGAACCCGCGTAAGAGCTTGAAAACCTCGATCAGTTGACCATGGAGCCTCCAAGTTTCAAGCGAAAACAAGTTCATGGCGCGTAACCGTCGATTGTAGCTCATATGCCTAACGGATGGGATTAACTTTGTGGCCCTCGCCTGCACTCGCTCCAGCCTCTCAATATCTTTCCTGAGGGTGGGTGACCAGAACTGCACAGCATACTCCAGGTGCGGCCGAACAAGGGAATTGTACAGTGAGAGCACAATCTCCTTGTTCCGAAACTGAAATTGCCTCCTGATATAACCCAATAGTTTCTGGGCTTTCTTTTCCACCTCTACACACTGTTTCGTAAACTTAAGGTCGCTGCTAATTAGCACACCCAAGTCCTTTTCTAAATCAGTCACCGATATTACTACCCAACATCGAGTAGTCCGACTTGGGATTGGCGTAACCAATGTGCATCACTTTGCATTTACCCAAGTTAAACGACATTTGCCATTTTCCGGACCACTCTCCTATCCTACCTAGGTCCGCACGCAGTTCCTCGATCGCTTTGGGCGTCCCAACATTGGCCCCAAGCTTGGTGTCATCAGCGAATTTGGTGATCCGACTGACGATACCACCGTCGATATCATTTATGTAAATGATGAACATCAGTGGCCCCAAAACGGAACCCTGAGGAACCCCACTAGTGACCGAGGCCCAACCTGAACTAGCCCCTTTAATTACCACCCTCTGCCGCCTATTCCTCAGCCAGTTTTCAATCCACCTACCTATTTCCTCACCGATACCCAGCGCGCGCACTTTCGCCATTAGTTGGCAGTGAGGTACCTTATCAAAGGCTTTCTGAAAGTTGAGATAAAGTATATCAATTGCCCTACTCTTATCGTACTCACTCAACATGACGTGGAAAAACTCAAGCAAGTTGGTGAGACATGACCTATGCCGTCTAAACCCATGTTGCGAGTCCCCAAGCAGCTTGTAGAAATCCAAATGGTCAACGATCCTATCAGCTATTATCCCTTCTAATAATTTACCTACAACTGAAGTGAGACTAATGGGATGATAGTTCCCTGGACTTTCGTGATCCCCTTTCTTAAAGATAGGGGTCACGTTGGCTTCCCTCCAGTCACCAGGCACCTGGCCCATCTCCAACAATTTGTTGAAGACTGTAGCCAGGTGGGGAGCCACCTGGTCGCGCACTTCTCGCAACACTCTGGGGAGAAACTGGTCTGGCCCAGGAGCCTTAAACGCGCTCAGTTTGTCTATTCTATCGGCAACGACTGTCGCGGTACATCTAACACTATCCAGGCCAGCACCTTCATGCCTCATGCCTGGCTCGGGGATGACGCGGGTATCCTCCCTGGTGAACATTCCCGCAAAGTACTCATTAAGCACATTAGCGATGTCCGCATCGGAGGTCCGCAGAATGCTGCTTCTGTCCTTTAATGTCCTATCATGCTTCTAATGGGCTTTCTACTATTAACATAACTGAAGAATTCCTTAGGGTTCCCCTTGCAGAGGCTTGCCACCCGTAGTTCTTCATTACGTTTCGCTAGCCTAACCTTCGCCTTCACTTCCCTACACAGGCGGACATACGCTTCAGTGTTCTCGTGGGAACGATTGGCCTTTGCTCTCCTATATGCTACTTTCCTATTTCGGATAGCTGAAGCGATGTCACGATTGAACCACTTAGGCTGCGTTGAAGCAGGGGTGACCAGTTTTGAGAGTATGGCAGCAGACTGCAGCACCATAAACTCGTCCCAGAATGCACTCCACACTCCCTCAACATCACTGCCAACCTCTAACCCCATCTCTCCTACGCTATCCCTGAGGCTAACAAAGTTCGCCCGCCGGAGATCGAGCTTACTGCCTCTTGAGTTACTACGTTTCACCTGAGGGATGCACACACGAAACCTAATAAGACCGTTGTGGAGGGTGAACCCTTTCCCCTTTTAGTTCTCAGCCTTTTCCCCCTGGCCTTGATTATTATTATTTATATATTAAATTTCTTTGATTTTTAAATGAAATATTTGTTATAGAAAGTATTTTAATGGTTCTCTCTCTCTTTCCAGCAAACAAATAATGAATAGGAATGATAACTGTTATAAGAAATTAGAAAGATAGTAGTAAACTATTAAGCATTAAGATAATAAATAATAAACATTAAGTACTAAATTATTAATATTAGCAAACAAAGAAATAATGTTATAAGATATGTTAATGTTAATATTTTAATGAATGAAAAGACTAAACAATAAGTTATATAAAGAAATGCTAAACTTGTAAACAAGGAATGAGGAATAAAACAGTTTTATTAAATTAGTATGGGAAAAAGAGTGAGAGTTGGACAGTCGCTTCTTAAACCCTGTTAGTAAATGAATAATAAAGTACAAAATTGTTAATATTTTAACAAACAAACAAATAATGAAAAGAAGAATAGACAAATTTAGTAAAAGAGATGCTTCTGAGGTTTAAAAGTGTCGGTGTGTGTGTCAAAACTCGAGTTTTGAGAAGTGGAGGGAACCAATTGGCGCATGTGTGGAAATATAAATAATAAAAAATATAGTTTAAGAGGGTAATTTGACAAGAGAAAATAAAGAACATAACAGAGGAAACTAAAGTCAGGCTGGATTTGTCTGAGGCTGAAGACCGTTATTGGACCAAGGGAACTTTAAGTTCTGTTAGGAAGGGGATGCCGGAGATAGTGAACCACTAACAGAAGGAAGCTATTCTGGCAAGTAAGAAACTGTTGGTGGCGGGAGCCAGCAGTCATGGAATCGGAGGTCTGGGCAGCGAGCCTGGATCCAACAACCCTTCAAAGTAAGCAGCCTGGTTTTGTGGAGTTCTTAAACAAAAGAAAAAATTCTTATTCGTGGTGCAGCCGTTAGGTTACTCCGAATCCCACCACATAAAATAAGTGGCGCCCGAACAGGGACTTCCACTCAGAAAAGTGGGTTGTTTCCTGGTTAGGTTGTATAGAAGAAGAGTGAAAGAGTAGTTGTAGGTTGGGTGTAGTAGTAATAGAGTAGAAGTGAAGTAGGGTAGCATCTTTAGAGATGCCTACCAAGGAGGAGTTAGAAAGGAGGTTGAGGGAGATAGAGGAGGCATTAGAGGTAGAAAAGGCTAGGAACCATCAGTTAGAGTTACAGAAGGCAGAATTAGAGAATGTTTTGGGGAAATTACAAAGTAGATTAGAGGAACAGAGTAAAGAATTAGTAGTTTGTCATCAAGAGATGGAAGAAATGATCTACAGATCTACAGAAGCTAAGGCTAACAAAGACCCTAAGATCCACTCTAAGGCTAGCCCAAGAGAAAGGAGAGAGTAGGGGTTAAGAGAAGAGAGGAGATAAGGGTTAAGTAAGGAGCAACACCTATCATTCGTGGGTTAACATTCATTCAGAAAAAGAGGGAAAAAGTCTCACCATCATCATCCGCCGGCCACTGCCGACAAGTCAGAAAATAGTCGGAGAATATAGGAGAGGGGTGAAAGATGAAAAGAAGTAAAATAAGAACGCTTACAAACCATGCAACACAGTCTTAACTCACTGTCATACCATGCAAACTACAAACATGCAAGAAAAGAGTTAGAGACATGCAAAGTAAGGAGGATAAGAAAAAAAAAAAAAGTAGGTAAAGTAAACAAAAAGTGGGTTAGTTTACGCTATGAGCTACATCTACATTCGTGTTAGTCTAATTTTTTTTTTTTTTTTTTTTTTTATTGCTGGCATCACACGCTGGCATGTCACAAGCTGGCATTCATCGTCAACAGACTCATCCTCGAGCACCACCACCAGAGCTCCTGTTGTTAACTTTCTTTTTAATTTTAAACAACGTTAATATTTTTAAAATGTCTGTCAAGACGGTTCTTAAACACATTAACGCTGGTAGAATGAACGACTGACGCGGGAAGATTATTCCATTTATCAATTACTTTAAACGTAAAGAAGTTTTTAGCGATATTAGTAATGAAACGTCTGCCACGCAACTTGAATCCGTTATTGCGAGTATTACTATTATCGAAAGTGAACAATTTGTCAAAATTTACGTTATCGATGTTATTAACGATTTTGAAAACTTCAATAAGCTCCCCCCTTAATCTCCTAGTTTCGAGTGAATACAAGTCTAACACTTTAATCCTATCTTCATAAGGCTTATTGCGCAATGCCGGAAATAAGTTTCGTGGCACGACGCTGAACCCTTTCTAACCTATCAATATCCTCACGCAAGTACGGGCACCAAAATTGAACGGCATATTCCAAATGAGGCCTGACTAGGGACTTGTAAAGGGGCAATATAATATCCTTCGATTTAAATTCGAAATTACGCGCTATGAAGCCTAACATCCTATTAGCTTTTGCGCAAGACTCCAGGCACTGGTTCCTAACCTTTAAATCTTTAGTTACGCGTACGCCTAAATCTACTTCCTCGTCAACGCTCACTAAATCCCTATCATCCATCATGTACACGTAATTATTGTTGCGAGAACCTATATGCAAAACTTTACATTTATCTACGTTAAATTGCATCTGCCACTTATCCGTCCACTCCATAATCCTATCTACATCGTCTTGGATCCTATTTCTATCGTCCTCGTTAACAACCTTACCGCCTATTTTAGTATCGTCCACGAATTTTGACACGTTACTAATCAATCCTACATCTATGTCGTTAATGTAAATTACGAATAACATGGGCCTAACACTGAACCTGTGGGACACACTACTACCTCTAACCACCCGATTCACTACCATTAACTACGACCCTCTGCCTCCTAGCACGAAGCCATTTTCTAACCAGTTAGCTACCTGACCGCGGATACGTGCGCTTTAACCTTCGCAATTAGTCTCCTATGGCGGAACTGTATCGAACGCCTTTTTAAAATCTAAATAAATAACGTCAGCTGCCCTATGCCTATCGTATTCGCGCACTATTTCGTTATAAATTCTAACAAATTTGTTAAACAAGACCTATGGCGTCGAAACCCGTGCTGACTACTATTAATCAAACCCTACTTTCTAAGTGATCGATAATACGATCCCTAACTACGGATTCCAAAAGTTTACCGACAATTGACGTTAAGCTAATGGGCCTATAATTGCTAGCTACCGCGCGGTCGCCTTTTTAAAAATAGGCGTGACGTTAGCTAATTTGAAGTCTTCAGGATAATCCCCGTTTCGAGTGACTGATTAAAAATCTTCGCTAAGGGGCCTACGATAACGTCTTTCAAATCTTTCAAATGTCTAGGATAAAAAGCGTCAGGGCCTGGAGCCTTGCTAACTTTTAGCCTATCGATATAATGCGCAATCTCAGCCTCGTAAACAGTTATTTCATCTAAAATAGTCTCGCTACTAAATGGAACGATATCGTCAACGTCGGGGACATTATTTACGTCCTCTACGGTAAAAACTGTCGCAAAAAAGTTATTGAAAATACCCGCCATCGCCTGAGCGTCAGAAGCCAAAGCGCCATTTACATCCAATAGAGGGCCTATGTTATCCTTTACCGGCTTACGATTATTTACGTATTCAAAAAACTTTTTTGGATATGTTTACTATCCGCAGCTATAACTATCTCTAAATTACGCTTGGCATTCCTAACTGATCTTTTAACCTGACGTCTAAGCTCGATATATCTATTAAAGTTAGCTACCTGGCCATTGCGCTTGTTAAGTCTATACGCTCTATTACGCTCGTTTATGAACTCGCCTACTTCCCTAGTCCACCACTTCGGCCTACCACGATTTCTAACGCGCTTGGGCCTACGAGGAATAAACTCCCTTTCATATTCCTAAAACTTTCTTTAAACGCCACCCAACGCAAATTTGTATCATTACCCATAAATAAGTTATCCCAGTCCACTACTCTCATCCTATCAGCAAAACTATCAAAATTAGCCCTACGAAAATCAGGGACTTCTATTACGTTACTATCCTGTGTGTTTTCTATCAATAACTTAAACCTAAGAATTTGATGATCGCTACATCCTAAACTCTCGCCTACTTCTAAACTTTCGACTATATTCTCGCCGTTCGTCATCACCAAATCTAAGATATTATCACCGCGCGTTGGTTCGGTAACTATCTGTCGTAAAAAGTTATCGTCCATAAACTCAACCAGTCTCAAACCCTCTTCGTTACCCGTAAAATTCTCGTAATTAACATTAGGACAGTTAAAGTTAAGAGAATGAGTGAGTTGGAGGGCAAGCTTGATGGGAAAGTGAAAAAGGAAGGGAAAGGGGGTTTCGAAGGGGAAAATAGTAAGGGTGTTGGTAGTAAGAAAGGGGCACGTCTAAAGGATGTAGCAGTAGGGGGCCTGGAAGGAGAAGGGAGTGAAAGCGTGAGTGAGGGGAAAGAAGAAAGACCTTACAAGGTGATGGTGCATTCCACCCCTAAGGAGGGTAAGAAGAAGCTTGAGGGTGAGGATCAGAGGGAGAAAGGTAAGAGGATGGAAGGGCAGGCTAAGAGGGGCAAGGCGGGAATGAAGGGGGCTCGGAGGGCATCTGGTAAGAGGGCTTCTCGGAAGGTTCAACGCTGCGTTAGTGCAGATGACTCCCTCTATTCCAGCATTGAGGACAGTATGTATGAGAGTAGTGAGACTGAAACTGAGAGTGATACGAGTGAGGGTGTAAGAGTGCATAAGGGAATCTTAATTAGGGAGATTCCGAAGGTTGCAAAATTTAATGTTTATAGTGGGAGAGATGTACAAGAGTTTTTGAAAGAGTATGAACGTTATTGTAAGAGCAAGTATCCAGACGCTCCTGAGTATTGGGTGAAAGAGATGGGTGACTGTTTGGAAGGTAGGTTGCTAGAGTTTTACAATGTTGTTGTAAATTCAGGAGTGCCTGTGAAGTATGAGGTGTTAAGGGAGAGATTGGTGGAGCAAGTGTTAAGAATAAGAGGGGGTGTGAAATATCGAAAGAAGGATGATTTTGAGAGAGCAAGGATGCAGAAGGGGGAGAGTATTGATTTGTATGCATATAGACTTGAAACTTTGGCGAGAAAGAAATTTGGAGATGATGGGATAGATGAGAATAAAAGGTTGGTAAGAAAGTTGATTGAGACAGTACCTGAGAGTGTGAGAGAGTTTTTGAATGTTAAGAGGAAAGAGTGTGTAAGAGTGAGAGGGACACGTTTGAAGTGGCATGAAATCTTGGAATTGTTAGAGGACCGAGTGTATGAGTGTGTGATTGGGCGTAATAGGGAAGCAGATGTGCGAATGGGGACAGCGATGAGGGAGGAACAAGTACCTGTGTTTCCTAGTTATGCGGACGCATTAAGAAATACTAGGCCAGGTCACCCTCCAGTTAGCCAAGCATCCATGGCCCAAAACCCAATGGAAATGCTGGCTAACTTTGTGAACGAATTCACAAGGGTGTATGGAGGGTCGGCCATGCAACAACCAGGGCCTCCTCCCACATCGGGTCCCAGAATGAATGGTCCGATGCTGGGGCAAACGTATAGAAGGCAAGGGCTTCAAGGCCAGTCAACAATGAATGAGCAAAGAGGGCCAGTGAATGGAGGGAATATGGGGAATGTGAGAGGGTGTGCATATTGCGGTAGAGGGGGACATAGTATAGAGACCTGTAGAAGAAGAGTGGGTGCGTGTTTTGCATGTGGGCAGATGGGACACATGGCGTATGAATGCAGAACACCTGGGTATGAATGTAGGGCATGTGGGAACTTTGGGCATATTGCCCGGTTCTGTCAAGCCCAACAGCAGGGTGCTCCGGCACCGGCGGGAGGGAGTCCTGTCTCTCATGCAGGAAATCGGCCAGTGTCAGCCATGCCAGCTCCTCAACCTCAGAGGCAGGGCCCTCAAGGGGGTGCTGTCACTGGAAATGGCGAGGCTGGTCCCAGTACGGGAAACGCATAGGGCAGGGGCCTCTCATTGGGGTTGGGGTCCCTGCTTCTCTGAATGATGAATGTGTATTTGAGGCATTAGCAGGATGGTGTCAAGTGAATAAGGAAGTGAGAGCGAGTGAGAAAAAGGCAGAGTGTATGGTTATTCCTGTTGAATGGGGAGGGAGTGTATGGAGGGCATTAGTGGATACAGGATGTTCACCTAATTTAATAAGTAAGCAAGGAATTGGATGTTTGTGTAAAGAGAATGAATTAGGAAGAGTGAATTGGGGAGTAACTGGGGAAATTAAAGGGGTTGGGAACATCCCAGTACGAGTGTTGGGAGAGGTGCAGATTAAAGTGAAAGTGATGGGGTGTGAAATGGAAGAATGTGTGCTTTATGTGGTTGATAAGGAGAGTGAAAAGTATGACATGATTCTGGGGTATGAGTTTTTGAAAAAGAATCGATTGGTGATCCATCCTGCTAGACGTATGATTGAGTGGAAAATGAGTTGGGTAAGTGTGAATTCTATGTGGGGAGAAGTGAATCGGATTGGATGAGGGTAATAAAAGGGTATGAGGTGAGAGCATCTGAGAGTGTAAATCTGGAAAAGGGAACCCCAGCATTGGTGCATGTTGAGTGGCCAGTGAGTGATAATAGAAGAAAAAGGCAGGGAAGCATGATTTTTGTGAATGGTATGGATGCATCCTATAAAGTGAAAAGAGTTGGGCATGTGTATGATGGTATAATTGATGAGAGTAACCCATGGATTTGTGTGCAAGCTAGGGAAGATGGGGGTGCATGGCGAAAGAGAATAAATGAGGGGGATGTGATAGGGAGAGCATATACAGTGATTGAGGAAGTATGTGAGGAGGGAGAAAATGGAATACAAACGGATGAACGAGGGCAAGAATGTGGGGAGGAATGGACGACTGAACAAATCAGAAAGGAGGTGATTGTTGGCGAACAGTTGAGTGAGAGTGAGCGAATGCAGGTGTGGCAGTTGGCAGGGGAGAAAAGGAGCGTATTGGCCCGAGGAGATGATGACCTCCGTTTAACAAAACTACCTCCCTTCAGGATCCAGTTAACGGATGAGACTCCGATCTACCAAAGGCCAAGACGGTTCTCCCCACCAGTAATGAATGAGATAGAAGAGCAGTGTGAGGAATTAGAGAGAATGGGAGTGATTGAACAGAGCACAAGTCCGTGGAATAGTAGAATAGTGCCTGTGCGGAAACCTGATGGAAGGATTCGCTTGTGTGTGGACTATCGAATGGTGAACGAAAGGACAGTGAAAGACAGGTTTCCGATGTGCTTGATAAATGAAAGTGTATACTCTTTGCATGGAAAGAGGGTGTTTAGTAAATTGGACCTATTGAGGGGATATTACCAGATGCCGGTTGAGCCAGAGTCTCGTCCCATAACTGCTTTTCCACAGCCAGGAATCATTATATGTTCCGTGCTCTCTCGTTCGGACTTACAGCTGCACCTGCTGCATTTCAGAGAGCAATGAATCGTGTTCTTGGTAAGTTTGCAAGGGAAAATGTCATATGTTTTATAGATGACATTTTGATTATGACAGAGACATTTGAGGAGCACCTGAAGATAATGAGAGAGGTACTGCAAGTGTTGGATGAAGTCGGACTACGAGTGAAACCAAGTAAGTGTGAGTGGTTCAGGGAAAGTGTGGCATTTCTGGGGCACAAGGTGAGTTCGAGTGGTATACGAAAGAGTGGGGAGTATATGGAAAAAGTCAGGGAGTTCCCGAAACCTCGGACAGTTCGTGAACTTAAATCTTTTCTGGGACTTGTAGAGTTTCAGAGGAAATTTATAGCGGGCTGCTCTGGGATTTCGAAACCCCTGACCGAAGTGACTGGAATGAAAGGTAGTACTCAGTTGGTGTGGACGGAGAAGATGAATGAAGCATTTGAGCAATTGAGAGTGGAAGCAGCGAAAGATGTGGAGTTGGCTTATCCGGACCTGAGTGAAGGAGCGAGTTTGCTAGAATTGTATACAGATGCGAGTGGATTTTGTATGGGTGGGTGCTTGTGCCAGTTGCAGGGAGAGGAAGGACAGGAAGGAAGGAGAGTAATTGGGTATGTATCTAAAGCATTCAGTAAGGCAGAGCGAAAGTACAGTACAATTGAGAGAGAACTTGCGGCAATGAGGTTTTGTGTGAAAGCTTTCAAGTCATTTTTGTATGGAATGAAATTTATTTTAAAGACTGATCATCAGCCCTTGGTATATATGGAGAGAATGAAAGTTGTGGATGGAAGAATTGCTAGAACTTTGCTTGAGTTGAGTGAGTTTGATTATAAGATTGAGTATGTGCCAGGGGAGAGGAATTGTATGGCTGACCTGATGTCAAGAATACCTGGGGTGAATGAAAGGTGTGAGAAAGAGGTGGTCGACCCTGAGTATTTGCCAGTGGGAATAGTAAAGTTGCATGAAAGTAGGGGGGGTGGCGACAGTTTGTTTGAAAGTGTATGGTATGGGTTGAAAGATTTGAAATTGGATGGGTTAAAAATGAGAATACCAGGGAGTGTGAATGAATTGCGGACCTTGGTTATGAATGAAGCGATTAAGAAACCAGAAAGGATGGGTGTTTGTAAGGTCCGCAATTATGTACGTGAGCTGAAAGCCATGGGGAGCCCGGGTATTTTTCCTTTTCAAGAGGTCCTCATGGTGGTCAGCTCATTGTTTAGTGTTGAAGTGTATGTGCATTATGGTAGTGATTGTCCAATTGTGTATAAAGATGAAAGGATCGAGGAGAAAGGAGCCCTGATTTTGCATTTGCAGTGTATTAGTGGTGTACATTACAATTGGGTGAGTGAAAGGAAGAGGTATAAAAGCATAGTGCCAGGTGAAAATTTGGAAAGGGTTTTGGATGAAGGTAGAGCTGCACAGAGAGAGTCAGAGGGAGAAGGTTGTATGGAAGGTTGTATGGAAGTAGGTATGTTAGAGGGGCCATGGATGATACGTGACTGTGTGGATGAGGTAGAGCTCAGCCCTTCTGTGGTTCCTGTAAGGGTTCCAGAAGGTCCTATTGAGCTCTACAGGGGTCTTGTGGATACAGGTGCCCAAATCAGTCTGGTGAATGAGCGAGTGTTGTGTGATTTAGATGAAGAGAATGTGCCTGTATCCCGAGAAAGAGTGGGTGTGAGAATACGTGGTATCGGAGGGGGAACAGTCGCGTCACATGAAGCTGTGCAGTTGAGGGTGGGATTAGGTGCATGTAAAGAGGTATGGGAGCACAAGTTCATAGTCTTGAAAGGGGAATCAATGCCCTGGGATTTTCTACTGGGATTGATTTCCTTGAGAATATGAACTTGAGTGTGGATGTTGGTCAGGGCTCAGTAATGAGAGAAGGAGAGCATGTGGTCAGTATGGGAATGTTTCCGAGCACAGGTATAGATGCTGTGTTAGTGGGAGCAATTGAGTTAGAGGTGGAAGACCAGTGTGAAGTGTTGAGAGATGAAGATATTTTAGATATGCAAGAGGGAGATGAGGTGATATGCAAGTTGAGAGAATATGTGTATAATGGTATAGATGTGAGAGAGTGGTCAAAAGAGGTGGAAGAGTATAAAAGGTATGCGAAAAAGTTGGCTGTATGGATGGGAGTGCTATATTATATGAGGGTAAATAAGGTGGGTGAGACAGAGAGTGTGCCAGTGATGACATTTGAGGGTATGGTAGGATTGGTGATTATTACACATAGGATGTATGGGCATGTGGGAAAAAACAAGTTATGGGAATTGATGAAAGGAATGGTTTTCCACCCTAGGCTCGGACTGGTTGTTGCAGAAGTGGCAACTACTTGTGAGTTGCCAAAAGCAAAAATACCAGTCCCAGCATAGCCGCCCCCAGTGCGAAAGATTGAAGTGAAAGAACCATGGGAGCTTGTGGTGGTTGATATTGTGAGTATGCCGAGAACGAGTAGAGGGAAAGTTGGAATATTAGTAGGGGTCGATCACAAGAGTAAGTTTGTGTATGTTGCTGCGTTAGAGAATAAAACAAGTGAGCATGTTGCGAGAGTGATGAGAGAGAGTATGTTACCAATGATGCTTGGAAGGCCGCGTAAGTGTTTAACAGATAATGGGCCTGAGTTTAGGGGTGCTAGTTTTGAGAGAATGTTGAGTGAGAATGGGATAGAGCATGTTAGAATAACTCCGTATATGTCTGCTTCGAATGGTTTGGCTGAGCGAACGGTGAAAACGATAAGTGAAATGCTGCGTGTATGTATGAGGAAGGGGCTGAGTGGGATGCTGAGTTGGCAAGAATTGCCTGGTGCTACAATTCGACATACCACTCAGCCATTCAAACTTCCCCAAGAAGGTATGTGTCTACATTTGGAAGGTTTGTGCAAAAGGATATACGATTAAATGAGAATACATGTGATAGATGGAGAGAGGCTGGTGTGCATTTTCGGTCATTTGGTGTTGGTGAGCTTGTTTTGAAAGAGGTGCATGAGGCTGGAAGAAGGAATGAGTATAAGTTGGCGCAAAAGTTTGAGGGTCCATTTGTGGTGAAAAAGGTATGGGAGAATGGGGTAACGTATGTGATTGAGAGGGAGCAAGAGAATGGACAGTGTGAAGAAGTAAGAGCACATCATCGGCAGTTGCGCAAATGGCGAATACCTCCGAGTACATCGTATGTCACCCAATGTATGATATGTGTGAGAGGATGGAACAAAAGAAAGCGCTAGAAACCAAGAACATGATGGGAATCCAGGATGAATGGATGGATGCAGATCTGGAGTTCTTGATTGTGTCAAAGCGGGCAAAAAGGAAGAAAAAGGTGAGAAGAAAGGGAATGAAAGGTGAGAAAGCCAGGCAGATAGGTGAAGTATATGAGCTGAAGGATTCCCAGTTGGACTCTGGAACAGCCGCGGGTGAGGCAGAGTTAGAATGGGATGTTCGGGACTTTGGTGGTTCATGGTGCCAGCCTGGTCCATCCGGGGAATTCTCGTTTGAGGGTTTTGGGGTCTCAGACCTTGAGGGCCTTTCTTTTCTGGGATTTTCCGAGGGTGGAGGAGAAGGGAGAAGAAGGGAAATCTTCTTCACTCAGAAGTGGAAAGATTGTGTCAGGGAGGGGGCATTAAGAGTGTGGGATTTACAATTCTTGAGAGTGAAGTGAAAGGGAAAATGTATGTGAGAGAGAAAGGAGTGTAACTGAGCAAAGTATTGTGACCTTAATGGAAAGTGTGAGGGATGAATGGGGAGTAGATAGAGGTGAAGGAAGTATAAATGAAAGAATGAGGGAGAGAATGAATGTGATTGATTTTTGTGAGGAAGTGAGAATGTTATTGCTTGAGATAGAAGAAAATGTGTTGAATAAAAGCTTAGATGTAGAATTAACAAGTAGTATTAGAGAAGATATTAAAAGTAGATGGGTTAGAATGATAGAGAAAGTGCAACAGTGTTTAGGGAGTGGTGATGGTAATGTAGTATAAAGTATTGGTGTAGTGTTCTGTAGGAAAAAAAAATAGTAGTATTGTATGATGTGTGAAAGAGTGAGTGGTTGGAAATTCAACCAGGTGGCAGCCTACATTTTGAGGCCAGAAGCTGGGCTGTGCTTGAAGGAGGAAGGTGCCTGGGTGAGTTCCCAGACCTGCTGATACCTGCCTCTGGTGATTTGCTGCTTTGCAGGTTTCAACCTCATTCCTGGTATTGTAAATAACTATTGTAAATAACTATTAAAAAATTAAATTGTAGGTATATTTTTTAGTATAACGTAAATTATTAAAGAGAAAGTAATTGTTAGCCAGCTGTTAGTCCTAAATATTGAATGTTTGAATGTTTACTGTATTTGTTAAATATAAAGATTATTAAATAACTGAATTATAATTTAAATAAATAAATGATTTATAAAGTAAATTTGTAAATATGTTATTCTTATGATAGCCATGTATGTAATTAATGATTTAAAAGATTTAAAATTGAAAACAATTATTTTTGAAAAAAAAAAAAAAAAAAAAAAAATAAAAAAAAAAAAAATAAAATTGAAAATTATTTTTTGTAAAAAAAAAAAAAAAAAATAATATTATATATATATATATATATATTTGAAAATTGAAAAAATTATTTTTCGGAAAAAAAAAGAGGGTATCTATGTAAATAATTTGTTAATAAATATTTTGGTATAAAAATTGTAAGGAAAGGAAGAGAGAACCATATTAGGGTAATATAGTAGGTGTGTAGGCTATATGGCAAGACAGGTGGAAAGGAGCTTGGGGGGGGGAAGATGTGGAGGGTGAACCCTTTCCCCTTTTAGTTCTCAGCCCTTTCCCCCTGGCCTTGATTATTATTATTTATATATTAAATTTCTTTGATTTTTGAATGAAATATTTGTTATAGAAAGGATTTTAATGGTTCTCTCTCTCTTTCCAGCAAACAAATAATGAATAAGAATGATAACTGTTATAAGAAATTAGAAAGATAGTAGTAAACTATTAAGCATTAAGATAATAAATAATAAACATTAAGTACTAAATTATTAATATTAGCAAACAAATAAATAAAGAAATAATGTTATAAGATATGTTAATGTTAATATTTTAATGAATGAAAAGACTAAACAATAAGTTATATAAAGAAATGTTAAACTTGTAAACAAGGAATGAGGAATAAAACAGTTTTATTAAATTAGTATGGGAAAAAGAGTGAGAGTTGGACAGTCGCTTGTTAAACCCTGTTAGTAAATGAATAATAAAGTACAAAATTGTTAATATTTTAACAAACAAACAAAATGAAAAGAAGAATAAACAAATTTAGTAAAAGAGACGCTTCTGAGGTTTAAAAGTGTCGGCGTGTGTGTCAAAACTCGAGTTTTGAGAAGTGGAGGGAACCAATTGGCGCATGTGTGGAAATATAAATAATAAAAAATATAGTTTAAGAGGGTAATTTGACAAGAGAAAATAAAGAACAAAACAGAGGAAACTAAAGTCAGGCTGGATTTGTCTGAGGCTGAAGACCGTTATTGGACCAAGGGAACTTTAAGTTCTGTTAGGAAGGGGATGCCGGAGATAGTGAACCATTAACAGAAGGAAGCTATTCTGGCAAGTAAGAAACTGTTGGTGGCGGGAGCCAGCAGTCGTGGATTCGGAGGTCTGGGCAGCGAGCCTGGATCCAACAACCCTTCAAGGTAAGCAGCCTGGTTTTGTGGAGTTCTTAAACAAAAGAAAAAATTCTTATTCGTGGTGCAGCAGTTAGGTTACTCCGAATCCCACCACACCGTGATCACTCCCGCCCAATGATTCATCAATGGTGAGGCCAGTGACGAGGTTGTTTTCGGTCGTGAATACTAAGTCTAGAATGCTTTCGCCTCGTGTAGGCTCGTTGACCCATTGAGTGAGGAAGTTCTCATCAGCAAAGTCAACTAGCCTCCTCCCTTCAGCATCAGCAGTCCTGTTTTTCCACTTTATGCCGCGACAGTTGAAGTCTCCTAAAACTACACACACCCTATCCCCTAGCAGGCTACTGAGTTCGGTGTACAGGGCTGTATCCTCCTCGAGGAGGAGATGCGGAGGTCTGTACACCAAGATTAACCTATAGTTCGTCCCTCCCACGTTCAGATCGACACCAAGCAGCTCCCGTTCCGACTGGAACTGGCCGTCAACCGGACTCAACGTGTCCCTGACGTATATTAGTACCCCCCCCCCCCCCCACGGGTGCGGTCTTTGCAAAACATTCTATACCCGGGAATTTCGAACTCCCCAACGTAGTCCCTACGATCAGTATGAATCCAGGACTCGGTGATAGCAACGATATCCTGGTATTCTGATGCTAAGAGCGCCCGTAGCGCGCAAAACTTGTTCCTGATCGACCTAGCATTAAAAAGCATTGCACGGAGGGAGCCTCCCCTATTCTGACCGCCCCCTAGCACGACCCGTTTACCGAACAGCCAGGGCTGTCGGGAGTTGAAGAGCCCCTCACTAACGAGGGGACAATCTCCGCAGGAGCCTGAGTCCCCTCCAACGTGGAAGGAGAGTCACTACCTGCTGTTGGAGGGGGACTAACTACTAGGGAAGGGTGACTGGCCTGGATAGTGTTAGATGTACCGCGACAGTCATTGCCGATAGAATAGACAAACTGAGCGCGTTTAAGGCTCCTGGGCCAGACCAGTTTCTCCCCAGAGTGTTGCGAGAAGTGCGCGACCAGGTGGCTCCCCACCTGGCTACAGTCTTCAACAAATCGTTGGAGATGGGCCAGGTGCCTGGTGACTGGAGGGAAGCCAACGTGACCCCTATCTTTAAGAAAGGGGATCAAGAAAGTCCAGGGAACTATCGTCCCATTAGTCTCACTTCAGTTGCAGGTAAATTATTAGAAGGGATAATAGCTGATAGGATCATTGACCCTTTGGATTCGTACAAGCTGCTTGGGGTCTCCCAACATGGGTTTAGACGGCATAGGTTGTCTCACCAACTCGCTCGAGTTTTTCCACGTCATGTTGAGTGAGTACGATAAGAGTCGGGCGATTGATATACTTTATCTCAACTTTCAGAAAGCCTTTGATAAGTACCTCACCGCCGGTTAATGGCAAAAGTGCACGCGCTGGGTATCGGTGGGGAAATAGGTAGGTGGATTGAAAACTGGCTGAGGAATAGGCGGCAGAGGGTGGTAATTAAAGGGGCTAGTTCTGGTTGGGCCTCGGTCACTAGTGGGGTTCCTCAGGGTTCCGTTTTGGGGCCACTGTTTATCATTTACATAAATGATATCGACGGTGGCATCATCAGTCGGATCGCCAAATTCGCTAATGACACCAAGCTTGGGGCCAATGTTGGGACGCCCGAAGCGATCGAGGAACTGCGTGCGGACCTAGGTAGGATAGGAGAGTGGTCCGAAAAATGGCAAATGCCGTTTAACTTGGGTAAATGCAAAGTGATGCACATTGGCTACGCCAATCCCAAGTCGGACTACTCAATGTTGGGTAGTAATATCGAGGTGACTGATTTAGAAAAGGACTTGGGTGTGCTAATTAGCAGTGACCTTAAGTTTACGAAACAGTGTGTAGAGGTGGAAAAGAAAGCCCAGAAACTATTGGGTTATATCAGGAGGCAATTTCAGTTTCGGAACAAGGAGATTGTGATCTCACTGTACAATTCCCTTGTTCGGCTGCACCTGGAGTATGCTGTGCAGTTCTGGTCGCCCACCCTCAGGAAAGATATTGAAATGCTGGAGCGAGTGCAGGCGAGGGCCACAAAGTTAATCCCTTCCGTTAGGCATATGGGTTACAATCGACTGCGTGGTCAACTGATCGAGGTTTTCAAGCTCTTACGTGGGTTCAACGATGTCGATTTTAGAAGTATGTTTAGTTTAAATGATAACCCAACTCGTAACAATGGTTGGAAGTTGGATTTGAAAAGGTTTAGGACTAGTGTGTGTGGGAATTACTTTACGTATAAGATCTGTGGCACGTGGAACAGGTTACCTTCGGAAGTTGTGAACAGTTCCTCTGTGGATCAGTTCAAGAAAAGGTTAGACCAAATCTTGCACACTATTTGAGTGTGTACAAAATTTTCCCTGGCACCCATTGCCATTGGTACCTCCTCAGTATGGGCCGCAAGGCCTTTTGAGGTACTCCTTGTATCTCTCTCTCTCTCTCCCCCATGGTGAACACTCCTGCAAAGTACTCATTAAGCACATTAGTGATGTCCGCGTTGGAGGTCCGCAGAATGCCGATTCCGTCCTTTAACGGTCCTATCATGCTTCTAATGGGCTTTCTACTATTAATATAACTGAAGAATTCCTTAGGGTTCCCCTTGCAGAGGCTTGCCACCCATAGTTCTTCATTACGTTTCGCTAGCCTAACCTTCACCTTCACTTCCCTACACAGGCGGACATACGCTTCAGTGTTCTCGTGGGAACGATTGGCCTTCGCCCTCCTATACGCTACTTTCCTATTTCGGATAGCCAAAGCGGTCACGATTGAACCACTTAGACTGCGTTGAAGCAGGGGTGACTGGTTTTGAGGGTATGGCAGCAGACTGCAGCACCATAAACTCATCCCGGAATGCACTCCACACTCCCTCAACATCGCCGCCAACCTCTAACCCCATCTCTCCGACGCTATCCCTGAGGCTAACAAAGTTCGCCTGCCAGAGATCGAGCTTACTGCCTCTCGAGTTACTATGTTTCACCTAAGGGACGCACACACGAAACCTAATAAGACCGTGATCACTCCCGCCCAATGATTCGTCAACGGTGGGTGAGGCCAGTGATGAGGTTGTCTTCGGTCGTGAAGACTAAGTCTAGAACGCTTTCACCTCGTGTAGGCTCGTTGACCCACTGAGTGAGGAAGTTCTCATCAGCAAAGTCAACTAGCCTCCTCCCTTCAGCATCGGCAGTCCTGTTTTCCCACTTTATGCCGCGACAGTTGAAGTCCCCTAAAACTACACACACCCTATCCCGTAGCTGGCTACTGAGTTCGGTGTACAGCGCTGTATCCTCCTCGAGGAGGAGATGCGGAGGTCTGTACACCAAGATTAACCTATAGTTCGTCCCTCCCACGTTCAGATCGACGTCAAGCAGCTCCCGTTCCGACCGGAACTGGCAGTCAACCGGACTCAACGTGTCTCTGACGTATATTAGTACCCCACCCCCCTCCCCACGGGTGTGGTCTTTGCGAAACATTCTATACCCAGGAATTTCGAACTCCCCAACGTAGTCCCTACGATCAGTATGAATCCAGGACTCGGTGATAGCAATGATATTGACCTAGCATTAAAAAGCATTGCACGGAGGGAGCCTCCCCTATTCTGACTGCCCCCTAGCACGACCCGTTTCCCGAACAGCCAGGGCTGTCGGGAGTTGAAGAGCCCCTCACTAACGACGGGACAATCTCCGCAGGAGCCTGAGCCCCCTCCAACGTAGGAGGAGGGTCACCCACCTGCAGAGCTGGGCACTTGCGGCATATTTTGCGGTACTGCGGTACTACCGCACTACCAAACCGGTACCAAACCGGTACGTGGAAATTTGAATGCAGTAGTGGTACTGCGGTACTTTCAGCGATCCTTTGCGGTACTGCGTTATGCGGTGCCGGTTTGGTAGTGCGGTAGTACCGCAGTACCGCAAAATGTGCCGCAAGTGCCCAGCTCTGCCCACCTGTACTTCGATGCAGTGGCGGCTCTAGACTCGATAAAGTGGGAAGGCTGTAGCTTTCGAAAATACTTATAAGGTACAAAAATTAAGAAAACTAGCTTAATAAAATAATAGTTCAATTATAAATACTTCGTATGGTTACTTACCAATGGATGAAATGATTTTATTTAAATATAAAATCCATTTTTTGGATTCTGGACGTTGCAAAATGATCAATCACTTTTTCATTAAAATTGTTGATATCACTTATCATTCTATTTTCAATTGACAGCATTGCTAAAGCCGTGAGCCGTTGATTCAACATCGAGTTTCTAAGAAATGTTTTTATTCTTTTTAAGGTTGAAAAGCATCTTTCAGTTTCAGCTGATGTCATGGGCGTTGTTATTAAAATTTTTACAAGTTTAACTGTTTCTGAAAATGCTGATTCTAAATTATTGTCCAAGAGAACACTTAATAAATCAGTGAGCTTGTCGTTTGAGCAGATATCGTCTCGACCATAAAGAACGGATAGTTCCATTTTGAGTTTTAATTTGTCAAGCATTGGATATGCTTCAACAGCTTTGCCGAGTTCCACAGTTGGAAAGTCTTTAAAATAAGATTCAAAACAATTTCTTAGTAGCAGTTTACTGGATTCAAGATGGCCAGTAAAGCTAAATCTATTAGTGCATTCTTGGATAATTATATCGCAGACATCTGTTGCAATTGATGTTTCATTAGTAGTTGAAAACTTCCTCTTTTTATTTCCTTCATTTGAGTTGTTTTGTTCAGAAAAGTGTTCATATTCTTGCTTAATGTTTTCAATAGCAGCAGTAAATTTGTTTACATAGGATTGTGCGGTTGTTGCTTCAATACATCTAGATTGAAATTGTGCGAATAAAATTTCAACTTGGGGGATTATTTTACTGAAGAATTCCAGCCAAAAAGTAAATTCCGGATCATTTAGCATTCTTTTAATACCAGCTGCTGCAAGTCCAGTTTCCTTTGACTGAGAGGTTTCTAAAATGCTGCAGCACTTGATTAGTTCATCTTTTCTTTCGTATACAGCGTTTACTGTTCGACTTTTAAAATTCCATCTAGTTGCTGATACTTGTGGAATTCGATGAGTAATTTTTTCTAATTCAGCTGTTCTTTGAGGGGATTTTGAAAAGAATGCAGGAATTCCAGACAAGCTATTGAAAAAAACTCTTGCTTTGCTAATTTTTGATGTTGCTTTCTCAATTATTAAGTTCAGTTGATGTGCGTAACAATGTACGTAATGAGCATTTTTATAGACTTCTTTTATTCTTGTTTGGATGCCTTTCTGCTTTCCACTAAGAGCAGCAGCTCCGTCATAAGTTTGAGCTATAAGTTTCTCCTTATTAGATAGTAAACTATTCAGTTCATTGAGGAGTATTTCGGATAAAGCTTCTCCAGTGAGATTTGGAGGGTTGAAGAAACTCCAAAACCGTTCAACGGGGTTTCCTTTTAGTTCATATCTGAACACTATTGCCATTTGTGATTTATTATAAATATCCGGTTTCATCACACATTACAGCTAAGTAGTCAGTTTTTTCAATCTCTTCCTTGATATTCTTTTTGCAAAGAACTAATATAGAATCTAATAATTCATTTTGAATCATTTTTGAAGTTCCCTTAAAAGCTGTAGCAGTTCAGAAATGAGATTCTAAACTAGGATCTGATTTACACAAGAAATCAATCAAACTGCGAAATACTCCTGGATCTTGGGAAGAGTCACTCTCATCATGGCCACGTAATGGCAACTCAAATTTGCCGCAGAATAATATGCAATCAATAATTTTAGATAGCACGCCCCTATTTCTTTTCACTAATTCATTATGTCTGTCAGTCGATTGTCTATGTGCTTCATTCAGCTGATTTCTGATATTCACTTTACCAAGAAAAGATAAGTTCACTACGTTTATCAAATGTTTTTGGCTTTGCTGGCGCTTTATTATCTTTGGAGGCAAGTTTTTCAACTTAGAAATGCCATTCGTTGTCCATTCACTTTCTCCTCCAAATAATAAACATGGGAAACAGAACAGAGTTACTTTGTTCACAGCCACAAATCCAATCATGTTTATCATAAATAGCTGAATTAAATTTGCGAATGTAATCCTTATTTCTACTTTTACCTGTCTCTTCTATATTTAAAGCAGGAGTTGGACGGCCTTTGTTTTTAATTTCAACCTTTTTGAGGTAGGTTAGGCTTGAAAATTTAATTGATTTCAAAAACGTCACTGTATTTTCCATGGCTTGTATGTAAGGGAGAAATAAAAGTTTTAGATAAGCTAATTGAATCAAAATAACCAAGTAGAAATCTGGTTCACAATAATAAATTTAATTGAAAAAGAAGCACGATCAGCCTAGCACAGGAAACAATGACTGATCACACTTGATAACCAGTGTCCGAACACTGCCGTCATGTGCCGTCTGCAACTGCACGCTAGCAGGCTGCATCTGCTGCAGACTTAAAAGATCCAAATTTTGCTGCATATCATATCATTATCTTCTACTTTACCAATAATGTATTTGAAAATTCAGTTTTTAATAGTTTGATATTAACACACGGTGATGGAAGTATAATTTAAATAGATCAACTTTCATCAAATATAGCGAATTAAACGTGAAATTATCATTAGGGACATCGTGCACCTGGCAGCAGTGCAGTGACCGCACTCACCTCACAGTCCTCACTAAATCTCATGCCCTGTATACTGTGTATAGACTGCACGATTGCAGTCTTAAAATTTACATCTTAGCGCGGTAGGCCCTATATTTATATTACATTTTAAATAACCTTTTATTCATCATTGTTTGCTGGAAGTTATCTTTATTTTGTCACATTATTAATATATAAAAATCAGTTTAGTTTAGAATCTCATTTTTTGTTTAATACAACCCTTTAAATAAAATAGAGAGACTGTAGAGACGCATTATTCGTCATTTTAGTTGGGGGGTCTGCAGCCTTACAGCCTCTAGGCCAGAGCCGCCCCTGCTTCGATGCACCCTTCAGTTGAAGGTACGTCAGCCACCGGCTCATCCTCATCTCTCCCCGGTGGGGGCCCATCATCTCTCCCTGGACTCGATTTCACCATTCTGTATAGGTGCTGGTCAAGCAGCGCACCTAGCACACCTTTACCCTTGTTATTGAGGTGGACACCATCCCTCTGGTAAAGGTCCCACCTACCCAAAAATGTATCGAAGGGGTCAATGAACTTCATGCCCAGCGGAACGCACAAGTCTTGTACCCTCTCATTGATGCCAATGACCTTACTGAGCGCATGGTCACTGGCATTCATTCGTGGTAAAATACCCATTAACATTCCCCTGTCTGTCTTCAGTTTTAGATCATCTGCAAGAGACATGATCTCGGTGATGATCCCTTCTGTAAGACCTACCCCACCGCCTTTGAGGAACAGGTCATTGCCACCAGCGTGGACAACGATCGCATTCCTCCAACTAGCCACGCGCACCTTCTCTACCTCCTTCCTTAAGTGCGCCATTCCCTGCCCAGGTAAGCACCTTACCTTCCTCCCATCCTGGTTTGCAGAAGCAAAGTACTTCTCCTGGCCCCTGATCTGCGAGTCCCCAATCAAAACGGTGTCTTCCTCCTCCGAGCACAGGAGACTAAAGCGGTTAGAGGTCTTGACAGGGGCAACTGGGGTCTCAGGCTTCATCTTCGCAGCCTTCTTGCCTGAGACCTTTCGAAACCCGTCGCCACCCATACACGCAGTTACACCACCCGACCCACCCCGACTGGTAGCTACATCCTTCAGTTTCTTTGGGCCATCAGTAGGCCCCTTCCCACCCTTTTTCTTCATTGGCCCCTTCCCACCCTTCTCTATCACCCCCTTCTTTGTGCCCTCCCTTTGTTCTAGATACTTAATCTTACAGTTTAAATCTGCTGGTGTGTTTTTAGTTTGATCTTGTCCACTGGGTTGGATTTCCAGTGCTACGACCCTAGCTTCAAGCTTTTTTACTAATTCCTTTAGCTCTTTAACTTCCTTTTCGTGGTTGTCTCTAAGTTTACAAAACAAACATACACTAAGGGATGTGATATCGCTGATACTACCCTCAGGGAAGTCAACGCACCAATGATTAACTTTACATTTAAAGCATTCTGTTTTCAATTTAGCTGGTCCTGCCATATTTTCTATTTTTTTAATTTTTTTTTCTGAATACTCTGAATAAGATAGTGTTCTAGCAATGAAAACTATCCAAAAACGTTCTGACCAGTATATAAAAAGGGGAGGGGGGGTGAATTCATCCTGCGTGTAGACGCATCCACCTATTTGCAAGTGACGTTCATCCCTTCCAGAAGACTACACCTCTCCTGCTGCCGCACTGACCAAAGGTCTCCCCATGGCCGGACAGTCCCAAACGTGTCGCAGCTACCAACTGACAAACTCGCGACGCAGGCATCACGGATTTTCCGCCAGGAGCGACAGTGAGATGCAGCCCCTTACTAAGTCTTACTAGTCACTCACAAGTGGCCAGACTCTTAGAATCCAGTGTTCAAGGGATATCCCACCAGACCCAGAGGCTACGCCCGAGACTTTATGCTGGCCTGGCAGCCAGCTGGGCAGTAAAGCTCTCTCACCTCAGAGCAGTACAGCCAAGCACCATCAATTGGTCACCAAAGAATGGTCGCAGGGGGATGGTCAGGCCATTACGCGTTAGGAATGGGCTTAACGGGGCACTAGCCACACACCATTCATCGCGCCCCTACGCCAGGGACCCCTCCATCCCAGTCTCTCTCAACCTACGAGCATTAAATGGTGTTATTTATAGAGGTTCCAAAGCCTCTCTCCCCACGCATGAGGTAGCAGTAGGGTCCTAATAGTAAAAGTAGAGAAAAAGACTTAATACTAAATTTTTTTTTTTTTTTTTTGCAGTCAGAGGAGAACAACCTTAACGTAAGCTAAAAGGACAGAGTAGGGATGGGATGGGGTCCTAGTAACCCACGGGACGGGGTTGTGCAAAATACTTCACCCACCCTCCCGAAAGAGAGAGAGAACCTAAAGGAACTGGCAGCCAGTTCCTCTAGAATCCCATGACTCGGGACCGGAGGGCTGTCACACCCCAAGTATAAAGTTTACTACATCCAGAAGAAATGTGTATAACCTTTATACCCCCTGCGGAGAGAGAGAGAGAGAGAGAGAGAGAGAGAGGAGCTGCAGAGATAATGTCAGGAAAGTAATCCAAGAAAAACTGGAGAGTATCGATAGGGAAATACAAACCCTGATTAAGGACCATACAGAGAGGGAAGAGGTAAAGGCAATAGAAGCAATAAAGGAAAATCCAAAATACTTGCTATGCAAAAAAGGAAAATAAAATTGTGCGCTGCTATTGGGCCCTTAAGGAAGAGAAATAATGAAATAACTGACTATCTAAAAGAAATATGTAAAACATTGAGAACCCAGTATGAATCAGTTTTCAGTACCCCAAAAAGTGACAGTGATACCTGACATAGATGCATTCTTTGAAGAGAAATTGCAAGGAGAGTGTATAACAGACTTTGATTAAAAACTTACCCCAAAAGATGTAGTGAGAGGCTATAGGACAAATAAAACCACATTCAGCTGCAAGTCTGGACAATTGGAACACATTACAGATTAAAAACTGTAAAAATGAACTGGATACTGGATATGGAGATCTCGTCACTGGGGAAATACCAAGCATCTTGAAAAGAGCAAATGTTGTCTATATATTTTTTTTTTTTTTAGTTCAGGAAGAACCGATTCGCCTCTATTTAAAGGGCATATCTCAGCGGAAAAACAAAGAAAAAGTGAGAGGAAAGACAGAGGAAAAAGAAAGGGTGGAGGGGACAGTCGAAGTGGAAAAAGACCAAGGACTGCAGGGTCGAGCCCCATCATCCTTGGGTGCTAGGGCTGGGAGGGCGCACGTGAAACCTCCAGGAACAAGCACGTACAAACGAGCACAAAGAGCACTCAAGAGCACGAGCTTAGAACCCCCTTGCGGGGGTTGTCTATATATATATATATATATATTATTTATATATATATATATATAATTATTTATATAATATATATATATATATATATATATATAATTATTATATATATATATTAGTGTGGAGCAAAATGGGGGGTAAATTATAAAGCTGAAGAAATCCTTGTTCCACATTAATGCCCTTGTTCCTTTGGACCAGATAGACATGTCAGCAAAATTTTGGTCAAATATGAGAATATTTAGGGGTCCCGAGATTTAATGACATAAAAATTTTCCAATGAATAGGCGCGCTTAGAACATCAATGATCAACTCAACTCTTGAGTTGCAACTTATGAAAAAATTTCTTCTTATTTAAGAAATTTTTGGTGTTAATAGAGTACAAAAACAATCTTAGATCATTATTTCAGAGAAAATTATTAATAAGGAAAACAAAAATTTTGGATAAAATATATTATCCTTAATTGGTCAACTCTAAATTAAAGGCTTTGCCTAATTGGCTTGAACCTTTTAGTTATCCTTTTTATCTCTTAATTTAACTGGTTTATTTTACTATTTCAGAAATTTAATTTTTTAAACTAAAAATGGCTACTCGTTCTAAAACTAAAGTTTGGCTCATTGGCCATTTATATAAAGATATACTTTGTTGCTGCTTACCTACAAAACTGCAAGTTTTGCAAAAATATTTCTTCCATCAAAAAGAGGAAAAATTGGGACGAAGAAGATCCATTAATCTTTGCTTAGATGAAGTGATGACCTACTGGGAGAAAGCCAGGATTCCCACAATGCGTAGAGACAGTGCCATCCAAAAGATTGACTCTTTAATAAGCTGTTATGATAAATTGATGAAAAACAGAAAAAGGCCTGAGGAAAAATGCCATATTGAAGAAGCTATGTTTAAAGATGAAATTAAGGCTGAAATTCTTGATATTGGTCACTCTAATGCCCTTTTGATGATGTCAAATGAAGAAGACAAGCTTTTCTACTTAAGCCAGCAAGAAGATCCTACACAAAGTAGCATGGGTACAGTAGACCAAATTCTTGCAAAAAGAGAGAAAAGAAGGCTTCATCGTGAAGAATTAGAGTGTGAAAGAGCCCTCAAAGAGCAGAAGCGATCTAAAAGATCATTCTTGCCTGCCAATAGAGATGATTTCACATCATCATCATCATCATCATCATCATCAACTAATGACGACAACCTTGAAATGAATTTTCAAGGTCCCTCTGAAGAGCAATTTAAAAAGAAAATGTTGGCTCCTAAAAAGTCAAAGCCTACTGACAAAAATGTTGTAGCAGCCTATGATAGAATGAATCTTTCCAATCGAGATGCAGCTATGTCTTATGCTGTTGTTGCTCAGTCTTTGGGCCATAATTTGGAAAACATTACAGTGTCAAAATCTACTATGCTTCGAACTCATCAAAAGTTACACAAAGAAATAGCAACAGAATATCAAGAGCAAGCATTTTGTCCTGGAGAGCCTTTAGTTCTTCAATGGGATGGAAAAATGCTCCCAGAGATATCTGGTTAGTTTTTTTGTCTGATTAATTTAGCATATTTATATTTTATCTCTCAGGTGAAAAACTTAGTTGTGGGTCTGGTTTTCACACCTAGGCAATGTGTTATTATCTGGTTGGTTTTAATTAAACATTTTGATAGCTAAATTTCTATTTAATTAGGTTACATTTCACTGTCTGAAGCTAGTTTTCACAATCTACACCATAAGGGACTGAAACATTTAGAAGCAAAGGTAACCCTAGCTTCTTTTAAAGAAAAAAGGATTTCTGATTTTGTTACTTCAAGGACTAAATCTCTTTTTGATGCTCTACATCTCAATTCTCTCTTCACTGAAAATTCTGTATCAACATGGGGAATAGATCCTGAGTACCAAAGAGGCTGTGCTAGAGTTTGTGCCCTTAGAGTGACAAATGACACAGCTGAGCGGGGTGTTGCATTGATTGAAAAATTTAATCAAGCAGTGACAACTAAAGAAGAGGACAAACAATACCTGCTCAAAACAGTTTTCAAGAATCGTAAAGAATTTCCAACAAAAAATAAAGCAGAACTTATGAAAATGAGAAAAACTAATTTTTTCAGCATTAAAAGGAAAAGTGCAATTTTCTTGGGACCCCTAAAACTTGACGTAGAGGTTTCAAATTTTGTAATTTGATTAAGGTAAGCAAAAGGAATAACATTACTCATGTGGAACAAAGATTTTTAAACCTTCATTTTTTTTGGTCCACACTAATATAAATATATTATAAATATATTATAAATATAAAGGAGGGGATAGATCTCTAGCAAAGAACTATAGACCAGTGTCATTGATGTTCCACCTCATCGAAGCATTTGAAAGGATAGTTAGAGAGAAAATCTACGATTTCTTGGAGATACTGGAAAGATTCAACGAAAATTAGCACAGATTTTTTGATCAGGTAGATCATGCCAATCGTAATTATAAGAGTACTATAACAATATCCTAGATGCACTGAAAGGCAATGACAACTATAATGTCATATACACAGATTTTGCTAAAGCTTTCAACAGATGTGATCATGGTATAATAATAGCACATAAAATGAAATATATGGGAATAATAAGCAAAGTGGGAAAATGGATCTAAAACTTCCTCAGAGGATGTCTACAGGTTGTCAAAATTCAAGGTACTAGTATATCATCATCAAAATTGGAAGTATGCAGCTCAGTACCACAAGGTACAGTACTGGCCCAACTCTTCATTATCATGCTACCAGAAACAGACAGTGGAGTAAACAGCAACAGTATAGTAACATCCTTTGTAGGTGATACAAAGATCAGCAGAAAAATCAGCAATGTAAATGAAGTGGAGGCCTTGCAGACAGGGCTGTGGTGCTGGAGTCGGAGTCGGTAAAAATGTACTGACTCCGACTCCGACTCCGACCTCAATATAAATTTTAATAAAATATGTTTTTGTGTGTGATATCACTGGCAGCTATGGTGGTTAAACCACTTAAATAATAAACACAATGTTTTCCATTTCAGACACTAATGCCATTAATTAATTTTTTCTTTTCAGATAATATTTTTTATTTTTAATGCTCATTTAATTTTGAGTTCTTTCTAAATTTCATAAGTTTTTAACTTTCAAGTCTAAAACGCCTTTCACAGTGGCAAAGACACTTCCAACAAAGTCTGCAGTTTTTTAATATTTTACAATAACCACAGATGGGAAACATTTCGTGTGTCAGTATATGATAGAAGATGATGATGATGAAAAATTATGTGAAGCAAAAATCAGTGGTTTTACTGGCTCTGATAAAAATGCACCAACCAGAGCATCAAATTTGAAAAGACATTTGCAGTGTTTCCATCCCAAAATTTTAGAAGTTGTCATTGAGAAAGATAGTAATAAAAACCTTCCAACTACTTCAAAGTTAACAAAAGATCAGAAATCTACTGAACGACAAGCACCACTTACAAGATTCTTTACTACAGACAAAGTTACCGTAACAATGACCACAGATGATGATGCTTCACGTGGTGGTGATGAAATGCCTCTTGTGTAATTATCATCATAGCAGATTTAGAATTAATATACCTTCGGAGTCGGATAGACAAAAAATTGAGGAGTCGGAGTCGGTTTTTTATGTGCCGACTCCACAGCCCTGCTTGCAGAGGGACATGAACAAAATATACAAATGGCCAGAAGACAACAATGACATTTAACACAGAGAAATTTCAGCTCTTGAGATATGGTAGAAAAGAGGAACTTAAGCAGATTGCCAGTGTTGGGCACTAAAGCATTAATCTGATAACAGTTAATTAATGGTTAACTTTTTTAATGGACTATTAACGGAAGTTAATTTCCATTTATCGTTATTGGACCAGTTAACTTCCGATAACTCGATATTTAGTCTGTTACAGTCCGTTAACACGTTAACTGCGAGGAGTCATTCACGGAAGATCACCGCTCCGCGAATGAATTCAAACCGCCATAACTTCAGTCTGCCAATTCCATCCTCTCCTGCAGTGGAACGGCTCTTCTCTCTTGGCAAGGACATCCTGAGGCCCAAGAGGTCAAGACTGGCAGTTGGGCCCAACTTTGAGAAGTTGGTCTTTCTGAAGGGCAACCAGCACATTGTGTCAGTCTTTAATAAATGTGCCTAAAATTTAATTTTACCTTTCAGTTCCCGCCATAATAATTCTCTGGTAAATTAAAATTTAGTTAATGATTAGTGATTACAAGGGTTTCAAAACATGTAATCAGTACATTTTTTATTAAAAATTAAAAAAAAAAAAGTTAAGTAAAAAAGTTGCAGAACTTGATAAAAATAATTAAATACCTATTTATTGTTGGATTTTGCATAAATAAACATTTTCTATGGGTTTTAAAGCTTTTTTCCTTGATTTTTTTAAATGTTAGTAAAGAAATAGTTATCATTAATGGATTATCATTAACTTCCGTTAACTTTGTAGTAAAATTATCGGATTATCGTTATCGGAGTTAAAAATTGGGGTTAATGGATTATCGTTATTGAAGTTAACTTTTTGGTTAACGGTGCCCACCACTGCAGATTGCATATTATGTTCCAGATAGACAGGAAATTCTGAAGCACAAAAGCGATCAATCTGGGGGTAATAATGACCAATGATGTGAAATTCAAAGCACAAAAACAAATAGCGATAAATAAAGCAGAGAGAGTTGCAGGACAGGTACTAAGAATGTTCAAAAGAAGGGACAGGACAGTAATGATTCCCCTGCTGAAAACACTGATTATATCAAAACTTGAATACTGCTTAGTCTTGATGTCCCCATATAAAAAGGAAAAAACTAATAGACTAGAAGAAACTTGGAGACATTTCACAGCCAAGATTGATAGCTGCAAAGAGCTCAATTACTGGGAAAGACTACGTAAACTAAATCTGTACTCCCTGGAAAGAAGAAGAAGAGGTACACCATAATCATATGGAAAATGATAAAAAAACTGGTACCAAACCTCAAACTAAACCCAATTACCATTCAAACAACACTGAAAAATAGGAAAGGCAGGATATGTAGTGTTCTCAAATTAAAAGCCTGACAAGGGACCTCTTCAACATTGAAGAAAAATAGCTTGGTTGTCAGGGGGCCAAGACTTTTTAACCAGCTTCCAAAGGACCTCAGAAATATTACAGGGGTTAAAGTTGAAGTCTTCAAGAGAAGACTAGATGCCTGGCTCAGGATGGTGGAGAGAGCAACTTGCTCCTCCACCAAGCCAGGCCTAGAGGTGGGGCCACCAGCTTTCTCTTTGTGTGAATAGAGACCAACACACAGAACATTGAGGTTAACATCTACATTATTTACATTATCTACCTGATCAGTTATGAACTTGAAGAAGTCTAAGATATTTGACAAACAAGAACTTCCTGATTTAATTCCATGCTGAAAACTTTAAATAAGATTTAGAATTATCCAAATGATCTTGAATACTAATAAACTTATAATTCTCTTCCTCCTTTTTATTACCCTTTTTGAAAATGGGTAATACATTTGCTTTTTTCCATTTGTCAGGTATCTTTACATAATTAATAGATCTGACAAACAAAATATATTGTGACTTGGATAAGCTCTCCTCCCCTTCCTCAAGAGTTCTAGCATAAATAATATCAAGAAAAGCAGATTTATTTAATTTTATTGTTAATTACTTGCCATGCATCAAATCTTCCTTATTTAAATCTCATCAACAATGCCAGTTTAGAGAATCTAAAGAATTAAAATGTGAAGCTAGATATTTCTCAGTAGGAATTTTGCTCTTCTTTATCAAACTATATCTTATTTCTTAATTGCCTGTAATCATCTAAATCTACAAGGTTATTACTGCTTTTAAACTTCTTGAATACCATCTTATTTTTAATCATTGTAGCTATTTCTTTATTCCACCACAAAGGTTTCCTAATCTTGTTACTATTAATATTTCTGAAAGGATTACACCTATGTTGTTTATGCTGTAAAATTTCTTTGAATATTGACCACAACAATATTTTTATTGGCAAATTTATTATCCCATTTTACTGACCCCAACAACTTCCTAAATTTACTATATGGTAGTCACTCTTTATGAAGCAAGGCACTAGGGGGTCATTGTTGACTAGATCCCTAATTAATTCTATCTTAAAACATGATAGAATGGTCACTACAGTACTTCTCCACACTGGAATTCCTCCTAATTTGGAACATTTTGGTGGTTCTGAAATCTAGTATTGAAATAAAAGAAAAAAGGAGCACATGTTCAAGGAAGGATATAGGCTCATTACAAAAGGTTACTTCAACGTATGAGATCATTATCCCAGTAATAATGACAAGATTTTACAAATAAACCAATAAATATGAAATTACCCTTATGGAGGAAAAAGTAATGCCTACACAAGTGATGATAATCTGAGGTATGGTTTTAAAGTTCGCAAGTGGAGAAAATGAATATATAGATTACATTCAACCACATAAATGACTGCATAAACAACTTGGATGACTGAATTGATTTACATTTATTTTCTATTAAAAAAAAAAATTTCTAAATCACATTACATGCAATGAGATTAGAAGAGAATTTTCCCATTAAAGTTTGCACACAAAAGTCTAGACTTGATACAACTGAACAGAAGTCACCCAAATAGTTCCAAAAATCAAACTCCAGAGTGGACTATATAATGACCGCATAACGAATGTAATATGAGACCACAGAATGGAGAATCTGTGCTAATAATTTTTAGAACATTTTCAAGTAATTAAGTAAAAAATATATTTCACTTTTTTTTTTCCCCAAACAGAACTTGATTTATTTGTAATCATCAAGTATAAATTTAGCATAAGTCGATCTAGTAAGCAATCCTCATTCACCAAGTGGTAGAGTCCATAACTACCAGATGAGCCACACCCTCACAGTAGTAGACACATTGATCATATCTCTGGACCTTGCATTCAACCATATGCTACTAGTGTTTGTCTCTTCTGAGGATGGTTTAAAAATGAGTTAGAATCTTAGTACCTTTGTAGTTAGACAAATTAATGGTGATATTTGTGGCGTAATTAAATGTGTTAAGAAAGAATGTGCCAGAAGTCTGGTACATATCCAGTATCTGGTTAGATATCTGGTAATATCTCTGTGATTGCTTATAATAAATAAATTAAAAAAGGAATGAAAAATAAACCTCTACACTGTTACAGATCAATTTATTTTTATCAACTTATATTTTTCATAGCTTAAAATGAGAACTAATTATGTTAGTAATAAACAAATTATTTATATTATCTGAATAGATCCTCCATGCTGCACTAAATGTCTTTCTGAGTAAACTGAGCTAGTTGGAGCTTTCAAATATTTTGATGGTGGAAATTTTAAAGTCAATGGGCTACATTTTTATACTAATTTCTAGGAGTGTTGCCTATACATATTTCACTTTTAAAATTGTTAATCTTAATTTACAATGTAACATAGTGAAATTAATAATCAGTCTTGCAGATCTGGCAGTCTCTGAATAGAAGCCAATGATACACTTCAGGTTGGAGATTTAATGAATGTGAAATCAAGTCCCTGATAGAAATAACATTGATTCCTGTAAAAGTAGAACCTGCATTTGACAATAATAATGTTCAAGAGTTAGTTTATGCACCAAAACATTGTATTTGCTCTGAGGAAGAACCCATGCAAGAATTACAATCTTGAAGTGTTAAAATTTTATCAATTACTTAAAAGAAAAGACTTGTGCAAGATTTCTAGTCTTTACTGTTGGAGTAAAGTATTACTAAAAACATTTTGTATCCAGCAAGGGTACAGATTCTCTCTGCCACAGAACTTAAGTAATTTTCAAGAGGCTGATTGATGTCAATAAGGGTTGTACAGTCTGTTGATGTCCACTTCTTGAATGTGACAATGTCTGGTGCATTTATAAATGAATCCAACCCCTAAAGAAAAGTAATGATTCATTCTTCTCTTGGATATTTTACACATTTTTAAAGCATACAATCTGAGTTTTCAATGTTGCATACTGCATATTTAACAAGTTTTGTATGTCAATCCTTTTTCTCTCAGATCCACTAGTTGTAGTTTGGGATTTTGGTGGCACTACATTATTGGCAAAAATAAAATCTCTAGTAATTGGCATGCTCAAACAAGATGCAAAACACTCATTGGCCCACTGCACCCACCTCCCATTGGCCTAAATTAATCTTACACTGGGAGAGCCATTTCTTGTAGAGAGTATCTCCTGACACTGATGCTTGCATCAGTGCATATAAAATTTTATTTTTGTTATTTATTTTTTATACCCAAACTCCTCTTCCACTGCAGTGAGGTCACATCAGGAACAGGCAGAAGTGCATCAATCACTCGTATTCACTTCATCAGCTGTCTATGACAATAATGCACCTGCCTCAGGGCAACATTATCTACAGCCCAGCCCAGTAGACTACTACATGGTTTACCCAGACTGCTTCATACATCCTGAGGTGGCACATTGCCAGTCTGTCATCCCCCATATACTACATTGTTCAACTATTTTCTATCCAGTGCATGTCTTTCACCCTTTCAGATGTCCAGGCCCCACTGACACAAAGCTTCCTTCACTCCATCTTTCCATCATCACCTTGGTCTACCCCTCCACCTCTGACACACAAATCCTCTTTACCATCCTCTCCTCACTCTTCCTCTCCATTTGCCCAAACCATTTTAACACCCCCCTCATCTGCTCTCTCTACAAGATTCCTTTGACTCCCACGTCTCTCATGGATAACAGTGTTTCTCACATGATCAATCTGTCTCACCCTGACAGATTGTCCTCAAGTATTTCCAGTACATCCACCCTTTTCCTTTCCTTTGCATTTGCCATCCAATCCTTACATCCATACAACACTGTTGGTGCTACTATACCTTCATACATATCCATCTTCACAACCATAAATACTGCTCTCTCTCCCTCCAAACACTTCTTAGGGCACCCAGTACCTTTGCCCCTTCTTCCACCCTGTGAGTTGCTTCTACCTCCCTAGACCCATTCCTTGCCACATCCACCCCTAAATACCTGAAACATGCCACTTCTTCCATTTCCTTACCATACAAACTTACACTCAGTCATTCACGAACCTCCCACATAACCTTACTCTTATTTACATTTATTCTTAGCCTCCTTCTTTTACACACCCTCCCAAACCCAGTTACTAGTCTCTAGCTTTTCTCTCAAGTCTACCACCAGAGCCATATCATTGGTGTACAACAACTGATTCACTTCCCAAGAACCTCCCACCACAACATGCTTCACCCCTGCTCCCCTCCCCATGACCCTTTCATTTACCTCTTTCACCACCGTCTTAAACATATTTAACAACTTTTAACAACTATGCACACATCACACAACTCTGCCATAGACCCACTTTCACTGAAAACCACTCACCATTCCCCCCCCCCCCCCCCCCCCCCCCCCCCCCCCATACACACAACTGCTGAGAGCTGCCCCAGGCCCTGGGGAAGGATTGGTATATGGGCCCCTTGTTTATTAAGTATTTTATTATGAATGTTTTTTGTGTACATAACAAGCAACTGATTATATGTCCAAGTCATTATTCAAAATATACAGTATGAATAAACAACTCAGAAGAAAATGACCATTTTATTTTTTTGAATCAATTACCTATATTAATTCTATCACCATACAATTTACAAATTATGTAGTACCAGTCCATGCAAGCAAGACAATTGTTTACTGCAAGATTTTTAGAATTAGAAGTGTACTTTCTTTGCCTTCTCTCTAGTGAAGTGGTAAATGATTCTGATGAAATTTAAAGTATGGGCTAACTGCCTTTCAATTACAATGGTTCCCAGATCTGTCAGTTGGTCTTGGGCATTGGTGGACTGCAGATATTTTATCTGTTTCAGTTTGACTATGATGATCTCTATAAAATGTATGTTCATTAATTATATTTCCTCTGTTATTTAATCAATTGCTTTATTAATGTTTTTAGATTTTATCCCCCATCTTTCTGGGCCCAGGGGATTTTTCCACAGTACCCGTCCTTTCAGTGGGTCTTCACACACACGCTCTACTCTCAGTAAAATCTTTTCACTGCATTCAACAATGACCCATGCACCCCTACAGCTGCAGCACTTGCCACATTCCCTTTGTCAACCCTGTCATACACTTTTTCAAGATCCATGAATGCCACATACAAATCCTTTTCCCTAAGTATTTCTTGCACATCATCTTCAACCCAAACACCTGGTCCACACATCCTCTACCTCTTCTAAACCCACTCGCTCCTCCCCACTCTGTTGCTCCATGCATGCCACCCAGGGTTGGCACCCGAAAACCCGCTGGAATTTTTAGTGGGTTTTTGGGTTTTTGTTCTGAGATGTTTATTTTAAAATAATTGAAATTTTTCTGATTGCTACATTGTTCAATTGTAGCTAATTAGAATGATTTGGCATATTGATTATTTCAAGTAAGCTGACTTATAAAACAATTCTTAAATTATGCAATGTGTAAATAAAGATTATGAAAAATTGGAAAGTTATTAAAAAGGATTGCACCCATTGTGAACACTATGGGCAGTTATTGGATCATTTGACACTGCTCCAACCATCTTGAATTAAAGTTATAGTAGAATTGACTGTCTTTTTTCATTGAATCCAGTACTTACTTCATCATTCACTTTGATTAACGAGTCATCAGATAATTTTTTTCTGCTTGGAGGACAATAGCCTGGTCTTAAATTTTGGACCCATTTAATAAATTCTTTATTCTCTACAACTACAAATGGAATATTTGCTGAAAAGAAAAATCTGGTAATTTGCAAATCTAGTTGTTTTTGATCTACAGTTGTTCTAACCACATATGGCATTATCTGACCTTGGTTTCTCTTGGCTGGAGTAGAATGAAAAAATGGTATGGAAGATTCAGAAGCAGTTGAAGTGAATGAAGTCTCACTACTGTGAATTATAGTGTCATCATGAACCAGGCTTTCATATGATTTGTTTGAAGAGGGTCTACTCTCAAAACTGCTGTGTCTATGTGTAGGAGGAGGAAGAGTTGCTGATGTAGATGTATTTGTAAGCTCATCCGCTTCATCATCACAAGCCTGTACCCATTTTTTATTGCATCGATTTAAATGATGTTTCACTTGTTCTATTTTTTTTTTTTTAAATACACATCTGCAGTATTTGCACTGAACTCTATTTGGTTGGTCACTCAACATTTCTACTTCATCCCATTCAGCAGCTTTAAGTCTGCCACCAGTATGTGCGGGTCTAACTTTCTCTAGATGATGATTCACACACTCAATTTTTGAAGTGATACTTTCTTTGCAATAATTGCATAGTACTCTAGTAGGCTGATCACTTAATAAAGTCACCTCATCCCATTTGCGAGCTTTAGATCTTCCACCTCTATAACTCTTTGACATCTTAAAAATTTAAATTTGAGTTAGGTCTAAATAAAGCTGAAATCTGCTGTTAAGAAATAAAGGAAAGATCTAAAATTAAAATGGAGAAAATTCTGTCATTATTATCTCATATCTGAACTTTCTGTGAAATAAAGATCTTTTTAATATATATTGTAGATTAGATAAATAAATTAATAAAATAACAGATATATTAGGCACTACATAATTATTGAACCTTTCTAAAAAAAATTTCAACCCATCAAAAACCTAGTTAGGTTAGGTTTTGGCCAACCCTGATACCACCACCCTTACACTTACCACTCTCCCATACACCTTACCTGGCACACTTAACAAACAAATTCCTCTATAATTCAAGCATACATTTTTGTTCCCCCCTGCCTAAATTTATATAGGGGGACAGTACATGCACTCTGCCAGTCCTGAGGCAGCTTGCCTCTATCCATATACACATTAAACAGATGCACTAACCAATTCTTTTATAAGGTTATTAAATGCTCTGTGTATGGAACCTTATTAAAATAAACCTGAAATAATTCTTGTGCCATTTTGATAGATCCATGTCACTTCACCTCTTCTGTCTTTTAAGCCCCTAGGGCAGAGCTTTCCAAACTTTTCGCGTTGGCGACACTATTTAAGCATAAAAATTTTCACGACATTAATTAATTTTTGTTATCAAATATCAGATAATTTTTCAGTAGGTGGTTTATCTTGCAGCTGATTTTGTTGATAGAAAAATCAAAATTTTCAAAATATAAAAAACACTGTCGCGACACAGTTTGGAAAGCTCTGCCCTAGGGATTGCATTGTAATTCTTTTTTTTTTTTTAGAGCCATACAACTTCATTAGCAGATGAGTGGAGTTTTATGATGAGGTTTTAAGGCCTAGTCAAGGTCGTCGAAGGTAACTGATAACTATAAAGGTCCACTTTTTCCAATCCCCCCCCTCATTGGATAAAACTTGTAAAGTCAGGCCAACACTTTGAAATGACACCAAATCAATTAGGGCCCAATATTTGGCTCTTTATAAGCTTAACCTAAAGGTCATGCTTTAATGTGAAATTTTTATGGTGCTGCATTTTAAGTACCAAATGACTTAAGACAATAAAATTGGGCATGATGTTTTTCTGATAGGATTACCTGTGTACCAAATATAAATATAAAAACTTCATTTTTCGAGCATCAGCTTCATGATTTAAAAAAATTTAGGTGTCAGATTTTACATATTTTGTATATTAATTTTGATTCCTATTGAGATGACTATTAGTTTTGATTTTATGTTTGAAAAGTAACATTGTAAAGATTTTACCTGTCTTAACTTCAGCCATTAATATTAGCATGACTAGGCTTAAAGAATGAACTATAGACCTGTGGAGCTCTGTTTATTGGCTATAACATGAAAAAACCAATTGTTCCATGTCCAAATGTTGTAAACCTTATTTTTATTTTCATTACAGATTTTGTGCTAGGTTAGCCATGTATGGAACTTTGTATTCAAATTTGTTAAAATCATTTCTGAATTAATTTTTCAATATACTTTGAAAAAACTATGAACAGAAAAAATTAACTTTCTAATTTTGAAATTTTGTGTTTACTGAGACCAATCAAATAATTTTTTGTATGGCCCTCAAGGACTTCAATGATATTCATTCAGTTAAGGTGCAGACCCATACTTTAGCTCATGTAATATTTAATTATTTTCAGATAAATATTTCGTATGCTTCAGAAAATAAACAGTTCACTTAAGAAAACTACTTTTGTTGGTTAATTTTTTCCATCACTCATTTGATGTCATGAGTTTCAAAATGGAAAAAGGTGAAAGTAAATGTGATTTGAAAGAATATTCAAATATTAAAGAAGAATTTGATATTAAAGAAGTAGATTTGTATGAAACAAATTATTGTAAAGAAGTTACAATTGGCCATGGAAACATCTATGATGAATGGGAGGTAAAGAGTAGATATTAATACTTGGTTTTTATATTTTATAGTTTTAAGTGGATTGTGATTCTTGCCACAAGAAACATCAAAAAATTAAGTTGATGCACTCATATTTTTAAAATTAGTAGATTATAAGTCAGTTTTCCTAAACTTTGAAATAAAATGAACTAGGAATTTAATTATTGAATATGATGAAAACCTGTAAAACCATTTTCAGAATGATCAGATCAAAGTTGAATGGATGAAAGAAATTTGTGTTAAAGAAGAAACAGACTTTACTCATCATGAACCCAACATTAAGGCAAGTATATTTATGTCCTCCTTGATTACAACTTTAAAATAATCTATTGGCTGTGATTTTTTAATTTTTCGAGTTTCTCCTGTGATAGTGTCCATTCCCCAAGTGACTCCTGAGTAAAAATGGTGATAATCACTCATTGTTTCTGTTCTGAACCATTACACTGTTCATGGGTGTGTGTGAAGACAATTTGCACTTATGTGGTACTGTGGACATTTTATATTGTCTTTCTCTTTGTATTATTTATTCACTTAATACTTCAACTAAGGAACTAACATTGTTTATCTTTGGAGTAATTTCAGAATTTACCTTAAACTATTGTTTATAAAACAACTAAATTTTATACTTTTAATGTTATGTTTCTCACAGGTTATATAAAATTTCACTTGTTATACAACTAGTAAAAGAGAAGTCTTGATTGAAAGTGAAATAGACTTCAGGAAATGAATAATGTGGCCTAGCAAGCAACAAGAATAGGCTTAGGGCCTGAAGGCAAGTTTCCTTCCAGTGTCCCGTAGGAAAGATTAAATGAGTTTGCTGTTATGACTTCATCTTAAAAGTGGGACTGAATTCCCATGGGCATGATGGGACTACTAAAATAAAAATGACAAGGAAAGGAAAAAAAATGCATATTTCTAATGGACTGCTGTATGACCCTCTCTCTTTGACAACTCCTTATCCACTTTCTCCATTTTTTTCTGTTTGTAATCCATCCTGTTTGTAATTGCATTTGATGAGAATATTTCATGATGTTTTTCCTCATTGTCATAGATTTGTGACTATGCTGCTCCACTCAACTAGAATTGTGATCCTGTAGAGCTGATGTGACTTCTCAATTTACCTCAGGCTAATAATATCTAAATAGAAGGATAATTGTATATAGCAGAACAGCCTTAATACAAACAAAACAATATTACATGAGCTTGCCAATCTTTTAACTTTACTTTGAGAATGATTTCTTTGACTCAATTACACTCCCACATTCAAATTTAACTATCAGTTAGTTGGCACAAAATGACCCAGTTTGTTACAGTGGAAAATCTCGATAATGATTAGCATCTACAATTTAGCAATTAGAATGCAATACTTAACTTAACAATAGTATTCTTGTAATTATACTCATATTAGATGTGTACACAATTTCTTAATAAATTTACACAGACTGATGAAATAAATTTTGAGGACTAAAATTGATTAACGTTCCACATCAAACTGCAATACTCCATGTAACGTGTACCTGTACCCATTGCCATAATCTAAAAACATACTATTGGGCCCTCATTGTTATACAGGCCATGCCAATGTTGACACTAGTTGTAAGTATTGTCCATTCATGCTTTAACACTTTATGTACCAGAAACTCTCTTAGAATCTGTCTCCCTTTGGAGGTGAAATTTATGTTTTTCCTATGGTTTTTGATGTGTTTTGAACGAATCTGACCTTCAAAGCCGTCGGAAGTGACTCGTTTTTGAGATAACCCCCCTCCCCCCAGCTGGCAATCAAAAACGAGTCATTTCCGACGGTTTTGAAGGTCAGATTCATTCATAACACATCAAAAACCATAGGAAAAACATAAATTTCACCTTCAAAATTGACCTATCCTAAAAGAAAAACAGGAATTACCTTATTCACGTGCAGGGGCAGGCTGAGGCTCTTCCTGGAGTAGATTTCACTTGTCTTTAACTGAAGAAATGAATAAATACCTTGCCAGGTATTGGTATAGATATTTTGACCGAATACCTGGCCTCTTAACCCATTCCTTTAAATCCCGCCAAAATCTTTCGATATTGTGTGTGAATTTTGATATTCTCGTTATCCACAAAATTTTTAGAATGATTAATAACAAAATGCTTGTAACCTAAATCACTTATATTCTTGTAGGCAGCCCAGGAATCACTATAAATCACAGAGCCAGGCCTAATGTACTTTTGAATGAGTGGAATGAGTGTTCCATTCCGGTAGCAAAGTAATTCAAATTCGAAATGGATGGAGCGCAGTGATTGGGCAGACATGTAACGGTCACACAAACGAACACACAAATGAACGTACAAACACACACGAATGTATGAACATACACTAGATACCAAAAAAATGTTTATATCTCGAAAACGAAGCATTTGCGATGGAAACGCTATAGAAGGAAAGTGTCTTAGAATTAAAAAATCTACTTAATGAACATATAATAATTGCTGGACGTTAGACGGGTGTAATACTATAATAATACCCTTTGTACTTTTGCCAGCTTGCAATTTTTCCTAGTACCCACTAGGAATTCCTCTTGTTTGACTATTTCTCATTTGCCCATGGGTGGGCCCTTCTGTCCTCTACCAGGGGCATAGCTAGGCATAAGCAAAAATGTTTGTGCTTACACATTGATTTAGAAAAAAAGTAAATTTACATTTAAAAATGATTTTTTAGGAAATCTAATTGTGAAAAACAAATTATTTCCAATACTATAGTTAACACTGAAGGCTGTTAAGAGATATTCTAGTGGTATCTTGTACAAAATAGTGTGTGAAATGACATTGCAAACCTCGGTGCTTACACATTAAAAAGGGGTAGCTACACTGCTGTCTACACCCATTCAAGCTGGAGTTGCTGGCAAACTGACAAGCTGTTCAGTGCCTTCACTGATTCTGTCTTTAGAATTATTATATCATAAATACCTCCCAATCTTGCCCTACATTCAGTAGAGGTATCTTTGATTTACAACAGCATAAGATTTGGCAGTAGTACAGGAATACCTCAAAATTTGTCATTAATTCATTCTGGAATAACACCACAAAATATGAAATGATGAAATTTGAGGTAGATTATAACATGTTTCAATGAGAAAACATTTTACTGTATTATGTTATTAAACAGATTACCATAATTAATCAAATTCTACTCATTTTTCGGTAAAATATAATGTATATTGCGTTGGTAAACAGTTGAATTTCGTCAATTTTGATTGTTTTTCTTTTTTTCACATTTTTAAAAAACTACGAATCTGCGAATGTGGACGATGGATTGGGAAACTATAGGTAGTAAAAGATTGATGATGAATCTGCGTAATGATAAAATTTGAAACAACAAATTTTGAGGTATTCCTGTATACCAACTTCAATAGATTATAACTTTAAAACTTCACTTTTTATGTGGAGGCTGAAATGTGATGATAAAACCCACACTAATAGATGGAGTTTATTTCCACAACAGTTTCGATGCCCACTGGCATCCTCTTTAGGTGAATACAGAAAAATGTGTCCACCCAAAGAGGATGCTAGTGGGCATTGAAACTATTGTGGAAATAAACTTCATCTATTAGTGTGAGTTTTGTTGTTACACTTCAATAGATTATCGTGATTGCAAATTCAAATCTCATATAAAATGATGTAAGTGATGCTCATGCCCATTTTGTCATGCCATTTATCCAGAAGGGGACTCAACAAACTTGCAATTAGCAATTTAGTTTGAAAAGTAATGCATATCAGGTCATCTCTGCCAAATTTCTCAATTTGGAGCTCAACTCCCAATCTGTTTTTACTTGGGTCCTAATTTTTCAAACATTGTGTTCCTTCCTCTGTGGGCCTAGTATTTATTTATTTACTCATATTTACAACATTTATTGCCTACTTCAGAGATGTAATTAGTTTAATAAAATCATAATCATTCAGGCTACCAAGTTTTACCATTTATCTGGCCCACATTGAGTTTCAAAGCAACCATATGCAGGCAACTTTACATTGGTCAGTTGGTCCCACATAACCAATTCTGGCCAATCAGGATCTTTGTAACAGCTGCGGTGAGCTGGTCTCCATGAAGCTCAATATGTTCCATACATCTTAACTGGCATCTATTGTTATATGTAAATTTGTTGTCCTTACCAAGGTCATCTGCTAGGTGACTCGCATCTATTTGTTTTCCCTACACACTAATCAATTTAGAGCTCGCCTTATGATGTGCCCAAACAGCATTTCCAACTCAGTGGCACAACACTCAATCCCATGAAGGAAATTGTTTACTTTGTGTCATCCTGTTTACTTTGTCATCCCCTAAATCCATTCTGCCATACACCAGATTTCATGCCCAAATTCACCAGATCTGCTTCCTTACACACTGCATCTATTTTGAAATGCTACACTCATAAACCTGAAACTTCACAAACTTTAAAAGACTATTCTAAAAATTTTGCCTGGTCTTAATTCTTGTATATTCTTTTAATTAACTTATTTGGCCTATTTTACCATATTAAATCCTATCATTATACAGGGTGTCCAGTAGGGTGGTCCAAATCCATAGGGGGAAATTTCAAAATTGTCTCAGATAGTCTCCACAAGTGTGGTTTTTGTCCATTTAGTGTCCACATGGTCTGTGCAAAATTGCAGCATGATTGGTGAATATTTAGAGGTCGCCCCACTCTGAATATATATATTATATAATGTACTTTTTCTTCCGTAGGTCTGATGGCTCAAACTCGATCAATTCCAAAAGTTTGGCTTCTAGGGATGGCAACTGGAACTTTATCCATGTCAAGGCTCCCCTACATGCCTTGACGCCCTCTTGGGGCAATACCACCACATCAATCAAAAGCAAACCACCTCCGACAGTCTGAACCAGACATGCCAGAGGGTGATTGAAGTCTGGACCCGAGCACGGATCCCAACTCAACGGATCGACTCCTGTGTCCGTAAGCTTTCAAAGCTTTTAGACCGCTACAAAACACTCAAGAAGCACAGGACCAGGCAACGTGCCAGCGATAGAATGAATGAAGACATCTTCAAAGCGGACATCCAGGAACTGTTTGACATCGCAACCAGTGATGCCATGAGCACAATCGTCAATGTTGAGGACCGAAATTTCCTGTCCATGCAGCGCAAGGACGTCAATTCTTGCAGCATGGCTGGCATTGATAAGGAAACGACTACACAAGAGGACAGAAAGCGATCCAGAATGGAGAAGGAAGCCAAGAGGAAGGCAAGGCATGAAGCAACACAGAAAGATTTGGAAGAAGCAGGAGTGTCATCAATTGATCTTTCCTCTTCTTCTTCTTCCCTTTTTTCGCAAGACGACGACGACGACTATAGACCATCGGTTCCGATTCCTTCTTCGTCTGAAGCTCCGGCACCAAAGCGTCCCAAGAACAAGGTTACGAACATTTTCCAATCTCCAGAAGTCATTGGAGCAATGGATCGCACCAATCTTTCTGACCGGAATGCTGTTTTCGTAACTGGAGCTGTATTACAGGCCGCGGGGCATGATCTGTCTGGGATGACGTGCTCTCGGAGCTCTATTCATCGCTACAGAGAAAGTGAGCGAGAACAGGCAGCTCGAGAAGACCTAGAATCATTCTCTCTAGAAGACCCTGTCCTTCTCCATTGGGACAGAAAGCTTCTCCCCGGCATTGAAGGGAAGAAGACGAATGTGCATCGGATAGCAATCCTTATAACATTCAATGGACAGGAGAAGCTGCTTGGTGTCCCAAAGATGAAACAAGGAACTGGAGAAGCACAGGCCCAGGCATGCCTTCAAACTATGAAATTATGGAACGTGGAACAGCATGTGAGAGGTCTCGTCTTCGATACCACTGCGTCAAACACGGGTTTACATCGCGGAGCCTGTGTCAGGATTGAAGAAGCATTGGGTCACGAGCTAGTTTGGATCGGTTGTCGACATCATATACTTGAAGTCGTACTTGCTGATGTCTTTGCCTCAATATTTGGCTCAACAGGAAGTCCTGAAACAGGCCTTTTTAAGCGATTTCAAAAGGAATGGCCATCTCTCTCCCACGAAGCATTTGTCTCAGCATCGGACAGCTTGTTCGAGAACCCTCAACTCCAAGAGATGAGAAAAGAGATGCTCACTTACTTACCTAACGCTCTTCAGGCAAGCCAACCTCGTGATGACTACAAGGAGTTCCTTGAACTATCTTTGCTCTTCCTGGGGGGAAAGACTGGTGGTCAACTCTTTATCCGAGCTCCGGGTCCCATGCACCACGCGAGATGGATGGCGAAGGCGATTTATGCGCTCAAAATCTACCTCTCTCACTATCAATTCAAGCTCACAGCACGCGAAGAACGAAACGTGACTCAGCTGGCTTTATTTGTCAGTCTGATTTACGTCAAGTACTGGCATGAAGCGCCAATGGGGACACAAGCTCCTCTCAATGATCTCAAAATGCTGCATCTTCTGGAAAAATATCCACACGGAGGAGCTGCACAAGCGGCGAAGACAGCTCTAAGACGCCACCTGTGGTACTTGTCGGAGCATCTGATTGGACTGGCCTTCTTCGATAATAGGATCGATCCTGATACCAAAAGGAGAATGGTTCAACACCTCCAACATCCCCAAAAGAATGGCTGCCCCCGACGAATCGACATGGCGGAAGCTGGTGTTGAAAATGATGTGGCATCCTTCGTCATGAAAAGGACATTGACCCTCTTTGATGCCTTGAAAGTTGGAGGTAAGGAGGAAGCGCGCCAGTTACTTCAAAAAGATCCACGGGAATGGCCAAATGACAAGAACTACAGGGAACTTAGAGATCGCGCCTTAAAGATGAAAGTCGTCAATGATGCTGCCGAGCGAGGTATTGCTCTCGCACAACACTACAATGACACTTTGACACGAAACGAGGACCAGAAGCAGTACCTCCTACAACTCGTAGCCGCCCACCGAAAACAGATACCAATACCATCCAAGGCGACTCTGATGCAGAAGAAATAATGAAGATACACCCATTATCATGTCCTATTGTCTTACTGTTTTCTTTCATATTCTTTGAGAACCAAAAAAAAATTTAGTTATTCAGTTGTCTATATATTTTCCCAAATTTTCAAAAAGGGGGCAAGTGGGGCGACCCCTAAATATTAACCGAATAACGTGAAACTGCACAAATACTGTCCACACCAAGAGGCATAAAACCAACCTTGTGGAGAGAACTTAGTCGATGCTTTAACTTTTTGGACCACCCTAGTGTCCAGGCTTAAATGGCAATAAAATACACTTATAATACTTTATTTTCTTGCTATTTAAGCCCAGACACCCTGTGTATAATAAGTGTTCTATTACAATTAAATTGTTTGTCAGCCAGACTCTACTGAACGGACGCATTTCCTGAGCCCTTTGATATTGCATCTACTTTTGCAGCTAATAATTTTAGTTTTGGAAAGTTTTAAATTTTATATACTTGCGTTTATATTCATATTGTTATAGTTAAGTAATTGAATATTAATGGTTTTTAGTGATTTAGAAGTTTTCATAGCGTGTCTGCTTAATTTAACTTAAACTTATGATGGTTATAAACTAATTTTTAACTGTGCGATGCCATTGCAGAAAGTGTCGTGTGTTAGGTGTGGGGGCAAACCAGTGGTATTTGGAATTTAAAGATTATAATGGTGGTCCTATGGCGATTACAGAGAGGTCAGTTTGTTTCTTTTATGAGTTAATGGAGGAAATAGTTGACATTAAATGCAGTGTATGTAAGGTAACAAAGACTTGCAACACTTGATGAGGGCAGGGGTAGGACTACGGTTGATGAAAGCTGAACCAATACTAAGGTTGAAAACATTAGTAATTTGAAGGGTGAGGTGTGTAACCTAGTTTCTAGTTTAGGTAGTTTATCAGGATGGTTGGATAGAGTTGAGGAAGGGGTTAAGGTTGGTCTGAGATTAGTAGATGGGGAGGGATTTAGAGAGGTTAAGGGTGGAGCTAGGGCACATATGTTAGGTGATAGGACCCCCCCCCCCCCCCTATCGAGGTTTCAAACCCTTTTGCCCATTTGGAAAGGGACGTGAATGAGGGGGAAACTATTTTAATTGGGAACTCTTTAGTGTGCCATATGGACACAGAGTTTGTTGAATGGCATCCAACCAAGAGGAGGGTCTATCTCCCAGGGGCCAGGGTTGACAGAGTTAGAGACAAGGTGGACAGGATTGACGTTGCCTCCTGTCACTTGATGTTGGTGACGATGGTAGGGGACAATGATAAAGGCGAGGTCAGATAGGTCTTTAGTTCTAGGTGTTACCCCTAGGCACGGTTTGGGTCTTAGGATTACGTCTAAAATAATATTTTTTAATACTAAATTAGAAGAGATTTGTGCTGAAGAAAATGTACCCTTCGTAAAGCTGTGGTCGGAATTCAGTGATCCTAGCGTTTTTATAAAGGATGGGGTGCATTTTAATGAAATGGGTAATGCTAGGCTAGGTAGGTTAATAGATGAAAACGTGTGAAAGCTGTATAGGTCGAAGCCTTCTTTAAACGTTATGGGTCTGGGGAACGCGGGCCTGATGTGAAAAATAGTTTAAAATGCTGGCCCATGGTAAAAAATAATTTAAATGTCTTTTATTGTAACGTGCCTAGTATTAGAAATAAATTAAACAAATTTAAGATGATAATTTATTCTGGCAACTATGATATAGTTGCTGTCACTGAAACATGGTTAAATACCATGACTCGGGACTTGTTAGGGGAACTTGATATACCGGGTTTTAAAATCTCTACTAATGATAGGTTACATAGGTTTGGTGGTGGCATTTTGCTGTACATTCGTAATTTCCTTAGGGCTATCGAGGTTAAGATAGATTTTCTGGTGGCAATAAATGCGATATGCATTGAAGTTAGGGCGCGTAGTATTAGTTTTAATTTTGTTGTTGTTTATAGACCTCCCATTCAACCCTTCGATACCGATACTAGATTTTACTCACTTCTTGGGAACTTTATTGACAATCAGAATAGTATAATTGTTGGAGACTTTAACTGCCCTAATGTTAATTATGAGACTTTTACTGGTAATGAGGAGGGTTTGAGACTGATTGAGTTCATGGAGGATAATTTTTTATGACAGATAGTTATCGAACCAACGCGCAGTGACAATATTTTAGATTTGGTGATGAGGAACAGTGAAAATATAGTCGATAGTTTGGAAGTAGGCGAGAGTTTAGGATGTAGTGATCATCAAATTCTTAGGTTTAATTTATTGATAGAAAACACTAAGGATTGTAACGTAATACAAGTCCCTGATTTTTGTAGGGCCAATTTTGATAGTTTTGCGGATACAATGAGAGTAGTGGACTGGGGTAACTTATTTATGGGTAATGACACAAATTTGCATTGGGAGGCGTTTAAAGAAAGTATTATGAATATTGAAAGGGAGTTTATTCCTCGTAGGCCCAAGCACACTAGAAATCATGGTAGGCTCAAGTGGTGGACTAGGGAAATAGGTGAGTTCATAAATGAGTGTAACAGAGCATATAGACTTAACCCTAGCCAGGCAAAAGTGGGTCAAAATGACCCATGTGAAAAGTTAAAAATTAAGATGCGCAGCGTAGTGAACGGCTTGAGACTCCAAACTCCAGGTACCTTCAGTGGCCTACTGAACGTACTTGAGGGTGGATGTTTCATTCGTTGCCTCCTTACATTCTGTGATATAAGGTCAGTCTGGTTCAAAACAACCCCCCTTTTCCTTGTGTGTGGCATGAATCATATTTATCTTCTGCAGTGTTGCTATATGAATACCAATATTATTACACTATTGGCATATGATTATCATACATTATAATATATAGTAATAAAAAGCCATATAAAATATAAGAATAATATATAATAGTAATTTTTTTAGAGGATTGTGAAGGACAAAAGAAGATATACAGATTGGCTAAGAGCAGAAATAGAGCGACAAAAGACTTTACACAGGTAAAACAAATTAAGGGAAGGGAGGGGGCGGTGCTGCAAAGAGATGAAGAGATAAAGGATAGATGGAAGGAATATTTTGAGGAATTATTAAATAAAGAAAACCCAAGATCTTTCTATGAGGATGGATTACCAAATGTAGCCATGACAGAACAAGTGGGGAGGATGGAAGTGAGTCGTGCTCTGAATACAATGAAAAATAACAAAGCGACTGGCCCAGACAAGATACCAGCTGAGGCATGGAAGGCACTGGGAGATGAGGGGGTGGATCTGGTGTGGGATCTAATGCAGAAGTTGTTTGACCAGGAGGTGATTCTGGATGAGTGGTGGACCAGCATCATAGTGCCTATATTCAAAGAGAAGGGAGATGTACAAGATTGCACGAATTATAGAGGGATCAAGCTAATATTACATATAATGAAGATATGGGAGCGAATAGTGGAGAGTAGGTTGAGAGACGAAGTGTCAGTGGAACAGTTTGGATTTATGCCAGGAAGGAGTACGACAGATGCAGCTTTTGCATTGAAACAGTTGGCAGAGAGGGGCAGAAGGCATTGCACATGGTTTTTATTGACTTGGAGAAGGCATATGATAGGATACCACGGCAGGAAGTTTGGAGATGCTTAAGGGAAAAGATGGTACCGGAGAAGTATGTTAAACTGATCAAGGGGATGTACAGGGGAGTAACTACTAAGGTGAAGAGTAGTGTGGGTGTGTCGGAGAGCTTTGGGGTGGAAGTTGGTCTGCACCAAGGATCAGCTTTGAGCCCCTTCCTTTTCAATGTGGTATTCGATGTGTTGATGGACGGGATTAGAGGGGAGGCGCCGTGGTGCATGATGTATGCAGATGATGTTGTGTTGAGTGGGGAGACAAAAGAGGAGGTGGAGCAGCAGTTGAAAAATTGGAGAGAGGCATTGGAAAGTAGGGGGATGAGAATTAGCTGAAAGAAGACCGAATATATGAGATGTGATGTGCAGCAGGACCGAGGAGGGGAAGTGACATTGAGTGGAGAGCGTGTTAAGATTGTGGAGTATTTTAAATACTTGGGGTCAATAGTGGATGCAGAGGGGGGAGCAGAGAGAAAGATAAACTGCAGAATACAGTCAGGGTGGAAGACCTGGAGGGATGTCTCAGGGGTGCTCTGTGATAAGAGGGTCCCAGTGAAACTGAAGGGAAAGGTATTCAAAATAGTGGTGAGGCTGGCAATGTTGTATGGAATGGAGACTGTGCCAATGAGGAAGAGCAATGAAAGAAAAATCGATGTGGCTGAAATGAAGATGTTGAGATGGATGTGTGGAGTGACGAGGAGGGATAGGGTCAGAAATGAGCATATAAGGGGAACAGTGAAGGTGGCGGAAGCATCTAAGAAGGTGCAGGAGGCCAGGCTGAGGTGGTATGGACACGTCAGGAGAAAAGAGTAGTAGTATGTGGGGCGCAGAGTGCTGGAGATGGAGTTGCCGGGATGGAGAAGAAGAGGGAGACCGAAGACGAGATGGAGGGACTGTGTGGTGGCGGACATCAGGGAGAAGGACTTGGAGGAGGATGTGGTATACGACAGAGGAGAGTGGAGAAGATGAACCAAAAACAGCGACCCCATGTAAAGATGGGATAATAAGCTGCAGAAGAAGAATATAATAGTAATTGTTTTTCTGTATCCCATATTCTTTTTTTTGTGTATTCTGTTCTGTATTCTTTGCATTTGCTTTCCTGACATCTTGTCTTTCCTTTTCAGGTAATAATGGCGGGTGTACAAATAGATGATGATGAAATTGAGGCTCAACTCTGCAGACTTGAGGATATGGATGTAGATGATGATGACCTCATTGTTGAGCCTTTTTATGACAGTGATGGAGAAGAATACATCCCAAGTATTGGTAGTGATACCGATACTGAAACAGATGAAGATCCCTACCCTGTGCCTCGACCTAAGTGGCAGCATACTGCTTCTCCTGTTGTGTCTACTGCTTCTCCTGCTGTGTCTACCACACCTGCACCTGGCACTGCTCATGCCTCGAGCACTTTGCAAGTAGTATTTAGCAAGAATAGGCTAGTAGGGCTTAATGAACACATCTGGAGTACCAAACAAGTTAGAAGGATGACTTCTAGAACACCCAGAAATATTGTTACTGGGCCAAAACGTGGGCCAGGGGTTGCTGCTTTTGCAGAGTGCAGAATCCAGTTTCGATCTGTTCTCCTCCGAGATGATAAACAAGATTGTGACACAAAAATAATTTTATCAGAGGTATATCCAGAGGTTACAAGACCAAATCTGCCACAATTGCTATGACTACCGTAGAAGAAATTAGGGCATTGATTGGAGTACTTATATTATCAGGCTACCGGTGTGACAACCCCCTGATGACTGTAGAAATGTGGAGCTCAGAAGCTGGTGCGAATATGTATCATGCTGCAATGAGTGAAAGATGTTTTGCCTTTCTTCTACGCTGTCTATGCTTTGACGACGCGGCTACTAGACAAACTAGAGTACAGAATGATAAGCTGGCACCCATTCAGGAAGTCTGGGATATGTTTATAAGTAAATGTCGAGTGCATTATTCTCCTGGTGAAGCAATTACTGTGGATGAACAGTTGCTTGCGTTCCGAGGCTGTTGTGGCTTCAGATTATATATATATTCCAAATAAGCTAGCCAAATACGGCCTCAAATTGGTCATGGCTTGTGATGTAGGTAGTAAGTATATGCTGAATAGTTTAGTGTATCTGGGCAAGCACACCAAACCTCCACAAGGTGTTCAATTGGGACAATACTTTGCAACAGAACTCACAAAGCCATACCACAACCCTGGGAGAAATGTTACCACTGACAACTGGTTTACGTCTACCCAGTTATCATTGGAGCTCCTGAACTGTGGCCTGACAACTGTTGGAACCCTTTGGGCAAATAAACCACAGGTTCCCCAGGAAATGACTGAGATGAAAGGTCGGAAAAGTGGGTCCACAGCTTTCTGCTTTGACAATAAAATTACGATGGTGTCTTTCGTGTCACGCACAAAGAAGATCATTGTTCTACTCTCAACTATGCACAGCCACCCAATTATTGAGGACAATGGCAAACCAGAGGTCATCAATTATTATAATGCAACAAAAGGAGCAGTCAACACATTTGACCAGATGTGCAGTTCCTATTTGTGCAGTCGAAAAACACGTAGGTAGCCATTATGCTTGTTTTTCGGAATGATAAATGCAGCCACAATAAATTCATGGGTGATACTGAAGCACAATAGGGAAACATGAAAAGAAGCAAAGCCGCCAATTCTTCATGCATGCCCTGGTGCTACAATTGATTACACCTTGGGCCAGACATCGCTTGACCGTGTCAGGCATTCAACTATGCATTTTTTATTTTTTCCAAAAGTTTTTTTTCAAAAAAATGTTAAAAGGGATAAATTTTTTCTAAAAGGGTACAATTCATATAATAAGTATTATAATATTTAAAATAAATATTAATAAATTTTAAAGTAATTTTTTCTAAGGTGGGTCAATTTGACCCCCCCTTTACCTTTACCTTTTTTTGTATAGGGTTAATAAGTGCAATGGCACGGCAGCTAACTTTAATAGATATATCAAGCTTAGACGTCAGGTTATAAGATCAGTTAGGAATGCTAAGCATAATTTAGAGATAGTTATAGCTGCGGATAGTAAACATAATCGAAAAACGTTTTTTGAATATGTCAATAATCGTAAGCTGATAAAAGGTAACATAGGCCCTCTAGTGGATGTTAACGGCGCTTTGGCTTCTGATGTTCAGGCAATGGCGGGTATTTTTAATGACTTTTTTGTGACAGTTTTTACCATAGAAGACGTAAATAATGTCTCTGATGTCGATGATATCGTTCCATTTAGTAGCGAGAATATTTTGGATGAAATTACTGTTTACAAGGGTGAGATTGTGCATTATATCGATAGACTAAAAGTTAGCAAGGCTCCAGGCGGCCCTGACACTTTTTATCCCAGACATTTGAAAGATGTTATCATAGGCCCCTTAATGAAGATTTTTAATCAGTCACTTGAAACATGGATTATTCCTGAAGACTTCAAATTAGCCAACATCATGGCTATTTTTAAAAAAGGCGATTGTACGGTAGCTAGCAATTATAGGCCCATTAGCTTAACGTCAATTGTTGGTAAACCTTTGGAATCTGTAGTTAGGGATCATATCATTGATCACTTAGAAAGTAGAGATTTGATTAATAGTAGTCAGCATGGGTTTCGATGCCATAGGTTGTTTAACTAATTTGTTAGAATTTTATAACGAAATAGTTATTTATTTAGATTTTAAAAAAGCGTTTGATACAGTTTGCATAGAAGATTAATTGTGAAGGTTAAAGCTCATGGTATACATGGTGAGGTAGCTGAGGGTCGTTGTTAATGGTAGTGAATTGGGGTGGTTGGATGTAGGTAGTGGTGTCCCACAGGGTTCAGTGTTAGGCCCATTGCTATTCGTAGTTTACATTAATGACATAGATGTAGGATTGACTAGTAACGTGTCAAAATTCATGGATGATACTAAAATAGGCAGTAAGATTGTTAATGAGGATGATAGAAATAGGCTCCAAGACGATGTAAATAGATTATGGAGGGGATGGATAAGTGGCAGATGCAATTTAACGTAGACAAATGTAAAGTTTTGCATATAGGTTCTCGTAACAATAATTACATGTACATGATGGGTGATAGAGAGTTAGTGAGCATTGACGAGGAAGTAGATTTAGGTGTACGTGTATCTAAGGATTTAAAAGTTAGGAACCAGTGCCTGGAGTCTTGCACAAAAGCTAATAGAATGTTAGGCTTCATAGCGCGTAATTTTGAATTTCAATTGAAGGATATTATATTGCCCTTTTACAAGTCCCTAGTCAGGCCTCATTTAGAATATGCCATTCAGTTTTGGTGCCCGTATTTGCGTGAGGATATTGATAGGTTAGAAAGGGTTCAGCATCGTGCCACAAAACTAATTCTGTCATTGCGCAACAAGCTTTATGAAGATAGGATTAAAGAGTTAGATTTGCATTCACTCAAAACTAGGAGATTAACCAATCAAATCTTCGCATCGCGGAAAATGACGCTTCATTCGTTCCATAGATCTTCGCATCGCTGTAAGAGACGCTTAACGTCATTAATACGTAATTCACATATTATGTTATCATTGGTTAATTTTCAATATGTGGGCGGTTCTTCGACCATTTCTGACCAATTGTAAGTAAAAATTAGTCAGCTGAGATTAGAAAATTGTAAGAAAACTGACCTCTAATTGGTTCAGGGTCGTACAGTCCCAAGATCCTAAGCAAAGTGACCGCTAATTGGTCTCGCGTCTCGCTGCTCTCGCAGTCTGTTTCAGTTCAGCTTGCTCGTTTTTCACGTTACGCTGTGTATTTGTTTGTGGGTATTTATTTTAGTTCTTTATATACAATAATATACAATAATGTCTCTTGCTGGAAGTGAAAGTGATAGCGACATCGTGAGTGATGTTTCAAGTGATTCGAGTGGCGAGTTTAGTGAGAGTGATGGTGAACCCGAAAGTATTAGTATTCCCAGTTTATGGATTCATGTTTACCCTCCTGAAAGTGAGGCAGACGGACCAAATTCACATTTCGTCCAAGAAATGTAGGCCCTCATAATGCCCCGCCTCGAAATGCAGAGCCTATTCAATATGCAAATCTGTTTCTAAGTGACTCGCTATTGACTCATATTGTTAGAGAAACAAACAGGTATGCAACCCTTAGAATTTCCCAAAAAGACTTTAGTACAATTCCCCATTCTACTTTCGCTCATTGGAAAAACATTGACTTAGAGATGTTGAAAAAGTATTTCGGACTGTGTTTCTGTATGGGACTCCACCAAAGAAAAAACATTCGTGATTACTGGGATACGAGACGACTTCTCAAAAGTTCATTTGGAGAAGTAATGAGTAAACGGCAGTTTATGCTGATAAATGGATTTCTACATCTCTCCAATACAGCGAATCAACGACAGCGCGGGGAAGAAGGATTTGATCCTTGGTTCAAGGTTCGAACACTACTCGACCATTGCAACAGAGTCTTCAAAGCATATTACGTACCAAATCGGACATTATCTTTAGATGAAAGTATGATAGGCATGAAGAACAGAACGTCGTACATACAGTATATGCCAAATAAACGGCACGCGCGTTATGGTATAAAAAAGTTTGAACTGTGTGAAGCCAATACTGGATATGTGTATCATGTTGACCTTTACTGTGGAAAAGACTTTTTTGCCTCCGGTTCTGCGAAAGGTTTAGCGCATGAAGTTGTAATGCATGCCATGAAAGAAAGTAAGCTGCTCCACAAAGGATACCACCTTGTAACAGACAATTTTTACACCAAAGTGCCACTGGCTGAAGAGCTACTCAGTAATGAAACCTCCCTAACTGGCACAATTAGAATTACTTCAAAGCATCTTCCAAACAGACTGAAACAGGCAAGACTCCAAGCTGGGAAACACTCTACTTTAGAAAAGGCCAAGTGCTCCTTGTAGGCTTCAAAGAAAAGCCAACCAGGAAGATTGTCTACCTTCTATCAACATTTGGACATGCAGAAAATATAAATGTTCGAAACAGGCGTGGTCAAGAACACGTAAAGCCAAAAATTATTTCTGATTACAACGTCGGTATGGGTGGAGTCGATCTTAGTGATAAGAAAATTTTTCAGTATGCAAGTCAAAGAACAACTAGACGGTACTGGAAGAAAATTCTTATGAACTTGTTTGATATGGCACTCGTCAATGCTTATATCATCTACTGCCAGAATACTGACAAGCCGCTGGCAAGATCAGACTTCATATACTCCATCGTAGAAGCACTTGCCTACCCAGAACACACCATGCCCCAGCATCGATGCTTCATCTTCCCTCAACTTCATCGGCATCAGCTTCAGAGCACACATACACCAAACTTCCTGGCACACAACTACGAAAATGTGTTATTTGTAGTCGAAGATCCCGTCACCACTGCCCAGGATGTAATGTTGGTGTTCATGAAGAATGCTGGGCAAAACTCGAGCACTACTGGAGAGATCTAAGTCTCAAAAGAAAGAGGAGTAATTCACCCGATCCCGCTTAGCGAGACTAGAAAAAATAAAAATAAGGTATGCTATTTATTTATATAAATATCTATTTTATAAATGTATTTTATAAATTTTATAAATGTACAAGAGTACCTACTGTTATTTATGTTATTTATTTTATTCATCTTATTTATCTTATTTATCTACTTTATAGAACGAGAAGTAATTCATCCGATCCCACTGCCCGACTAGAAAAAATAAAAATAAGGTATGCTATTTATTTATATAAATAATATCTATTTTATAAATGTATTTTATAAATTTTATAAATGTACAAGAGTACCTACTGTTATTTATGTTATTTATGTTATTTATTTTATTCATCTTATTTATCTTATTTATCTACTTTATAGAACGAGAAGTAATTCATCCGATCCCACTGCCCGACTAGAAAAAATAAAAATAAGGTATGCTATTTATTTATATAAATAATATCTATTTTATAAATGTATTTTATAAATTTTATAAATGTACAAGAGTACCTACTGTTATTTATGTTATTTATGTTATTTATCTTACCTTATTTATCTACTTTATAAATATATATACAAGGTACCGTATCAATATTGCGAATGGCCTAATGGTGAGTCATCTCTGAAACCATCCATTTATTGAATATTTGGGCAGTGAAACTCGTTTTCTTTTCAGATAGGCAAGTTACCCATGAAATTTGGAGCTAAAGGACGTAAAGAAAACAATTTTTAATGGGGAACTACACTGGTTAAGAGGCCTTCAAACTTAAACTCTGTTCACTTTTTTTTTTTCCCAACTTCACGCATTACTTTGGTCTTATAATTATTTTAGGAGAATTTAATAAACATAATATTGAAGTACATTTCTTTCTCATTAAAATGATGCATAATAATATATATCTAGCAAGAACAATCCGATCATTGCAAAACAAAAAACTGGAAAGGTATGCAATTCCAAGAATTTCCAGGAATATTTATGCATCGTTTGAATAAGCCTTGCTCGGTTAAGGGGGGAGCTTATTGAAGTTTTCAAAATCGTTAATAACATCAATAACAAATTTTGACAAACTGTTCACTTTTGATAATAGCAATACTCGTAATAATGGATTTAAGTTGCATGGCAGATGTTTCATTACTAATATTGCTAAAAACTTCTTTATGTTTAAAGTAATTGATAAATGGAATAATCTTCCTGCGCCTGTTGTGAACTCTACTAGCATTGTGTTCAAGAACATCTAGATAGGCATTTTAAAAATATTTACGTTTAAAATAAAAAACAAATAGTAACAGGAGCTCTGGGGGTGGTGGTTGAGGATGAGTCGGTTGATGATTAATGCCAGTGCGTGATATGCCAGCAAAAAAATTATATTTAAAAAAAAATAAATAAATAGACAAGAACGTAGATGTAGCTTGTAGCGTAAACTAACCCACTTTTTGTTTAACTTTTTTTTTTTTTATTAACCTTTCCTTACTTGCATGTCTGTAGTTTGCATGGTATGACAGTGAATTAAGACTGTTTGCATGGTTTGTAAGTATTCTTATTTTACTTTTCATCTTTCACCCCTCTCCTATTCTCTTCGACTATTTTTCCGACTTGTCAGCAGTGGCTGGCGGATGATGGTGTCTTTTTTGCTCTTTTTCTGAATGAATGTTAACCCACCAGTGATAGGTGTTGCTACTTACTCTCTTCTCTTAACCCCCTACTCTTTCCTTTCTCTCGCGCTAACCTTAGAGTGGATCCTAGGGTCTTTGTTAGCCTTCGCTTCTGTAGATCTGTAGGTATTTGAGTCAATGAAATAAAAGGTGTAACATCAGGTGATGGCTATACTTATGCCTGATTGGCTTAACTGAACATATCCCATTTATAAGACAGAACCTATTCAGATGTTTACATATGGATTGTCACTCAACCCTTTTTGTGGTTGAGTTTAGGCCTACATACAATTTAGCGCCAAGACAATTGAGTGCCAAAACAATTGTCTTGGCACTCTATTGTCATGTTATGACAATTTTTATAATTTAACTATTAAACCTAACTTTTATTTTTCATCTATATATTCCAGATTCTATTATTTAACATTACTTATAAACCCCAATTTTGCAATACCAACACTTGATTCATTTATATACAAGTATATTTTCAATGAATAAGACAAAATAGTTGCGATACTCCAGGTTATCTTCTATAACAGTAGTGAGAGTCGCCCTCTAATATTGTTGTCTACCTTCATGTCTGATAGTGTGAACAACTCTGGAGAGAATTATATATGAAATCTGTTCAGTTATTTTACAGTTGCCATTTTGAGAATAGGCTAGCATGAAAAAGAAAGTATGTATCCTGCAGTACCTCAAAGTAGCATAAGAGTTTTAAAATGAAGCTTTAGATTTCCAGAGGATGGTACATTAATAAAATGTCACTGAAACTTATATTAACCAAGGTTATATATACAGTATGTATACAGGAGTTTATTGTGGCACTCATCTGGTTGTCCAGTTGCCTGAAACTACTAAGTAAAAGTATTCTAAATTAACCCCTATTTTCTTCCCTATCTGGGCTCAACTCTAGGAAGGTGTTTGGTCCTGATGGTGTCCCTCCTGTTGTTCTTAAGAACTGCTTCTGTGCTGACACCCTGCCTAGGCAAACACTCTCATCTTTGTCTCTCATCTGGTACTTTTCCTTCTTGCTATCATCCAATTGCTTTGATTTCTTGCCTTTCCAAAGTTTTTGAATCTATCCTTAATAGGAAGATTCTTAAACACTTTTCTTCTCACAATCTTCTTTCAGATTATCAGTATGGATTCTGCAAGGGACATTCTACTGGTGATCTTGCATATCTCTCTGACTCTTGGTCATCCTCCTTTCAGGATTTCTGTGAAACTTTTGCTATTGCGCTAGACATATCAAAAGCTTTTGATAGTCTGGCACAAATCTTTAATTTCTAAACTGCCCTCCTTCAGTTTCTATCCTTCTGTCTGTGCTTTCATCTCTAATTTCTTTTCTGGCTGATCTCTAGCTGTGGTTGTAGATGGCCACTGTTCTTCTTCTAAAGCTATTAACATTGGTGTTCCTCAGGGTTCTGCCCTGTCACCCACTCTTTTCCTTTTATTTATTAATGACCATTTAATTTGCACTTCCTGTCCTATTCACTCCTATGCCAATGATTCTACTCTTCACTTCTCCACCCCCTTCCCAACGCATCCCTCTTAACATGATTCACGTAGTGCAACCATGGAGGACCTGACCTCTGATTTTCTGCTATCTCCAATTGGGGGCAAAAAAAAAAAAAGCCTGTGGCTTTCAGTGCCTCAAAAACTCAGTTCCTCCATCTGTCTACTCATCACAATGTTCCACGTGACTGTTCCCTTTCCTTCAACAACACACAACTCGATTCCTTCATCTTCTCTTAACATTCTTGGTGTTTCTTTTTCTCATGATTTTTTTTTTTTTTTTTTTTTTGAAAGATCACACACACACTAAAACAGTGTCTAAATGGTTAGGTGTGCTGTACTGCCTCTGCAGTTTCTTCACCCCCACTCAGTTGCTGTCTCTGTACAGGGGCCTTGTTCACCCCTGTATGGAATATGCTTCTTATGTGTTGGTTGGTTCAACCCACACAGCTGTACTTGACCAGGTGGACTCAAAGGCTTTTGTCTCATCAATTCCCCACCTCTTACTGAATGTCTTCAATCTCTCTCTCTCTCACTATCATAACATCGCTCTTCTGAACACTTTAACTGCATGCCTCCTCCTTTAAGGAGAGCATGCAATACCAGATTTTCTACACTTTCTCATTCCTTTTCTGTCCAACTATCTAATGCAAGGGTTGATCTGTTTTCAGTCTTTCATCTACTCAACTGGTCAACTCTGGAATGATCTTTCTCAATCCATCTTTCCTCCTGTCTATGATCCCCCATCTTTCAAATGCAGTGTGTCTAGGGCCCTAGGCATCTTGAAGACCCCCAGACCTTGATTTTGGCTTCTCTGGGAGGGGTGCTTTTGTGGCATTTACCCTTGGCCCCTCCTTCCTGCATAAAAAAAAATACATAAATGTAGACACACACACACACACACACACACACACATGTATGTATGTCCATATACTCCATAAGTACACACCTGCATACATATATACACAGATCCACATTATTCATTTTAGCAAATCGGATGGTAATGCTTTCATATATTTACATACAAAAGAACTACCATTAACCAGCAAATTTTATGATTTATTGTCAGAATGGAGTTGTATGGTAAATCTTGATAGTTATGTACACTAGCTTTAAAGATATAGAGGCAAAGAGAGAGAGAAGTACACAGATTATCTATTGTAAGCTACAAACATGTTTAGAAATGCATACAGTTGGGATGTTCAGCTAATATTACAGATTTGCATAACTACACATAATTACCTATAGGTATTCAGCTAAGATTATACCTTCTTATTTATTTAGATATTAGAATTGGAAATATAATTATTAAATATTATGTAATTAAAATGTCAAAATATTAAATATCTTATTGAATTAAAGGAATTTATAAAAACATTTATGGTTCATGATGTACAAAATTCGGATCAAATGTAGAATTCGGACCCCAGCCTTTTTTAGTTAGCTTTATAAGGCTAACTAACGAAAATATCATGACCTAACCTAACCAATCGTTAGGTTAACTGTACGCCCTTGATGATTGGTTAGGTTAGGTCATGATATTTTCGTTAGTTAGCCTTATAAAGCTAACTAAAAAAGGCTGGGGTCCGAATTCTACATTTGATTCCAAAATTCTTATAAATAAATGATTGAATTGGTGCTTAATCCTAGAAGCCCAGTATGGGACTGCACACACAGCAACTAGTGTGGGGTCTTTATAACCCTGTAATGAGTATTATATTTAGAGGTTAAACAATTTATTGCTAGTAAACAATAATAAAAATTAACTTGTGTATAATTAAAGGCATCATTTCCTGAAAAACAAATGTACTTTTATTGTTCTAGGCTATGCTAGTTGTTTTGGGTTAGTCACATAAAGAAAGGAATTATATTGCTTGCCCATTTGTGTTTAATTTAAATGCTTCACTAGAACCATACCTTGAAGAGAATGAGTTTTAAATTTAAAAGGAAATTTATTATGCCTTGGTAGCATAGTGGTTAGCATCACTAACTACAAATCCTTCAGCCCCAGGATTGGGACTGGTTGATGGCAAGCAGTGCACAGCAAAACCCAGCTGTTCTTCCTTCCACGCAAAAAAAATTGGTTGGTAGATAAATGGGTACCCTGGGTAACCTAGTGGTTAAGAAGTTGGGCTGCTGGTTGAGTGAGGTTTGGATTCCATGTTAAACTGTACGGTAGGTCTAAAGTGGAGTGACAAGCTTGACCTTTGTCATATTGAACAATTTGGCTGGTAGCAAAACCAAAGTTATTCAGAAAAGAAGATAATGTACAAAGTTTTGCAATATCTAAAGAGAGTGCTTTTTTTTTTTTTCCAAATTAGATATTGGATATGACAATAATATATTTAAAGTATTTATCATCTGAATATACCATTATGAAGCATAAAAGGTTTTAAGGCAAAAATCAATATGAGAGACTTTTTATTACAGAAGTGAAGCAAAATTGCAAATAATAGTACAGTGATCCCCTGACCTGCATGAATTCAGAGATAGGATGAGGTCATTTCACTACCCTTTTTTCAATCTGCATATGCTGAGATTTAAAAATAGATTAGCACAAATTTTTAAAATTGTGGTAAATACTAAAAAATGACTTATTAAAATTACTTTAAATGTAAAGAAGTTTTTGGCAATATTAGAAATGAAACATCTGCCATGCGACTTAAATCCATTATTACGAGTATTGCTATTATTGAAAGTGAACAGTTTATCAAAATTTACATTATTGATTTTATTAATGATTTTGAAAACTTCAATAAGCTCCCCCCTTAATCTCCTAGTTTCGAGTGAATGAAAGTCTAACTCTCTAATCCTATCTTCATAAAGCTTGTTGCGCAATGACAGAATTAGTTTCATGGCACGACGCTGAACCCTTTCTAACCTATCAATATCCTCACGCAAATATGGGCACCAAAACTGAATGGCATATTCTAAATGAGGCCTGACTAGGGACTTGTAAAGGAGCAATATAATATTCTTCGATTTAAATTCAAAATTACGCACTATGAAGCTTAATATCCTATTAGCTTTTGTGCAAGACACCAGGCACTGGTTCCTAACTTTTAAATCCTTAGAGATGTGTACACCTAAATCTACTTGCTCGTCAATGCTTGCTAACTCTCTATCATCCATTATGTATAATTATTGTTAACGAGAACCTATATGCAAAACTTTACATTTGTCTATGTTAAATTGCATCTGTCACTTATCCGTCCACTCCATTATCATGTTTACATCATCTTGGAGCCTATCTCTCTCATCCTCGTTAGCAACCTTACCGCCTATTTTAGTATCATCTGTGAATTTTGACACGTTACTAGTCAATCCTACATCTGTCGTTAATGTAAATTACGAATAGCAATGGGCATAACACTGAACCCTGTGGGACACTGCTACCTACATCCAACCACCCCAATTCACTACCATGAACAAAGACCCTCTGTCTCCTAGCGCGAAGCCATTCCTCTAACCAGTTAGTTACCTGACTGCATATACTGTGCGCTTTAACCTTTGCAATTAATCTTCTATGCGGAACTGTATTGAATGCTTTTTTAAAATCTAAATAAGTAATGTCAGCCACTCTATGCCTATTGTATTCGCGCACTATTTCATTATAAAATTCTAAAAAATTAGTTAAAGAAGATCTATGGCATCGAAACCCATGCTGATTACTATTAATCAAATCTCTATTTTCTAAGTGATCAATGATACAATCCCTAACTAAGGATTCCAAAATTTTACCTTTTTGAGATAACTACAAGCATTCTGTTGTTTCTGTCCTTGACAAAACCATGTTTTTTTTCAATTCTTGATGATTCCAAGATGCTTCAGAATGATGGTGAAAAGAATTCCTTTGGCTGTTCTTTGTCTGCTTCTGTCTGTTTCTATGTCTGTTCACTACATATGTTGCACCATTGCCACACACAGTAAGTCCCCAAGTGAACTACATATCAATTATAACTTCTAATATTAATGTAAAATATATTGCATATGTAATAAAGTATTATTGTAATATTGCTTAGGAAATTTTAAGTATTGATTTAGTACTAAGTGCAGTACATATATGTTAGCATTTGCAGCTTGAACGACATACCCAGTAGCTTATCCCTTGTATGACTGGCTATTTTGTAGCCAGTTGTTTCTCACACTCCTCTGGATTATTACATTTTTTATAGTGAAAGTTTTTCTCATTAAATTTGTTTTTTTTTATAATTTTTTACTATTTATACTTACATATAATTTATGTACATTTATTGTATAATGATTTAAAAGCTTTTTATTCAGGTAAAAATTACTTTATATATGATTTTTTAAACTTTTATCCTGATAACAGGTGGATAGGTGGTATATGTTGAATCTTTCATATGTGGGTGATGCTGTGCTATTTGCTCAGTGTGAGTGTTATATACAAGAGGCTACTAAAAGTTTTGTAGCAGCATGTTAGAGGTTGTTGCTGAGAGTTAATCTGGGTAAAAGGAAGTTATTTATTAATTGTGGAGAGTGAGGAGAAATTATCTCGTCTGATAGTGAATGGTGAAACATGAAGTGGGAGTCTTAAGTATTTGGGATGTTTTGAACATTAGAGGTATGAATGTAGATGTTCATAGTAGTGAAGTGAATCAAGGTAGAAAGGTAGCAGGAGAAGTTTGTAGACAGCAATTGATCAGGGAAGTACTCTTGGGGTAACCTTAGGCAGAAGATGATGAGTGCTGGAACTCCCATTTCTCCCGTTGCTGCCCTTTTTAGCTAATCTTTTTCTGTCCCATCTACCCTGCGAGCAGTCCAGCATACTTTCAAACACATGCCCTTCTCCTTACTCTTCACTATACATACATGCATCTTACACATGACATAATCTTTTTAAAATAAAAAATGGCAACAACTTCAAGAGGCTTGGAGTCAACTGAGGTGAGAACCATAAATACCCCTACTTCTGTCTTCCCTGCTGCTGATACTGGGAATGCAGACCCCTGCAGCAGGGCTGGTTCTGCTCTTGCCTATTCCAGATATTGGTCTTTGCCCGATTCATTTTTCATAAACCTGCAACATTCATGGCCTTTCCTCAAATTTTCAATCTGGTGACCACCACCACTATCCTAAACCTCGCCTTCTCTTCTCTTCCTCACTGAAACTCAGGTGTCTAGGATGACTGACAGCCAGAGGTGGGTGTAAATACTTTTGAGTGTATTTAAATACTAGTGAGGATTGTAATTAATTACATGATCCATTACACCTAAAAGGAATGTAATTAAATACTAACTATATTACTGCAAAAATGTGTTTAAATATATTTCCAAATACAATATGTAAGATCATTTTAATTTACATGATACCTACAAGACATGATTACATTACAGCTTTACAACTTACAAAATAAAAGTTACAAATAGAACATTATTTTATTAATGATCTGTTACTCAAGATGTGGGTTTTTAATAAAAACTCAAAAATTCTTTTGTAATATCTGAAGAGAGGATCATCAAGAAACTAGATAACTACTGTACACCCCTGAGTACTGAAGAATATTGTGTCAGACAATCTTCCTCTCCTAGGTGAATAAACAAATGCAGCATAAGAAAATAGCCACTCCACTAGTGCTGATGAAGGCAATGTAGTGTTGTACTTTCTGAATACAAATTTAATCACTTTATGCTTATTGAGAGTTGTTAACTTGGTGTCTAGGTCATTGATGTTTTTCAGAACTAACATTTCAGGGGTTTCTTCCTGAAGTTGACTTGATATACTTTTGTCAAATGCAAAATAATCATCGTTGTCAGAAGAGGTAATAGGGCAGTGGCAGTTAGAATTATAAACAACAATAAAATTGTAGTGACTGCTGATTGTACCACTAACTGCCCCATTACTTCTGGGCCACCCTTTTTTTGTTTATCTTAATTTTATGCAACTGAGGCCTAAGGTAGGCCCACATCAAGTCAGCAACCCTGAGTTAGGACCTAATAGGACCTCCAAGTCCGTAAGTTTTTAGTCTAGTTTAACTTGGGCTGTAGGTTGAACTGGCCCTTCAGAGCTTGGCCATTCATGGCTCAGCTGGGATTCTGAACCCAATAAAATTATATACATGTATACTTCATTGAAGGGTTTGTTCTTGGGGAACCACAACTTAGTGAGGAATATAAGGATGAGAAGATGGTAATATTTTATTTTTTTTTTTATTTATTTTTTTTTTTTTTGTAGTAAGGAGGGGGGGGGGGGGCAAAGGCAAACGCCTGCCAAAATGACCTCTCCACAGAAGGAGAGAGCCAAAAACGTCTTCAAGTCCAAGGTTGTGTAGTGTGCATGATGCATATATATATATATATATATATATATATATAATTATGCGGGTTGCTTCTACAGAGCTTCAATTTAATATTTAGGAGAAATCCAATGACAAGGAGAAATGTAACTGCCATGAAAAGTCTTCTTTATTGCGCAACGTTTCGAGCAATACGCTCATCTTCAGGCTGTTTAATAACAATGTGAAATTAAAATCAATATTGAATGAAAAACAAACAGAAATTTCTATAACCTATTCGTAAAGACAAATTTTAAAAGACTGAGAAAAGAGGGTTAAGTTCTAAGTTATACAGATTTACATATAAAAATTAAGAAGTTATTTTTAAATACATGTAGTAAATGTGAAATTAATACACTGGAAAAATTACCAATAGTACACTGGAACAATGGAGCTATCTACCTTACACAGCAGTATCCGAGGCCGACTAAGATGTCTTGTATTAAAACTCTCCTGTTCAGAGGATATAATTTGACCTCTAATTTTACCTTACTTAATGATGAATTTAATAATCTAAGATCATACTTTACTAATAATAGTTTTCCTGTTCAATATGTAGACAAACTAATTAGATCCTTCTTAAATAATGTTTATAGCCCTCAACTTCCATGTATTACAGTGCCGAAGGATATAAAATATTTCTTGGTACCTGAAATGGGTCCCTTGAATAAGGAATTTAAGCTTAAATTTACAAAATTGTTAAGGAAATTTTTTATCATACTGATTTCCGCATCATATTTATTAATAAAACGTCTTTAGGTAGCTTTTTCTCAGCGAAGGATCGAACCCCTGACTCGTTGCGTAGCGGTGTTGTATATTTATTTACCTGCCCCAGGTGTCTCCTTGGGAATTACATCGGCAGCACTGTTCGCTCTCTCAGGGCTAGATTTTATTCGCATATGGGAATAAGTGGCCGAACAGGTAAAATTTTAAAAACTAAGGAAGCCTCGAGTATTCGTGAACATAGCATCAAATGCAAAATTGATGTCACTTTAGACAATTTTAAAATTCTTGGTTGTAATACTTGTCCCAACTCACTAAGAATTTTAGAATCCCTTTTCATTAAAGCATTGTCCCCTAGTCTGAATGTTGACTCATCGTCCGTCCCTCTCAATTTGCTATGATCCCTCCTCCTTCCCCAATTCCTTATAATCCCTCCTTCCCCTATCTCCCTCGCCATCCTTCGTTCCCGTTTCCTCTGCTCAAATTAGTCGGCCTCGGATACTGCTGTGTAAGGTAGATAGCTCCATTGTTCCAGTGTACTATTGGTAATTTTTCCAGTGTATTAATTTCACATTTACTACATGTATTTAAAAATAACTTCTTAATTTTTATATGTAAATCTGTATAACTTAGAACTTAACCCTCTTTTCTCAGTCTTTTAAAATTTGTCTTTACGAATAGGTTATAGAAATTTCTGTTTGTTTTTCATTCAATATTGATTTTAATTTCACATTGTTATTAAACAGCCTGAAGATGAGCGTATTGCTCGAAATGTTGCGCAATAAAGACTTTTCATGGCAGTTACATTTCTCCTTGTCATTGGATTTCTCCTAAATTATATATATATATATATATATGTGTGTAGCAAGGAATAGAGGGAAAATTGTGTTTGAGAGCATGTTGGACTGCTCACAGGGTAGATGAGACACAGAAAAAGATCAGTTAAGGAGGAATGGGAGAAATGGAAGTTCCTGCCTAATGTTCCCCCTGAAGTACTTTCTTGGTTGATTGGTGTCTACAATCTCTTCCTTTTAAATGTTTATTAACAGGTGTTTTGGAAAATTCAGTTTCCATCGTCAGTGCTAAAAAATTAAAAACAAATGTAAAAAAGTGAACAAATATAATGAATAAAAAATTTTGTGGCATGTGGTAAGAATCATTTGTTCTTTCCCATGATGTGGTCCCACATCCTTTTTCAAGAAAATGTACTTTAAAATGTATTTGAAATATATGTATTTATAAATACCAGTTACTTTTTAAACGTATCTATGTATTTAAATACTCAAAAATATTTGTAAATGCAGTATTTAAGTACAGATTGCATTTAAATATGGTTTTTCAGTAATGTCAAATATATTACTGCCCATCTTTGCTGTCAGCAACCCCTTTTCTGTACTCTCTTACTTTCTCTATACTCAGTTTCACTCCAAATTCTATACCCTCTGGCTATGGTTTACGTGCCATTCTCAAATTAAATACATCTATCCTGTCTACCCTCCTAATTCTACTGATGATCCAAAATTCTTTGACTACCTCAGAATACATGCTATCCCACTCTCCTTCTGCTGAAATCTCCATTTTAGGCGATTTCAGTGTTCACCCACTACCTTTTGGCTTTCCTCCTATTTCACTAACATCCCTGGTGAACTAATTACCTTACAACTTTTCTATCTTGAATGACCTAGAACAGATTGTACAGCACCCTACTCATATCCCCAAACATTCTGGGCTTATTTCTCACCTCTTATCCTCCTTACTTTCAAACTTTTCTCTCTATTGGACTCCTCCAACCACGATCTTGTATCTCTTTCCTGTCCTATTGCACCAATTTAGTTTTTGGGTTCTCTCAACAGTTTTTGGCACTGCTGATTTGGAAGCCCTTAGGCAGTACTATAGGGTGTCCATAAATGATTACCCTGATTAAAGCATGCTATAACTTTTAAATAAACACTTGTATTCAAACAGTTTTAATCAAGTAGATAAACATGCAAAGTTTTGATACATAGTTAATGAACTTAATAAGCTTCCACATGTGCACCCCGAGTGACACGTAAAATGTCTAAACGGTATTCACACTCATGCCACACATTTTCCAACATTTGTGGGTTAACTGTTGCAATTGCATCCGTAATGCATTCTCGCAATGTCCTGATATCTGGAACTGTTGCATAAACCAAATCTTTAACATGACCCCAGAGAAAGAAATCCAGCGGGGTAATGTCTGGTGATCTTGGGGGCCATGGGATTGGCCTGTCCCTGCCAATCCATCAATTTGGAAATGTTGCGTCAAGAGTTTCACGAACAACATGCGCCCAATGAGGCGGTGCCCCATCTTGTTGGAAGATGACAGTTGGCTGCCTGTCCTGCTGCTGGGGAATGGCGTAATTGGTGAGCATATCCAGGTACACAGTTGCGGAAACAGTGTTCTCAGTGTTTCTACTGTCCCATCGGAAACTGATGGTCTACCACTGCTCTTTCCCTTTTCCACGTTTCCAGTTTCCAAGAATTTTTTCATCCATGACTTAATTAACTTCACATCAGGTGGATTCTTTCCATACTTTGTTCTGAACCTTCGCTGAACACTGACAGGAGATTTTGTTTCTGCAAGCCACACAACACATTGTGCCTTCTCTGTCACAGATGCCAGCTTAACTGAACAGCTACTACAGCGCTCCTAGTGGCGAATGTGGTAGACGAAACACACCAGCACAGAAACTATGCATGTACAAGATCACCTGTAAAAGGAAAATGGATGTAAGATTCGTCATTAAAACATGAGCATACTGTTTTCAGGGTAAACATTTATGGACACCCTGTACTATCAGGTCATCCCATAAGTAATGTAATTTTTTTAGCTTTATTTCCAAATGAAAATAAAACTACATTAAAATAAATTTTAATAAATTATGTATTTTCCTTCACTTTCTATGACTCTGCCATGACTCCAGATTCCTGGGATCTTGGGAGCATTGCTCCAGTAAATTTCACCATGAGAAAAAGTAAATTTGGGTTTGGGTTTTGTTCATCCGCTAGACATTATGCAATTTTTTTGCGTATACGTTCTTGTACAAACCAATTTTTTTAAATTACAAATTTAGTTATTTTAAGTTTAGTTGGTAATTCCATATTTAACAATTATTTTTATTTTTTGTTAAGCTTCAATGTTTTGATAATTAAAATTTTATTAAAACGTATTTTTTTTAATAAAATTATCAGGATTGGACTATGTTCCATTGATCTCGGCCAGGTTTGATAAATTGGCCAGATAATTACTTGTGTGGTTTTAAGTAATCCACCATGACTCTAGAATTGAAAAGTTTAGTTAAGTTTAAACTTACTTTTACTTACTTTAACTTACCTACTTTTACTTACTCTTCCTTACTTTTACTAAGTTTAAAGCACTTACTTTTACTTACTTTCATTGTACTATATTTACTTACTTTTACTCACTTTTACATACTATATTTACTAACTTTTACTTATTTTGTATTTTTTCAGGTAGTCAATAATCAATAATGGATCCTAATATTGATGAAGTTGGAGAGAAAAGTGAGGGTGTTAAAAGGGGTTACTTTTGTGGTCAATGCAAGAACAAATATTCAAAGAAGCAAAACTGGGAGGAACATTTTAATTCTTTGTTACAATACAAGAGGTCTCAGAGTTTGGGCCCACAGCTTAGATATTGCAGTAAAGAAATACCAGGATGAAGTGCAGCAGAGATACGGCAAAGCAGTCATTTAGTTTGTTCACAAAATGTGCTAGTGCTAGACCTCAGAAAAATGAACCAACTTCATCAACTGCTAATCTAGAAAATGAAACTTTTTCACTAGCTGTTTCACAGACTGAAGAAAGTGCTTCTCCTCCACCTAAGAAACAAAAGGTAAGTGAGGAATCTGCGCATCAGACTAACAAAACTGCTTTAGAGGAATTTGAAAATTCCCAAATCCAGAAGACATTGAATGCAATTTTGCGCCTAACAAAAGAAACTCACCAAGCTGTTGTGGTTAATAAAGAGAAGAGTCAAAATATGCCTTCAAGTTCAAGTGTTGCATCCAAATCTAATAAAGCAAAAAGCAACAAATTTGACATTTCCATAGGGTCATTCCATGTCAACTCAGCCACAAAATGGCACTTTTTGCACTCACCCCTTTCAATTTTGCTCATACTTGGCACAATAGCAGATATACATGCCAAACTTAAATTCCCAAATTATTAGAGCTGACTGACCTTTGGTTACTGAGATACAAGGTCACAAAGTTGTGACATTTTGACCTTTTTTGCGTTAAATGACTATTTTCAAAACGGTGTAACTAAAACACTATTAAAGCTAGAGCATTGATTTTGGTCTCATTTTAAAGCTCTTTAGTAGCCCCTTGTTTATTGTCTCTTGTTAAATATCTCTACTGTGAAAAATAAAAAAATCCCTTCAAAAGTTGACCTTTGACCTTGAATAAAAAAAAAATACCTTCTCCTAAAAAATTCAATTTTTTTACATTAATACCTTGAGTCATGTACAACAAAATCCCAAGAAGCTGTAAGTGGCTGATAACTAGTTCAATGTATAAAAAATAAATGAAGTTGGCATCATTCTTCAATTTTAGATTTTTTTTGTCAGTTCATTTATTTAAAAGTTCTGTTCTGATATAGTGTCAGTGAAGACTTAGTTCAACTTAACATTATTAGTTCAAAAACCTTTTTGTGACCTGTGCCAAAAGAAGTCTTTTAAAAGACAACCAGGGTTAAACCCCTCGACAGCCCCAAATCTACTGGAGTAGCGCTGATCCAAAGGCCCAACTAGTATATAAGTACTGTCAACTTTACAGAGTTGACTCCTGACTTCAAGTTAAAGTTAATTTATTTTTACTAAATACATGTATAAAAATTTATTTAATAATTCATTAATTGTTCATTGTTTTCTTTTCAGGATTTTCTTTGTGCTTTTGTGATTTCAGAGTACAAACATGGAACATTTAAAACTGAAACAGAAGTGTGCTGATCCTTTGCTGCGTCACAAAGGTCAGTGTCGAAAGAAGAGTTTGAGAATTGTACCACAGGAACTTGTAAATAAGTTTCCCGATCTGCACTTAACACTACATCACAGACTTTGTAAGCAGTGTAGAGAACATCTTGAGTCCTTGCCTGAGAAAGGAATAGGCACTTTGAATTCAGACATAAATGATGATTCTTCTTGTAGTAGTGAACCACCTGAAGATCTTGAGAAAATTGAAAATGTTGACAATAGTGATGCATCAACTTCAGAGCAAAACCATGAGATGTGTACTTTGAATGCTTCTTTTGTTTCAATTGGTGAATCACCCATAAAAAAGAGAAAGCTTGTAGAGCAAAAGTCATATGGAGCTAAAAAACTAAGCAAGGTGACAGAGACAGTTAAGAAGAGAATGGAAACAGTTGCAGGAAAAGAGATTTCTGACTCACAATTTAAGGAGCCATCTGGAGATGTAGACTGTTTAGAAATAATAAATCAACTCAAGGAAAAATTCAAAAATGAAAATACTAAAAGAAGTGATAAAATAAAAATCCTCACTGTATTGCCCAAAAGTTGGAGCATTAGGAAAATTGCTTCAGAATTTAACACAACAAGGCATACAGCATCTATTGCTAAAAAAATAGTTGAAGAAAAAGGTGTCCTTTCAGACCCAAATCCAAAGGGTGGGAAAAGAATTAAACAGGATACTGTTGACGCTATTAAAGCATTTTATCTTTCAGAAGACATCAGTAGAACAATGCCAGGAAAGAAAGACTATTGTAGTATCATTGACAATGAAAGAGGAAGGATACATTTGCAAAAGCATCTTTTACTTTGCAATTTAAAAGAAGCCTATCATATTTTCAAAGAAAGAAATCCTTTGGTTAAGGTGGGATTCAGTAAATTTGCAGAATTGCGTCCAAAGCAGTGTGTTATTGCTGGAGCAACAGGAACTCACTCAGTATGTGTCTGTACAATTCATCAGAATGCCAAACTTATGTTTGTAGGAGCTGAATTAGAAAAACTAACTGCAAATGATGACACACCTATTAAGAATGTACGTCATTGTGTTGCCTTTATGGAATGCAATCCTGCCTCAGACAATGTGAACAATGTGGAGATCCATCAGATTTAAAAAACAGACTACTGGACATATTTACAAACAACTTCATTGATATCATAAATTTTAAAAAGTGGACCAATACAGATCGGTCAAATCTTGAATCAGTAGAACTGAATACAGATGAATATATTGACCAATTCTGTAACCAACTGAAAGAATACCAGATACATGACTTCAAGACAAAGATGCAAGCAACTTATTACCGTGAAACAAAAATGTCTTTGAAAGATGGTGAGGTCCTTGCTGTGTGTGATTTTGCTGAAAATTATTCCTTTATTCTTCAAGATGAGGTTCAGAGCTTTCACTGGAACAATGAGATGGCTACTCTACATCCATTTGTTATTTACTATAAAAAGGAAGATGAGATTGCTCACCTTAGCTTTGTTATTATTTCAGAGTGTAACATCCATAACACAGTTGCTGTACATTTGTTTCAAAAGCATCTGATAAAATTCCTAAAAGATAATATCTCATCCATCGGTTCCATCCACAAAATAATTTACTTTTCAGATGGGTGTGCAGGACAGTATAAGAACTGCAAAAACTTTTTGAATCTTTGCCATCACAGAGATGATTTTGGAATTGAGGCAGAATGGAATTTTTTTGCAACAAGTCATGGAAAGGGACCCTGTGATGGTGTTGGAGGCACAGTTAAGAGATTAGCTGCAAAAGCTAGTCTACAACGACCTTATGATGAACAGATCCTTACTGCAGAACAGTTATATACATTTGCAAGTGAAAATATTGTAAATATAAAATGTCATTTTTCAACCAATAAAGAGCATGAAGAGGAAAGCCAACTTCTCCAAGAAAGACACTCAACTGCAAGGACTATTGCTGGTACACAGAAATTACACCATTTACAGCCAGTTTCATTGACTTCTCTTAAGGTTAAACATTATTCATTATCAGATTATTCAAATATTGAGAAAGTTACTGAAAAGGAAGAAGTTGTGACTGAGGAGAAAATACATGGTTTTGTTACTGCTGCATATGATGGCCATTGGTGGGTGGCATATGTGCTGGAAAAGATACCAGAGAATAGAGAAGTAAAAGTCACATTCCTTCATCCTCATGGCCCAAACCTATCATTTGTGTATCCTGGTCAACCAGAGGAATTAATCTTACCATATTCAGATATTCTAACACAAGTTGAGGCATCTACTACTAATGGACGAACATACAGGATTTGCAAAGAAGTTACTTTGAAGGCATCCAAAGCTTTGGCAGATCTACAGCACAGAAAGGTAAGAATTCAAAATTAAAATGGTCATGTAACTATATATACACTGCATACATTTTAAGTTGTGATAAATGGAAATCAATGAGCACTATACCTATACATATTGTATGTACATTTTAATATGTTACTTGTATTTGTTAATTAGGTAGCTATCTAGGTATACATTAAAAATTGTTTTCTCTTCTAGAAATCACAATAAATTGGGTGGCCCACAAGAATCTTGTCAACTACTGAAAACCATCACATACATGCACAAATACAGGTGAGGTGGGTAAAGAACAAATATTTAAAAATAAGCATTTGCTTGTTTGTAGAAGGCTGCAGATAGTATGTAGATATGGGTTGTATTTGTAAGAGATTGAGCTGACCTTAGACAAAAATGGTTACTGACATACAAGGTCACAAAATCATGACTTTTTGACAATTTTTGTATAAAATGACTTTTTTCAAAATGTTGCTTGAATTCATTATTTTTTATACATTGAACTAGTTATCAGCCACTTACAGCTTCTTGGGTATTTTGTTGTACATGACTCAAGGTATTAATGTAAAAAAATTGAATTTTTTAGGAGAAGGTATTTTTTTTTTATTCAAGGTCAAAGGTCAACTTTTGAAGGGATTTTTTTATTTTTCACAGTAGAGATATTTAACAAGAGACAATAAACAAGGGGCTACTAAAGAGCTTTAAAATGAGACCAAAATCAATGCTCTAGCTTTAATAGTTTTTAGTTACACCATTTTGAAAATAGTCATTTGACGCAAAAAAGGTCAAAATGTCACAACTTTGTGACCTTGTATCTCAGTAACCAAAGGTCAGTCAGCTCTAATAATTTGGGAATTTAAGTTTGGCATGTATATCTGCTATTGTGCCAAGTATGAGCAAAATTGAAAGGGGTGAGTGTTTTAGGTGCCTGACTTGACATGGAATGATCCCATAGCCCATTTAAGCAAGTGTAAATCAATACATTGCTGCTGCAATGAATAAATAAACTTAAGGTGTTATAAACTGTACATTATTGTATTATTATGTTTAGCTAAAACAATTTGTAATTGGTATGTCATCAATTCAAGAGTTTACTATCATTAACCTATCTAGTGGTGTAAGGGGAAAAAAAGTAAATTCACAGCTGTGCTCCAGTAAATTTTTTCAAATCTGGAGTCATGGACTCTGCTACCTCTCTACAAGCATTTCAATTCCATGTAAAATTCCTTCAGTTTAAAAGCAAAAAACTCTGACAGGGCAATGTTGATAGCCCCAAAACTTTAAAGTTCTTTCCCATCAAGATAGTTTTGAAGACTTCTGAACACAGGCATACCCGCATAATATGGATTTGTTCAATGTTGATTTGCCAAAATGCTGATAAAACCTTGACACCATTCCCCAAACACTGATGCTTTGGATTTGCTCTTGCATGTTTTTGTAGCAAACAATTTTGACAAAAAAAAAAAATTCTCTGCACTTTATTATTTAAATAAAATTAAAAAAAAAAAAATGAATTTTTTAACATTGAATGGAACAAAGCTAATTTTAAAAATAAGCGTGATTTAAAAAAATTTAGAAAATATCAACATATTTTTTCTAAAATTAAAGGGGTTAATTTTTAACTAAAAATTAAACATACAGTATACAATGGTAAATAGGGAACAGCTTTTATCTGTTTGGCTTGAAGATTGAAATAAAAAAAGAATTCTGCGTAGTAAGATGACAATTCATTTGAAAGCACTAAAATACGAAGAAACTTTTATTGTTGCTAGTCGTGGTCTTGCAGATGGTTTGACAGATTAAAAAAGAATGTAATATTGAGCGCACTCAGCTAAATATTAAACATATTCATAACTAAATTGTTTGCGTTGTTTCACAATTAAAATTAGTTCATTTTCACACAAAAAGACTATTTTTTTTTTTTTTTTCAGATTTTTCTTTATCATTGATATCTGAGAAAACACTTTATTTCACATTGATTACATTCCCTGATCAATACTGATTCACATAATGTGGTACTTTCTGCAGACAAATTAACTGCATTAATTTGGGTATTGCTATAGGTGGTAATTTGATGGTGCAAGGTCTGGTGAATACGGAGGATATGGAATTTTTTCCCAATGAAGCTGTTCAATTTTGGCAGTAGTGATTTGAGCAGTATGAGGAGATGCATTGTCCCATTGAAACACAACACCCTTGTGATTGGCCAGAGAAGGACATCTTGTTTGCAATGCAGTGCTCAGTCTTTGAAGTTGTTGACAGTAGACTTTGGCTGTAATGGTTTGATTGGGCTGCAACAGTTCAAAAATAAACCACTCCTTGAATAACCCACCAAACGCATAGCAAAACATTCCTGGGGTCCAAATGTCCTCTTGGCTGTGGTGTAACAGATTCCCCAGCACTAACCCACTGCTGATGATGCTTAACATTATGGAAGTTTGCTTTCTTTCAGCATGTCCCAAAGAAGGGTGACTGGTCTCAACTCTCCGACTATAGTCCAATTACTTTAATTTCTTGCCTTTCCAAAATTTTTGAATCTATCCTTAATAGGAAGATTCTTAAACACCTTTCTTCTCACAATCTTCTTTCAGATCGTCAGTATGGATTCCATAAGGGACACTCTTCTGGCAATCTTCTTACATATCTCTCTGACTCTTGGTCATCCTCCTTTTGGGATTTCTGTGAAACTTTTGCTATTGCGTTAGACATATCAAAAGCTTTTGATTGAGTCTGGCACAAATCTTTAATTTCCAAACTGCCCTCCTTCCATTTCTATCCTTCTGTTTGTGCTTTCATCACTAATTTCCTTTCTGGTCAATCTATAGCTGCAGTTGTAGATGGCTACTGTTCTTCTCCTAAAGCTATTGATAGTGATGCTCCTCAGGGTTCTGTCCTGTCACCCACTCTTTTCCTTTTATTTATTAATAATCTTTTAATTCACACTTCTTGTCCAATTCACTCCTATGCTGATGATTCCACGTTTCACTTCTCCACCCGCTTCCCAAAGCGTCCTTCATAGCAGTCACTTCATGATTCGTGTAGGATGGCTATGGGATGCGTGACCTGATCTTTCTGCTATATTTGATTGGGGCAGAGAGAACCTTGTTTCAGTGCTTCAAAAACTCAGTTCCTCCATCTGTCTATTCGTCACAATCTTCCACATGACTATCCCCTTACCTTCAACAACACACAACTCAATCTTTCCTCTTCTCTTAACATTCTTGGCATTTTCTTTTTTCATGATCTTTCATTGAAAGATCACATACTCTCTCTCCAAAACAGCTTCTAAGAGGTTAGGTGTGCTGTACTGCCTCTGCAGTTTCTTCACCCCAACTCAGTTGCTATCTCTGTACAGGGGTCTTGTTTGACCCTGTATGGAGTATGCTTCTCATGTGTAGGGTGGTTCAACCCACACAGCTGTACTTGACTGGGTGGAATCAAAGGCTTTTTGTCTCGATTCCCTACCACTCACTGATTGTCTTCAATCTCTCTTTTTACTATTGCTATCATGACAGACATTGCTCTTCTGAACTCTCTAATTGCATGCTTCCTCAATCTATCTTTCCTTCTGTCTATGACTTCCCATCTTTGAAATGCAGTGTGTGTAGACATCTTGAAAGCCCTGGACCTTGATTTTGGCTCTCCTCTTCTATGGGAGGGGTGCTTTTGCTTGCGGACATTTGCCCTTGGCTCCTCCTTCCTGCATAAAAAAAGAAGTTAAAAAGTTGGGCAGAAAAGGAATGTGGTGTCAAAAGTCATGCTAGGAAGCATGCAGTTACAGAGTTCAGAAGAACAGTGTCTGTTATAATAGTGGTAGTAAAGAGTGAGGAAACATTGCAGTGAAAGGGAGAGGGATTGAAGACAGTTGGTAAGAAGCAGGGAATTGATGAGATGAAAAGCCTTTGATTCCATCCAGTCAAGTAGAGCTGTCTGGTTTCATCCATGCCACACATGATTCTAATCCTTTATATTCTGTTTGGTTTTTGACATCTTGAAAGAATGGAAGATGACAAAGTTGTGAAAAGAGTGTGTAAGAGTGTTTGTGAATGAAGGAAGAGGAGGAGACAGATGCTGAGAAAATGGATGGACATCTACAGATCTACAGAAGCTAAGGCTAACAAAGACCCTAAGATCCACTCTAAGGTTAGCCTGAGAGAAAGGAAAGAGTAGGGGGTTAAAAGAGGAGAATAAGGGGTTAAGTAAGTAGCAAAACCTATCATTCGTGGGTTAACATTTATTCAGAAAAAGAGAGAGAGTCACCATTATCTGCTGGCAACTGCTGACAAGTCGGAAAAATAGTCAAAGAGAATAGGAAAGGGGTGAAAGATGAAAAGAAGTAAAATAAGAATGCTTACAAACCATGCAAACACAGTCTTAACTCAAATACTGTCATACCATGCAAACTACAGACATAACTTTTGTTGAGTTTGAACGATGGTTCAGGATCGACCTGCAAGTAAAGAGAGGATAAGAAAAAAAAAAAGTAGGAAGAGTATAACAAAAAGTGGTTAGTTTATGCTATGAGCTACATCTATGTTCATTTTTTTTTTTTTTTTTTTTTTTCTGGCATTAATCGTCAACAGACTCATCCTCGACCATTAACCCCAGAGCTCCTGTTGTTAATTTTATTATTTTAAACAAAGTTAATATTTTTAAAATGACTATCCAAATGGTTTTTAAACATATTAACACTGGTCGAGTTCATGATGGACATGGGAAGATTATTCCATTTATCAATGTTCGTAATGAATCGTTTGCCATGCAACTTAAATCCATTATTATGAGTATTGCAATTATTGAAAGTGAACAGTTTGTCAAAATTTATGTTATCAAATTTATTAACAATTTTGAAAACTTCAATAAGCTCCCCCCTTAATCTCCTAGTTTCAAGTGAATGCAAGTCTAACTCTCTAATCCTATCTTCATAAGACTTGTTGTGCAATGATGGAATTAGTTTTGTGGTGCGATGCTGAAACCTTTCCAACCTATCAATATCCTCACACAAATACACACATGGTGAGTGATTGTGTGAGGAAGTATGGACTTGACTTGGGTGGTGCATGAGAAGTGGCTGCAAGAAAGTTGGAATGGAGGAGGTTTATTAGATATACTGTATGTAAGTTCAGGACACACTTCTTTTTGACAAATCTTGGAAGCATAGCATATGAAGTGCCACAGGTGTGGGACTTAAGCATGTGGAGGGGGATTGCTGGTCCACCAGGATGGTGGTGTAAATGATTGTGTATGCTTTAGTCCATTACTGTCTCTATTTTATATTTGAGCATGTTTGCTTTCTCACCTCAACTTGGGAAATGAGGTTTTTGATAATGAATGTATGCATGCATGTGTTTGTTTCCAATCTGTTTCTGGAGTAATCCCTGTATGTCCTGATGGAAGGAAACTCCACTTGCCTGCCTTTGAATTTGCCAAATTTTTTTATCAACTTTTATTTGTTGGAGAGGGGCCATTGGCCATACTGTGAAGACTATATAGTCCCAAAATTGTGCTAATCTCAAATATTGTTTGTCCCAGTCTTGGGAACTTAGGTCAGTATCATATCTCAGAGAATTGAAGTTTGGATGGCACTTATACTGTCCTCAGTGGTGGGAGTAGGACTGTGCTCTCCCAGGAGTTGTTTTTTTAAGTTTGTTCAGATGTAATACTTTTAAACCTAACTTTTACTTCCATTGTGTGTGTGTTTCATTTTTCACTATTTTTGTCATTTGTTGCATAGCTTTATTCAATGTTTAGGCTTCAGCTATTGTATAGTAAGCATCAGTAACCATGATGTTGTGTTAGTAGATGGATTAGCCCCAATCACTCACTCATTCTCTCAAATAAAATCTGGGAGTCTGAAACAGTTTTGTAATGAAATAAGTTTCTCAAGTTTTCTTGTGTTATAACTATTTTGTTCTCATACCTTTATGAAATTATCAAACTTCAGTAACCCTTTTCATCTTTATCAAATATTTATATGTAAAGTTCTTTAACACTAGAATGGCCAACTATTTGCTGCTACAGGAAAGGCTAGAGCAGTCATTTTGACGGCTAAAGATAAGTCACTTCCTTAGTAAGAGATTCTTTGTATTTAATCATTAAAAGCAATGAAGTTATACCTATGTTTATTAATTCATTATATCTTTTCCATTTTTGTACATAATTGGAGAAATTACAAAAAATATGACATTTTGTAATATATATTGGAGAAATTATACAAAAATGACATTTTCAGATATTGAACATTTTTTAAAGTGGGCTTTTTGGTTAGAAATCATAATATATCCATATTAATTAGCTTATTTTACTATTTACATATTTTACATATATATTGGAGAAATTGCACAAAAAATATGACCTTGTAATATGGTAATGCACCAGGATTCTAAGATTATTACTTTTATTGGTGATAACACTTTACACAAACACAATGTTTTATGACTTTTTCCATACATTTGCCACAAACTGCATTTTTGCATACACAACAAATATCCATTGTTCTGTTCTTATTGCATTGTGATACTTGACACTGATGCCATTCTTGCCTTGATATAAGGATTTCACTGCTTCCATTACCATTGTCCACTCCAAGATTAATGGCAGCTGCAAGTATCTTCTATCTCATAGAATTCATGTAGGGCTCTTGCATCTCTTCAGCCACTTGAAGAATAAAGTCTCTTTGACTGATGTTCTTACCTGTTACTTCCATGTAGAGCACTCTAGCATTGATAGCTGCAAAGTTGAGTATGTTGTAAAATACCTGCAGGGGGTATAAAGTCCGCAGGGGGTATAAAGGTTATGCACATTTCTTCTGGATGTAGTAAACTTTATACTTGGTGTGACAGCCCTCCGGTCCCGAGTCGTGGGATTCTAGAGGAACTGGCTGCCAGCTCCTTTAGGTTCTCTCTCTCTTTCGGGAGGGCGGGTAAAGTATTTTGCACAATCCCGTCCTGTGGGTTACTAGGACCCCATCCCATCCCTACTCTGTCCTTTTAGATTACGTTAAGGTTGTTCTCCTCTCTGCAAAAAAAAAAAAAAAAAAATTTTCTTTTAGTATTAAGTCTTTTACTCTTCTTTTACTATTAGGACCCTACTGCTACCTCATGCGTGGGAAGAGAGGCTTTGGAACCTCTATAAATAACACCATTTAACGCTCGTAGGTTGTGAGAGACTGGGATGGAGGGGTCCCAGGCGTAGGGGCGCGATGAATGGAGTGTGGCTAGTGCCCCGTTAAGCCCATTCCTAACGCGTAATGGCTTGACCAGCCCCCTGCGACCGTTCTTTGGTGACCAATTGATGGTGCTTGGCTGTACTGCTCTTAGGTGAGAGGGCTTTACTGCCCAGCTGGCTGCCAGGCCAGCGTAAAGTGGGATATCCCTTGAACACTGGATTCTAAGAGTCTGGCCGCTTGTGAGTGACTAGTAAGACTTAGTAAGGGGCTGCATCTCGCTGTCGCTCCTGGCGGAAAATCCGTGACGCTTGCGTCGCGAGTGTTTGTCAGTTGGTAGCTGCGACACGTTTGGGACGGTCCGGCCCTGGGGAGACCTTTGGTCGGTGCGGCAGCAGGAGAGGTGTAGTCTTCTGGAAGGAATGAACGTCACTTGCAAAAAGGCGGGTGCGTCTACGCGCGGGATTAATTCCCCCCCCCCTTTTTTATATACTGGTCATAACGTTTTTGGATAGTTTTCATTGCTAGAACGCTTTATCTTATTCAGAGTATTCAGAAAAAACAAAAAAAAGAGAAAATATGGCAGGGCCAGCTAAATTGAAAGCAGAATGCTTTAAATGTAAAGTTAATCATTGGTGCGTAGACTTCCCAGAGGGTAGTATCAGCGATATCACATCCCTTAGTGTATGTTTGTTTTGTAAACTTAGAGACAACCACGAAAAGGAAGTTAAAGAGCTAAAGGAATTAGTAAAAAAGCTTGAAGCTAGGGTCGTAGCACTGGAAATCCAACCCAGTGGACAAGATCAAATTAAAAACACACCAGCAGATTCAAACTGTAAGATTAAGTATCTAGAAAAAAGGGAGGGCTCAAAGAAGGGGCTGATAGAGAAGGGTGGGAAGGGATCGATAGAGAAGGGTGGGAAGGGGCCTGCTGATGGCCCAAAGAAACCGAAGGATGTAGCTACCTGTCGGGGTGGGTCGGGTGGTGTAACTGCGTGTATGGGTGGCGACGGGTTTCGAAAGGTCTCGGGCAAGAAGGCTGCGAAGCCGAAGCCTGAGACCCCAGTTGCCCCTGTCAAGACCTCTAACCGCTTTAGTCTCCTGTGCTCGAAGGAGGAAGACACCGTTTTGATTGGGGACTCGCAGATCAGGGGCCAGGAGAAGTACTTTGCTTCAGCAAACCGGGATGGGAGGAAGGTAAGGTGCTTACCTGGGCGGGGAACGGCGCACTTAAGGAAGGAGGTAGAGAAGGTGCGCGTGGCTAGTCGGAGGACTGCGATCGTTGTCCACGCTGGTGGCAATGACCTGTTCCTCAAAGGCGGTGGGGTAGGTCTTACTGAAGGGATCATCACCGAGATCATGTCTCTTGCGGATGATCTAAAACTGAAGACAGACAGGGGAATGTTAATGGGTATTTTACCGCGAATGAATGTCAGTGACCACGCGCTCAGTAAGGTCATTGGCATCAACGAGAGGGTACAAGTCTTGTGCGTTCCGCTGGGCGTGAAGTTTATTGACCCCTTCGATGCATTTTCGGGTAGGTGGGACCTTTACCAGAGGGATGGTGTCCACCTCAATAACAAGGGTAAAGGTGTGCTAGGCGCGCTGCTCGACCGGCACCTATACAGAATGGTGAGGTCGAGTCCGGGGAGAGATGATGGGCCCCCACCGGGGAGAGATGAGGATGAGCCGGTGGCGGACATACCTTCGACTGAAGGGTGCGTCGAAGTACAGGTGGGTGACCCTCCTCCTACGTTGGAGGGGGCTCAGTCTCCTGCGGAAGTTGCCCCCTCGTTAGTGAGGGGCTCTTCAACTCCCGACAGCCCTGGCTGTTCGGGAAACGGGTCGTGCTAGGGGGCGGTCAGAATAGGGAAGGCTCCCTCCGTGCAATGCTTTTTAATGCTAGGTCAATTAGGAACAAGTTTTGCGAGCTACGGGCGCTCTTAGCATCAGAATACCAGGATATCGTTGCTATCACCGAGTCCTGGATTCATACTGATCGTAGGGACTACGTTGGGGAGTTCGAAATTCCCGGGTATAGAATGTTTCGCAAAGACCGCACCCGTGGGGAGGGGGGTGGGGTACTAATATACGTCAGACACACGTTGAGTCCGGTTGACTGCCAGTTCCGGTCGGAACGGGAGCTGCTTGGCGTCGATCTGAATGTGGGAGGGACGAACTATAGGTTAATCTTGGTGTACAGACCTCCGCATCTCCTCCTCGAGGAGGATACAGCCCTGTACACCGAACTCAGTAGCCTGCTAGGGGATAGGGTGTGTGTAGTTTTAGGAGACTTCAACTGTCGCGGCATAAAGTGGGAAAACAGGACTGCCGATGCTGAAGGGAGGAGGCTAGTTGACTTTGCTGATGAGAACTTCCTCACTCAGTGGGTCAACGAGCCTACACGAGGCGAAAGCGTTCTGGACTTAGTGTTCACGACCGAAGACAACCTCGTCACTGGCCTCACCGTTGACGAATCGTTGGGCGGGAGTGATCACAGTCTTATTAGGTTCTGTGTGTGCGTCCCTCGGGTGAAGCGTAGTAACTCGAGAGGCAGTAAGCTCGATCTCCGGCGGGCGAACTTTGTTAGCCTCAGGGATAGCGTAGGAGAGATGGGGTTAGAGGTTGGCGGCGATGTTGAGGGAGTGTGGAGTGCATTCCGGGATGAGTTTATGGTGCTGCAGTCTGTGGCCATACCCTCAAAACCGGTCACCCCTGCTTCAACGCAGCCTAAGTGGTTCAATCGTGGCATCGCTTCGGCTATCCGAAATAGGAAAGTAGCGTATAGGAGGGCGAAGGCCAATCGTTCCCATGAGAACACTGAAGCGTATGTCCGCCTGTGTAGGGAAGTGAAGGCGAAGGTTAGGCTAGCGAAACGTAACGAAGAACTACGGGTGGCAAGCCTCTGCAAGGGGAACCCTAAGGAGTTCTTCAGTTATGTTAATAGTAGAAAGCCCATTAGAAGCATGATAGGTCCTTTAAAGGACGGAAGCGGCGTTCTGCGGACCTCCGACGCGGACATCGCTAATGTGCTTAATGAGTACTTTGCGGGAGTGTTCACCAGGGAGGATACCCGCGTCATCCCCGAGCCAGCTGTGAGGCACGAAGGTGCTGGCCTGGATAGTGTTAGATGTACCGCGACAGTCGTTGCTCATAGAATAGACAAACTGAGCGCGTTTAAGGCTCCTGGGCCAGACCAGTTTCTCCCCAGTGTTTTGCGAGAAGTGCGCGACCAGGTGGCTCCCCACCTGGCTACAGTCTTCAACAAATCGTTGGAGATGGGCCAGGTGCCTGGTGACTGGAGGGAGGCCAACGTGACCCCTATCTTTAAGAAAGGGGATCACGAAAGTCCAGGGAACTATCGTCCTATTAGTCTCACTTCAGTTGTAGGTAAATTATTAGAAAGGATAATAGCTGATAGAATCGTTGACCATTTGGATTCCTACAAGCTGCTTGGGGACTCCCAACATGGGTTTAGACGGCATAGGTCGTGTCTCACCAACTTGCTCGAGTTTTTCCACGTCATGTTGAGTGAGTACGATAAGAGTAGGGCGATTGATATACTTTATCTCGACTTTCAGAAAGCCTTTGATAAGGTACCTCACCGCCGGCTAATGGCGAAAGTGCGCGCGCTGGGTATCGGTGGGGAAATAGGTAGGTGGATTGAAAACTGGCTGAGGAATAGGCGGCAGAGGGTGGTAATTAAAGGGGCTAGTTCGGGTTGGGCCTCGGTCACTAGTGGGGTTCCTCAGGGTTCCGTTTTGGGGCCACTGTTGTTTACCATTTACATAAATGATATCGACGGTGGCATCGTCAGTCGGATCGCCAAATTCGCTGATGACACCAAGCTTGGGGCCAATGTTGGGACGCCCGAAGCGATCGAGGAACTGCGTGCGGACCTAGGTAGGATAGGAGAGTGGTCCGAAAAATGGCAAATGCCGTTTAACTTGGGTAAATGCAAAGTGATGCACATTGGCTACGCCAATCCCAAGTCGGACTACTCGATGTTGGGCAGTAATATCGAGGTGACTGATTTAGAAAAGGACTTGGGTGTGCTAATTAGCAGCGACCTTAAGTTTACGAAACAGTGTGTAGAGTGGAAAAGAAAGCCCAGAAACTATTGGGTTATATCAGGAGGCAATTTCAGTTTCGGAACAAGGAGATTGTGCTCTCACTGTACAATTCCCTTGTTCGGCCGTACCTGGAGTATGCTGTGCAGTTCTGGTCGCCCACCCTCAGGAAAGATATTGAGAGGCTGGAGCGAGTGCAGGCGAGGGCCACAAAGTTGATCCCTTCCGTTAGGCATATGGGCTACAATCGACGGTTACGCGCCCTGAACTTGTTTTCGCTTGAAACTCGGAGGCTGCGCGGTCAACTGATCGAGGTTTTCAAGCTCTTACGAGGGTTCAACGATGTCGATTTTAGAAGTATGTTTAGTTTAAATGATAACCCAACTCGCAACAATGGTTGGAAGTTGGATTTGAAACGGTTTAGGACTAGTGTGTGTGGGAATTACGTTACGTATAAGATCTGTGACACATGGAACAGGTTACCTTCGGAAGTTGTGAACAGTTCCTCTGTGGATCAGTTCAAGAAAAGGTTAGACGAAATCTTGCACACTATTTGAGTGTGTAAAGACATTTAGGACCTCAGTCTGCGGAAATTTCTTTTCCTATAAAATAGTTAATATCTGGAACCAACTTCCCTCAGAGGTTGTTTCCAGTCAAAGTGTAAATCTGTTTAAAAATAGGCTAGACAAAGTACTGAACACACTCATAGTTTAAGATTAAAACCTCAGAAAACTCTGCAGGAGTTCGCTTGCTCGGTGTCTCTGTGAGCAAGCTAAATATAGAGCTATTTATATATTCTCCACTTTCCTGTAAAATTTCCTTGGCTACTTTTCCAGGGTCAAGGTATTTTCTTCAACCTTTTTCCGTACCTGCCTCTGGCAGGGAGGGAGCGGAGGGTGGGGAGAGAGCCTTCTACTTTTCTATCCAGTTTTCTACTACTGCTAGCATAGTTGAAAGACAAAATTTTCCCTGGCACCCGTTGCCATTGGTACCTCCTCGGTATGGGCCGCAAGGCCTTTTGAGGTACTTCTTTTCCTTGTAAACTCTCTCTCTCTCTCTCTCTCTCTCTCTCTCTCTCTCTCTCTCTCTCTCTCTCTCTCTCTCTCTCTCTCTCTCTCGAACTCTTAGCCTCAGGGATAGCGTAGAGAGATGGGGTTAGAGGTTGGCGGCGATGTTGAGGGAGTGTGGAGTGCATTCCGGGATGAGTTTATGGTGCTGCAGTCTGCTGCCATACCCTCAAAACCGGTCACCCCTGCTTCAACGCAGCCTAAGTGGTTCAATCGTGGCATCGCTTCGGCTATCCGAAATAGGAAAGTAGCGTATAGGAGGGCGAAGGCCAATCGTTCCCACGAGAACACTGAAGCGTATGTCCGCCTGTGTAGGGAAGTGAAGGCGAAGGTTAGGCTAGCGAAACGTAACGAAGAACTACGGGTGGCAAGCCTCTGCAAGGGGAACCCTAAGGAGTTCTTCAGTTATGTTAATAGTAGAAAGCCCATTAGAAGCATGATAGGTCCTTTAAAGGACGGAAGCGGCGTTCTGCGGACCTCCGACGCGGACATCGCTAATGTGCTTAATGAGTACTTTGCGGGAGTGTTCACCAGGGAGGATACCCGCGTCATCCCCGAGCCAGCTGTGAGGCACGAAGGTGCTGGCCTGGATAGTGTTAGATGTACCGCGACAGTCGTTGCTCATAGAATAGACAAACTGAGCGCGTTTAAGGCTCCTGGGCCAGACCAGTTTCTCCCCAGTGTTTTGCGAGAAGTGCGCGACCAGGTGGCTCCCCACCTGGCTACAGTCTTCAACAAATCGTTGGAGATGGGCCAGGTGCCTGGTGACTGGAGGGAGGCCAACGTGACCCCTATCTTTAAGAAAGGGGATCACGAAAGTCCAGGGAACTATCGTCCTATTAGTCTCACTTCAGTTGTAGGTAAATTATTAGAAAGGATAATAGCTGATAGAATCGTTGACCATTTGGATTCCTACAAGCTGCTTGGGGACTCCCAACATGGGTTTAGACGGCATAGGTCGTGTCTCACCAACTTGCTCGAGTTTTTCCACGTCATGTTGAGTGAGTACGATAAGAGTAGGGCGATTGATATACTTTATCTCGACTTTCAGAAAGCCTTTGATAAGGTACCTCACCGCCGGCTAATGGCGAAAGTGCGCGCGCTGGGTATCGGTGGGGAAATAGGTAGGTGGATTGAAAACTGGCTGAGGAATAGGCGGCAGAGGGTGGTAATTAAAGGGGCTAGTTCGGGTTGGGCCTCGGTCACTAGTGGGGTTCCTCAGGGTTCCGTTTTGGGGCCACTGTTGTTTACCATTTACATAAATGATATCGACGGTGGCATCGTCAGTCGGATCGCCAAATTCGCTGATGACACCAAGCTTGGGGCCAATGTTGGGACGCCCGAAGCGATCGAGGAACTGCGTGCGGACCTAGGTAGGATAGGAGAGTGGTCCGAAAAATGGCAAATGCCGTTTAACTTGGGTAAATGCAAAGTGATGCACATTGGCTACGCCAATCCCAAGTCGGACTACTCGATGTTGGGCAGTAATATCGAGGTGACTGATTTAGAAAAGGACTTGGGTGTGCTAATTAGCAGCGACCTTAAGTTTACGAAACAGTGTGTAGAGGTGGAAAAGAAAGCCCAGAAACTATTGGGTTATATCAGGAGGCAATTTCAGTTTCGGAACAAGGAGATTGTGCTCTCACTGTACAATTCCCTTGTTCGGCCGTACCTGGAGTATGCTGTGCAGTTCTGGTCGCCCACCCTCAGGAAAGATATTGAGAGGCTGGAGCGAGTGCAGGCGAGGGCCACAAAGTTGATCCCTTCCGTTAGGCATATGGGCTACAATCGACGGTTACGCGCCCTGAACTTGTTTTCGCTTGAAACTCGGAGGCTGCGCGGTCAACTGATCGAGGTTTTCAAGCTCTTACGAGGGTTCAACGATGTCGATTTTAGAAGTATGTTTAGTTTAAATGATAACCCAACTCGCAACAATGGTTGGAAGTTGGATTTGAAACGGTTTAGGACTAGTGTGTGTGGGAATTACTTTACGTATAAGATCTGTGACACATGGAACAGGTTACCTTCGGAAGTTGTGAACAGTTCCTCTGTGGATCAGTTCAAGAAAAGGTTAGACGAAATCTTGCACACTATTTGAGTGTGTAAAGACATTTAGGACCTCAGTCTGCGGAAATTTCTTTTCCTATAAAATAGTTAATATCTGGAACCAACTTCCCTCAGAGGTTGTTTCCAGTCAAAGTGTAAATCTGTTTAAAAATAGGCTAGACAAAGTACTGAACACACTCATAGTTTAAGATTCAGAAAACTCTGCAGGAGTTCGCTTGCTCGGTGTCTCTGTGAGCAAGCTAAATATAGAGCTATTTATATATTCTCCACTTTCCTGTAAAATTTCCTTGGCTACTTTTCCAGGGTCAAGGTATTTTCTTCAACCTTTTTCCGTACCTGCCTCTGGCAGGGAGGGAGCGGAGGGTGGGGAGAGAGCCTTCTACTTTTCTATCCAGTTTTCTACTACTGCTAGGATAGTTGAAAGAAAAATAAACTTTCACAAAATTTTCCCTGGCACCCATTGCCATTGGTACCTCCTCGGTATGGGCCGCAAGGCCTTTTGAGGTACTTCTTTTCCTTGTAACTCCTTGTAACTCTCTCTACTGCTAGGATAGTTGAAAGACAAAATTTTCCCTGGCACCCGTTGCCATTGGTACCTCCTTGGTATGGGCCGCAAGGCCTTTTGAGGTACTTCTTTTCCTTGTAACTCCTTGTAACTCTCTACGCTTTTTATTTCCTTCCCTGATTTCAACAAATGGGTGCATCATGCTTAACAGGATTGTGTTGTTCTTTTTCCCTGTTAAACTGTTCAGGTAGTGTTGCTGTTTTTGAGCACAGTAGTGCTATATAGTTCGAGATATGCATCTTTTACTGAAGCTGTAACTTTTTTCTGGCTCTGTTGACTGTACCCACAAGACTTTTATTTATTTCTTTGTCTCTCAGAAAGTTTCAGAGATGTACAGAAATTGTCTGTCATGTCTGCTCTTGTCTAAAAATGATTCAAGGCGTAGAACAATGTATTTGGAAATTCTCTCATCAGCTAACCATGTTTCATCCTTTCCCAGGTAGGGAAATCCGTTTAGTCCAGGCAATTTGTAGTTAGACCTGGGCAAAATTGCTTCAGAAGCTTTCTAAACTGTTTCCAGCTCAGGAACCATTGGCGAATAACATATCCAAAATCCGACAAAATTGGACCCCGGGAACACCCCCAAAAATGAAATTCAAAATGGCGGACTGGATGTTTCCTATGAAAAAAAAATATATATATAATTTACGCTTTTATTTATAGAGATACATTTGATGCTTTTTCTTTCAATTGTAATTTTTTAAATAATTCAACAATATACAACACAACCAGTTATTACGCAAATATAATGTTATATAGCTTTTTACAGATTTTTATAATCAATAATACAACAATTATTTTTTTCCCAGTTTCAAGTTATGTTCATTGCAGAAGAAGTGATACCTGGTCACAAACATACAGAAATTAATCCTCTTCATCACTATCATCGGATAAATTACCGGTACTTGGGTTGTTATCGCAACCACTGATTTGGCACTCGCCACAAGCGGCTGAACAGGGCATTCCATTACGCTTGCATCCACATCTTGAAGTAGCACATTTCGTCTTGCAGGAGCAGCGGATCATGTTGAGTAGATAATTTGGAGCTGGTGGCTTGTCGCAGGCTGTAGGGTAGTAGGAATTATTCTTTACATACCAACCCCACTGTTCTGCATCGATCTTCTCTTCTGTAGACTTCCAGATTAGTATTTGAAAGTATGTGCGAAAGCTGTGGTACTTTGTGGACGCATCGGTAGGTGGCAAACGTTCGGGTGTAACAAAAGATTTAGCTGTAGCTACCTTTTCAACTAACATTCGATGACGTAGTGCGTTAGTGGATTCAAGTGTTTTGCAGCCATACAACAGAAGCATTGCCTTTCTTCCAGCGGCTTCAATGTCAGAGTGTTGGCAACAATCAGAACAGAATGTATTTGCAACTGAACGGAGTTCAGCCACCTTCATCAGTGTGTCGAATGCTTTGGCTTTACCGATTGAAAAAATTCTGGATGTGCTATCACAGCCCGTGAAAGCATGCACAAACAGGAGATACTTGCAGATGTCATTGCCTGACAATGATTGAATGCTGAGAATATCATACACAGGATTAGGAGATGGTCCCCGTCTTATATCGCTGCGATAGTACAACTTGAAACCACTGTCCTTGGCATGGTACAGAAGGAAAATCAGCAAGTCGGTGTCTTCCCCTATTACTGTTGTAGTTGCATTTTCTGATGAGGAAACTGCTGCACGAACGATGTCCACATCAGCATCCCCATCTGCATTGTGAACAGTACACCCGTGCTTCTTCAACATCTCACCTACGAGGGAAATAAATGCTTGCTTGTTGTTTTCATTAGCCAAGAAGTGTTCCTTCTGGCCAACAAACTTCATGCTTGGACTGAGATTCACATTTCTGCTTGTCTTGGTGCTGCGTCTTCTGTGGGTCATGCCCTTGATCGTGGGAGAGCTGCTGTAGCCATCAAAAACAATGATTGCTTTTCCATATGTTTTCAGAGTGAAATCGGCATATGAGTTGGCGATGCTGTCATATGTTTCATCTTGACGCCAGGAAACACGATGTAGTAGAGATCCACCATCCAATACGTACTGGTCTGTGCACTGAATTTCTTGAACTTCTTCCATGCGTAAAGTGTCAGTGTATTTGATTATTGCATGAGCTAGCTGAGACTTATCGGGTTTCCTCAAGATACTTCGTGATTCAAACAATGCAGGAGGATATGCACACAGTTCGTAACACATGACATCTTCAAGATTCATGTCTCCACCAGTGGCAACAGTCATCATTCTCTGAAACAGTAGTGCAGGATCTACTTCTATATCTGAAGCATCAGTGATCACAACGGCAGAAGCAGATCCTAGTGTTTTCACTTTGTCAGATCTTTTGGCAGAATATGTAAAGGCTTGTTTCCAAATAATTTTTACGACAATGTTCGTACCGATTGAATGCAATTGATGAACGTTAACTCCAGGATCAGCAGTTAGCCCTGTTACAATGTTGCAGAGACCCAAGGTAGAATGGAATGGGGATAAGGATTCCAGACGTTCAAGTACTTTCTTCATGTCATTACTGTCCCTGATTTGTCTACTTCCCCTCATTTTCTTGTGCTGTTCACTACTTTCCAACAAAACTCTGGTGTATTCCTGCATTGCTAAGTTATAAGTGGAACAAAGAGGCATAGAAAAGAGCCACGTTGTCCTTTGGATGTCTGTAAATCCACTTCCGCGTGTCAGTCCGCCTCTGCTTTTCAGGGAACGCATTAGTACTTGTTCTATCACCAGGTCTGTGCCGAGTCCGGCCCATAATCTGTCGCTTCTTCTTACCACAAACTTACCTTCCTGGAACATTTTGTTAACGGCTGGATTTTCAGAAGGCAAACTTAACATTTTCTGCAGGTACAGGTATATCGATTTCAGGTAATTGTGATGTCCGGCTGCTGCAATTATGGGGATGGTCTCCAGCATAGCTTGCAAGTGCAAATCCCACGAGCCGGTTCTGTCTGCTGTTATCAAGGAACGTGCATTGTTGATCATTCGCTGATATTCCAACCAGAGTTGACTTGTTTGCGAAGTAGATTGTAGGTCAGTTTTCTTCGCATCCAAAGTGGTAGCAATCCGAGACAATGCATTCGAAGATTCCACATCCTCAACTGATTGTTTGGCGGTCATAACATCGTCGAGCAGGTCACAAGCTTCCTTATGGAGGTCATGAGGAGTTCCATCTTCATTACGAGGGAAAACGTCTGCGACTAGTAAGGTACTAAGAGCTGCATCTACTATCATATGACCATGTATCGCTCTTGAAACAGCTTTTCCAGACATCATGTGTTGCATGGCATTTGGTCCGTATATTTCTTGAAGTACTTCAGACAATCCTGAACCAGTCATAAGAGTACCGACTGCTCCCGAAAGATTCATCAGAGTGTGAAATGATCCCAGCATTAAAACAATGTCCTGCAGGTCTCTCTGTTCATTGATGATTTGGGAAGCTTTCCAGAACAAAGGCTAATCAAAGATAATGCATGGGACTTTTTGATCGCGTGCTATCTTGCTCAAATATAGTAATGTCGAAAATATGCAGGTCATGTCAGTTGGCGACATATCTATGATGGGAAGGAACGTGATCGACGCCACACCTGGATGTGAGACACTTGATCCACCGTGAATTGCCTGCATTGTTCCGGACCAACTTGGACCTGATCTTTCTGCTGAAGATATCTGCCAGAGAAGACTAAGTCGACTTATGGTGGCAGTGGGTACTGGAAGTTCGCGGAATGAGATGTCTCTCAACATGCTTCTCGCGTGTCTATATTCCCTAATGTCAACGGTTGCAATCTTCTTAATGTCATTGTCACCAACATTATGCCTGTGAATAGAAGGGTGGATCTTGATCTTCGGAGTTATTGTGGCAATCATACCCATTCCATGAAAGGTATTCTTCCCATCCAAAGTGCAGACATCATGATCGACGTTATCTGCTGCTAGAAAGACTGCAGTGTTTTCATCAACAGTAAAAGAGCCAGACCCACTTGCCAGCGCTGCGTTTCTTTCGAATCTTGTTACTTCTGCATACGACGAACAGTAACCCAGCTGATGGAGAAGGTCAATAAGGTACCTTGACCTAAAGTTGTGGTGTAGCTGAACCGACAAACCGATCTGTAGTGGACATAGTAATCCTCTAGGACGGGTTGCTTGCATAATGCTCTGCCCAATTGCACCTATTTTTCTTGAAGCATCCTGTCCCGCAAATGCTTTTGATAATAGCAATTTGAGACTGTTGGGAATGTAATCAAGAGCACTTTCTGCAGTGATGTCATTTGGAGATGGATACACATCTTTTCTAGGCGAGTCGACAGACTTGATATCACTTCTGATTATTTTTGCAGCAGCTTCTACTAGGTAAATCTTCTGTAGCTCTATATCTATTATCACATTCTTTTGACTTTTTGTGATAATCTATAAGAATTTCATTAGCTGTCTCTCGTAGTGTTACTACATCTGCCTTCCCACTTTCACCTGATATTATGATCTTGTCTCCGTAACGTTCTAAAAGCTTTCTCTTCATGTGCCTGCGTTCGTAGACAGAGCTCTGACTTCCTTGAAGATATTCCTCCATTTTGGAAATTAGGTCTCCAATCAACAGTTGTTCATCATCATTCTCTTCCAGGTAAGCACAGGTCTGAAGGAATGCTTGGTGTTGCTCTTCATTAGTTGGTCTCCCTTTCTTCGAATCATGATCGTCGGAGGAGTATGCGCGAGGAATGTTTTTTCCACTTCGAAAATTTACGCTGCAGGTGTGATGGTAGATACAATCTGCAGCAGGAAGATCACGAAGATAATACTCCAGACGGCCTTTTACATTAAACGACCATTCATCGCAGCGGCTTTCACAGCACCTTTTTATGGTTTCTTTGGAGAACTCTGTAGTTCTTATTTTGACATGCTCTGATTTTGGTTTGTGTTTGGAAAAAAAAGTCCACAAAGGTATCACAAAACAAACAGTGAGTAGCACTGGAAAATGCGTATTAATGAAAACGAGTACTTTTCCTTGGTATTGCCTCGGCTGCGGTCTGTCGCTTCTTTATTTCAATGGTCTTTTTATCCGTAAACCTTTTCCTACATACAACGTGAACACTTATTCCAGCTGTTGCAACAACATCGCTTCCACGGCTGCTGCTGGATGCATTTATACCATCTGCTCCTTTTTGCGAGATGTGAACCACTTCCTGTCCGCTGTCCAATTTCTCCTTACAAATCACGCACAATTCTTCAGGGGTCTGCATTCTTGAAGGTGGACGCACACCGAGTCAGCCGTACACCGAGTCAGTCTGAAACAGAAAACACAAATTAATAAACTGTGTTGCAGTATTTAAAAGGAGTACATAATAACAGTTTTAAAGAAAATGACAAGCACAAATACGCAGATTTGATAGTTGGTAGTAGGAATTAAAGAGTTGTATATAATATAAGTTTATAAAGATGTAGCAATGTCCATTCTCACATACACTCCATACAGTATATTTTATTTACATTACGTGACGTCATAGTTTAATACTAGCCGCCTAATACAATTTTTAGTGTCATATAGGTTAATTTAGAAACGAAAATGTGTTTTAAAACATTTTACTGATCAAGAAAAACGTCATAACTCTCTCTACAAAGCGAAATTAAAATTTATTGTATTTCGTAGGAAACTGCCAGTCCGCCATTTTGAATTTCATTTTTAGGGGTGTTCCCGGGGTCCAATTTTGTCGGATTTTGGATATGTTATTCTGCAATGGTTCCTGAGCTGGAAACAGTTTAGAAAGCTTCTGAAGCAATTTTGCCCAGGTTGAAGCTATTTTTGCTCTAGATTGCCTGGACTAGTTGAGGAGATATTTTGAATTGACATCTGCTGCAAACCAAAAAATTTTATACCAAACTTATCTGGTTTTATTGGCCATGTATTGGATAAACCTACTGTGTGCAGACAAAATGACGAATGGACAAAATGACGAATGGACAAAATGACGAATGGACAAAATGACGAATGGACAAAATGACGAATGGACAAAATGACGAATGGACAAAATGACGAATGGACAAAATGACGAATGGACAAAATGACGAATGGACAAAATGACGAATGGACAAAATGACGAATGGACAAAATGACGAATGGACAAAATGACGAATGGACAAAATGACGAATGGACAAAATGACGAATGGACAAAATGACGAATGGACAAAATGACGAATGGACAAAATGACGAATGGACAAAATGACGAATGGACAAAATGACGAAAATTTAGAAAATTGTAAACATTTGTTAGGAAAATCCAAAAAGTTATTATGGTTTGAACTTTTAGAGAATAAATAAAAAAATAATGAAGGGTGAATTCTTTATTATGTTTTCACTGTAAATGATAAAAAATGGATGGTTTATTTTAATAAAACTTTAATTTAAAAACTATAAATTATGAGCTATTGCTCTTAGGTACTACAACCCACTGGACTCATTATAAGTGGCATATACTTTTTTAATACGCTCATATATTTTCCTGTATTTTTTATTTATTCTTGTAACATTGGCACCAAGAGATATTTGTTCTAGGGTTACTTCTGTGTTGGCTTGTTCTAGTTTAATTTTTTAATAAGTTTTGGCAATGTTGGGTGAGTTATCGCAACTCTGCTACTAAATGCCTGGTGCCATCCCTTGGTCCAGTGATTCCATAAGATCTGTAAATAATCTGCATACATCCTGTGGAGGAACAAAGGCCAATGCTTCCAATTGTTTGATTAGAAGAGCATTTTCTGGATTAGTATACCAATTTTGTAAGCCAAAATGTTGAACTTTTCGCCACAAACATTGACCAAAGTGAAAGAAACAACCATATATAGAAACCCTGGGAAAACACTTTCTTATACTGTTTATTGCAGCTTGTTCAAAGTCTACTGTAATAGACTCAGGATAAATATTTTCTTCTTTTAGGAAGTTAAATATTATGTTATATGTATTTTCATCTTTATTAATTGTGAGACAGAACACTAACGGTAACATTTTATTTTCAGTGACAACTGTGTGAATTGTATAAAGCTGCTTTCCAAGAGGTGCACAGTCAAACGTGCCATCACTAAACCACCTTTTCTTGTTAGCTAAAACTTCTAAATTCTTTAATGTAGAATAAATATCTACACTTTCACTTTCGTACAATAAAAAATTTTCACCTCGTGTCGTTACAGTTAAATCATTACTAGCATTATTACATACCCGTGCTCGCCTTACACTGCGTGCTAGTGAGTCTTTGTGCGGCAGTGCACCACATACACTTAAAGGTAAATCACTTGTACATTTGTTAATTACAGAAGATGTGACATTATCTGATTGTTTAGCCCGCTGCTTTATTTTTTCCACTACTTTCAAAGCACAGTTACGGGTAGCATCTGGTGGATGTGAATGGTTATTGGAAATATTTTGCATTATATCATCACGTAACAATCCTAGCACTGCAATCACCGCGTTTCTCGCATCTCCAATAAACACGTTCCTCTCTTCTTTTATTGACAATGTATGCGTACCCTTCATACAAAAGTTTCTTGCCACCTTTGTTACTTGTAACGAACGAACATGCTGAAATGAAGAAGGGCGTCACATAAAATGCTTTATATACCAAACACTACAAGTTTAAATTAATGATAAGAAAAAACCAGCATACCACCAATGCATAGAAATTATATAATGTAAAAGTATGTAAATATTTAAGCGATAATAAATGGAAATTATAAATGAACCTTTAACATGAAAACCTACCAAAAATAAACCACAGGGAAAATTCACAAAAACAAGCAAAACATATAAAGTAAATAATTCGGGAAATCCACTGCACAAAAATAAGCACTGTACATAAATAAGAATAGCTTACCTTTACACCTGAAGAGCGAATGCTCCAGAGTCTAGGTTAAGCAAAACCATCGAGGGGTTGGATCTGGGCAGAGCTTTCAGAGTTCAACCAACTGCTGGTTAAGGGATTTCAATGCAATGCATTTTTAATAGAAAATGAAGTAAGAAATTACAAATTTTGTCCCTTTGGCATTTGGTCCATTCGGCATTTTGTCCATTCAGCATTTTGTCTGTCGGCATTTGGTCCGAGCACCAAACCTACACCTTACCTTTGTTGAAAAAAGTTGTTCATCAACAGTTCTGTTCTGGTCTGGTTTGCAGCATAGAATACAATTCTGAATAAAGCGATTCCACACTTCAGATGTCATGGTGAACTTGTCAGTTTGTATTCACTGTGACCTTGTAGACTTGAGGTACCTCAATATTTCTTTGAACCTTTCTCACGGCATAGTATCTGCAAAAAAATGGGACGATTTTGACCATAAACTATCAATTGACTGTTTCCTTGTGCCCAATGCTCCTCTAGCATATAAAAGTGCAATGAATGCTTCTAGCTCTTCCAGTGAAATCAACCAACTATTATTTTGAAGTTGCCTTTGAGCTTCTGCTTAAGTGCATTTTCTTATGTTGAAGTACGGACTCGTCTATTAAGATCCACAGAGCACTTACTATGCTGTCAAATTGCAAATATTATGTTTAGCATGAGACGTAGGCCCTGCAGCTTTGCGCAAGATGTTCTTTTCAGCAAATCTCCCTGCAGAATTATGGGCAGGGTCAACAACATTCCATTGTGTTCCATCCCTGGAGACTTCCTGTCTGCCAGTGAAAGGGAATTGTTGCCCAAATCATCCTCTGCCACATCCTGAAGCTCAAAAAGCCATAACACATGGTACTGGCTTATGTGCCTATCGACCTCTAGCCCATTTAGTTGTTTGTGATGTCCTGGAACTGCAACTTGTGGTGGTGATTGTTGATCTGTAAATAAGTAAGTAATTATTATATACTGTATATATATATATAGGGTGTCTGAGAATTATCTGTACAATTTTTGGCTGTTATTAAAAGTCAACCATGAAGTGTAGAAATTCCAGTGTTGTCCCATTTTACAGAGAATCTCATTAAGTTTTTTCTGATACCATGTTTTGACAAGTTTTTTAGAAATGTACGCAGGTGACAGACATTGATGATTTAAAAGCAAGAATCACAGCTGCTATTGAGTGAATTGATGTGGATATGCTGCAGCGTACATGGCAACATTTGGGGTATCGATTGGATGTTTTGCGAATCACTAATGGTGCACATATCAAATGTCTGTAACAACGCTACTTTAATAAAAGAAACTTTTGAAAATACAGATTCTAAATCTTTAAGAATTTTACGTGTGTTATCAAGAATTTTATTAAAAGATGAAATTGTACAGATAATGTTCGGACACACTGGAATTTCTAAAAAACTTGTCAAAACTTGGTATCAGAAAAAACTTAATGAGATTCTCTGTAAAATGGGACAACACTGGAATGTCTACACTTCATGGTTGACTTTTAATAACAGGCAAAAATTGTACAGATAATTCTCAGACACCCTGTGTATATATATATATATATACACACACACAGTATAATACACACACAGGGTGGCATAGTATTGTGATACAAGTATCACAATACAGGTATCATGATACATTTTCTGTATCTTGTATCATATCATGATACATTTTTTATTTGTATTGTACTGAAAGATACGATACAAATAAGTGTCAGTAACACGATACTTTATCATAGACTCAGTCAGTGATTTTTCCCCAGAATGTCTGATGAATTGTCTGAGGTCACTATTTGTAAAATTCAATAAAAATTGAAAGTAATTCATTTTTTATAATATATATATATATATCGTAAAGAACGACGCTTGTATAGGAGATATTCCGCGCAAGACGAGAGAGAGAAAACGGAACAAATGAAAAAATGAAGTAACCACCTGGGAATCGAACCCGGGATCTTCCGATTGCCAGTCAGACGCGATACCATTACACCATGGACTTCACTCTTCCAAATGCCGTAATTCTTCTACATACTCGCAGAAACCAATGCCCCAAGGGGGCACCTCCCGCATGCCGTAACATTATATACATTCAACTGCAAAGAACACGCAGTATAAATAACGTAAAGAACGACGCTTGTATAGGAGATATTCCGCGCAAGACGAGAGAGAGAAAATGGAACAAATGAAAAAATGAAGTAACCACCTGGGAATCGAACCCGGGATCTTCCGATTGCTGGTCAGACGCGATACCATTACACCATGGACTTCACTCTTCCAAATGCCGGCAATCGGAAGATCCCGGGTTCGATTCCCAGGTGGTTACTTCATTTTTTCATTTGTTCCGTTTTCTCTCTCTCGTCTTGCGCGGAATATCTCCTATACAAGCGTCGTTCTTTACGTTATTTATACTGCGTGTTCTTTGCAGTTGAATGTATATAATGTTACGGCATGCGGGAGGTGCCCCCTTGGGGCATTGGTTTCTGCGAGTATGTAGAAGAATTACGGCATTTGGAAGAGTGAAGTCCATGGTGTAATGGTATCGCGTCTGACCGGCAATCGGAAGATCCCGGGTTCGATTCCCAGGTGGTTACTTCATTTTTTCATTTGTTCCGTTTTCTCTCTCTCGTCTTGCGCGGAATATCTCCTATACAAGCGTCGTTCTTTACGTTATTTATACTGCGTGTTCTTTGCAGTTGAATGTATATAATGTTACGGCATGCGGGAGGTGCCCCCTTGGGGCATTGGTTTCTGCGAGTATGTAGAAGAATTACGGCATTTGGAAAGTGAAGTCCATGGTGTAATGGTATCGCGTCTGACCGGCAATCGGAAGATCCCGGGTTCGATTCCCAGGTGGTTACTTCATTTTTTCATTTGTTCCGTTTTCTCTCTCTCGTCTTGCGCGGAATATCTCCTATACAAGCGTCGTTCTTTACGTTATTTATACTGCGTGTTCTTTGCAGTTGAATGTATATAATGTTACGGCATGCGGGAGGTGCCCCCTTGGGGCATTGGTTTCTGCGAGTATGTAGAAGAATTACGGCATTTGGAAGAGTGAAGTCCATGGTGTAATGGTATCGCGTCTGACCGGCAATCGGAAGATCCCGGGTTCGATTCCCAGGTGGTTACTTCATTTTTCATTTGTTCCGTTTTCTCTCTCTCGTCTTGCGCGGAATATCTCCTATACAAGCGTCGTTCTTTACGTTATTTATACTGCGTGTTCTTTGCAGTTGAATGATATATATATATAATATATATATATATATATTATATATAATATATAATAATATATATATATATGATGGGTGAACCTTGATTTATGATGTCCTGATTTACGATAACTTGTGTTAATGGTGATGGTGAATTAAGACCATCTCCCTATTTGCGATAAAAAAAAATTTGCATTAAAGATGGCCATCAGTTGGCCAAACTTGCTGAAGTTCAGAAGAGGGAATGCATCTCTTGCACAACCCTCAACTTCAGACTCCCCAGAGGCTGTGTGGGAGTCAGAGTGACATCTCCACTCCACCTACAAGATTACCCTTAGCCTCGAAGGGTGAAGGGGACATGTGATGATGACCAGGCTTGTTCTTAATGATGAGAGGAGTGTTGTTTAATTGTTTTCTATTGATTTTATGAGTGTAGGAATTTTTTTTTCGGTGATACATGTGTGTTTGGGACTGGCTGGGAACATATCCCATTGAACCCCATGTTATAATGAACTCGATTTATGATATTTTGATTTGTGATGGGGTTTCCAGGAATGCAACCCCATCATAAATCAAGGTTTACCTATATATATATATATATATATATATATATATATACACACACACAGGGTGTCCCGTAAGTCTGGAACCCTAGGGCAAAATGATAAAAATGGCAATAAAAATGGCATTCGTTCACAGAATGTGTTCAATGTGTCCACCATTATTATTGATAAGAATGCAGACAAGATATCCAGTCAGCAAGCACATGGCAAATAGTATCAGGAGTGATGGTGGTACATGCATTGATGATGTGCTCCCACAAATGTGCAACACTGAATTTTCTCCGCATAGACCAACGCCTTCAAGTGACCCCAGAGATAAAAATCTAATAGTGTGAGATTGGGGCTCCTCGCCAGCCACTCCACAGGCCCTCTACATCCTATCCAATGACCAGGAAATTGTCAGTGCAGCCACTCTCTCACCCAAATGCTGTAATGGGTAGGAGCACCATCCTGCTGGAACCATGTTGGGAAATCCCCATCTGTGTTCAAGACACTGGGGAATGCTTCCTTGTTGAGCATATGCAAGTACCTGGATGTGTTCTTCCTTACTCAAAGACATCATGGGCACTTGCATAAATAGAAAAACATGAATTACTTATTTTACCCTATGGTTCCAGACTTATGGAACACCCTGTGTGTATATATATATATATATATATATATATATATGTGTGTATATATATATATGACAGACTGGGCATGGAACAAGGAACACTTCTGGGAAAATTAAATCCACTATAGTTCAAATAAGTAATGGTAAATGACAAACTCTATAGGTTTTTCTTTTTCATGATGTTAGCCTAATGTGGGCAATGAGCCACTCGTAAAGAGGTCCCAAAAATATAGCTTCCCTCACCAGCTATCTACAAAGCAGATAGGATCCAGCTTTGGGACAGGATCTAGGGTTTAAAGCAGCCTAGCCCCACTATATTTAGAACCTCAATACAAGCAAAAGACTTGTTGGATTGAATACATCAAAGAAAAAGGGGTAACTATCATATTTTTATCCAAAAACCAAAACTTAAACCTCAATTGGCAGAATTGAGCATCCACTTTTCAAGGCACATAACATGTCCATTTCATGATGGGAATGAACTAAAGAATGGTTCCCTGAGGTTTTTTATGATACACACACACACCATGCATGGTTCCAGACTTATGGGACACCCTGTATAATATATATATATATATATTAGGGTGGTTCACAAGCATAGGGAAAATTTAGCATGAGAGATTTCACTTTTGGGTCATTGTTGCTTTTGTTCCTACACTTAGTGTGAATAACTGTGTGAAGTATGGTTGGTCTACAGTGTCGTTAAGAGGTCACTCAATCATGCATGATGTGTCTCACTCAGGCCCGGATCTAGAAGAATGGGGGCCCGTGGCTAATTTTTTTTTGGGGCCCCCCTTGGCTACAATTTTTATTATATAAGGATTATAAGCTTTGTTTACGAGGAAAATTAAAGGTTTTCAGAACAAACATATTACTTTACTTTATTTATTTAGTTTTCAGAACAAACATATTACTTTACAAATATTTTACTTTATTTTACATATTATATTTTCCTGAATTAATAATTTTATACACACCTACCTACTGATTATGAGCTGGCAACCGATTGAACCGCCGAAACTTTTTTTGTGCAAATTCATTAATAATATTTCGAAAATCGACTTCTTTGGCCAGAGCATGTTCAACATAGAGAATTGCCAGTGACTGTAATAATAAATGTAAAAACCTAAAATTAAAATAAATAATGTAGAAAATTTTGGGGCCCCCCTCAAATGTGGGGCCCGTGGCTGCAGCCCACATAGCCCATCCTTAGATCCGGGTCTGGTCTCACTAATGACTGATTACTATAGTACAGTAATCCCTTGATTAGTGTGGTTTTGATTACTGTGGTTTTGATTACTGTGCAAAAATTTATTGTGACCATCCCTTGATATTTACGGTATAAAATTTGAATAGTGCGGTTCAAAAATATTTGAAAATGGCGGGCAAATAACCAGCTGGGCCGAAACCATCTCCCGCCTTCCCTACTGCGCTTCAGTTTATCGGCAGACACAAATGCGCACAGATGTCTTACACGCTTATCCACAAGTTACCACGTGCTTTTCAAATTAAAAACATTACTCCTACGTAACCATGCCTCCAAAAAAAAGTGCTACAACTAAAAATAGTAATAAACGAAAACTTATTACTTTAGACAATAAACTTGACATTATTAAGAGGTTTGATAGTGGCAAAACCAAAGCAAAGATTGGAAGAGTGCTAGGCTTTGGTGAGTCAACTATACAAGCTATTTTGAGCAAAGCGAGTGAGTACCGGGAACAAGGTAGAGTGGCATCTGCATCTTTAAGCATGCAGTGCACTAGGAATAGAAGTGCAATAATGATTGAGATGGAGGATTTATTATTTCTTTGGCTGGAAGATTGTAATCAGAAGCGCATTCCTATCGACACCAATAATATTATGCTCAAAGCTCTGAGCCTGTTTTCTACACTTAAAGAAAACAAATATCAAGGGGTGTCTACAACATTTTCTGCAAGCACAAAGGCTGGTTGGAAAATTTCAAATCTCGAACCAGCATGAAAAATGTAAAAATAACGGGAGAAGCGGTGAGTGCTGATGAGGATGCTGCAGCTAGATATCCTGCTGAATTAAAGAAAATGATTACGATAATCTGCAAATATTCAATGCAGACGAAACTGGCCTTTTTTGAAAAAAAATGACATCAAGAACATTTTTGGCCAGAAAAGAAGCAACCACACCTGGCTATAAAGTATCAAAGGATCGCTTAACTCTTTTACTTGGAGGCTATGCCGAAGGGGACTTCAAATTAAAGCCGATGCTTATTTATCAAACAATGAACCCAAGGGCTTTTAAAGGCTGCAACAATCAATCTCTTCCAGTAATTTGGCGATCAAATAAAAAGGCATGGGTCACTAAAGCGTTGTTTGAAGAATGGTTCACTTCGCATTTTTGTCCGGAAGTTGAAAAATATTGCAAGGAAAACAATTTAGCTTTCAAAGTTCTTTTGATTTTGGATAATGCCCCTGGCCATCCCACCTCACTTAATGATTTGAATAGTAATGTGCAGGTTATATTTTTACCGCCGAATACGACATCGTTGATACAGCCCATGGACCAGGGAGCAATTGCTGCATTCAAGGCGTATTATATTCGAAGAACTTTCACCCAGGCAATTAAAGTTACAACTGGAGAAGATGCAATCACTCTACATGAATTTTGGAAACAATTTAACATTAAATAAGCAGTTGCAAACATTCACGAGTCGTGGGAAGAATTGACAGCCAGCTGCATGAGAGTGGTCTGGCAGACTCTTTTGCCTGTATGCGCAAATGATTTTGGTGGTTTTATCAATCCTGTCAACGAAGTCATTAATGATATTGCTACGATTGGAAGAGACCTTGGCTTCGAGGATGTCGATTCGGGAAATGTTCGGGAATTATTGGCTTCACATTCAAAAGACCTAAGTGACGAAGATCATCTTGGAATCGAGCATCAACAGGCATATGAAGAAGAAGAAACGGAAAATATTTCTCAGGAAATCACGGTGAAAGAACTTGAAGAATTGTTTCGGACAATTGAGAAGGCCAAACATCTTTTACTCGAGATGGATCCAAATGTAGACAGAAGCATGAACGTTCACCGTGGTTTAGATAAGCAAATTGATTGTTATCGCAAAATGTTGTCAGAAAAGAAAAAGCTAACACTCTTCAATTGACTTTAGATAAGTTTTTCTTTATAAAATAAATGCTTTAAAGTTTAAATATATGTTCAATCAACTATAGATACGTTTCTCTGTAAAAAATAAATGCTTTAAAGTTAAAATAAATGTTATTCTAAATTGTTCTTTATTTTCCAGGATTCATTATAATTATTTCCATTGGTTCTGAACTTTGATTAATGCAGTTTTGATATATGCGGTGACATCGGAGGATTAATTAACCGCACTAATCAAGGGATTACTGTGTGACTAAATTTGGCTTCTTCTTTTGTAGGAATGTGTAGAAATGCCGCCGAAGCAATCAAAAACACGGTCTAGCAGTAAGGTGTGGTTACTAGGGGAGGCGGAGGAGAAGTTAACTAGGGCAGGACTCCCTACCAAGCTTCAAGTCCTCCGGAAATTCATGTTCCACAATCTGGAGGAGAGGAAGACAGAATATAACAGTGCGGTGATGACCATTGAGGCTTTGATCCCGTTTCGGACAAAAGCAAACGTTCCAATGATGGATACCAGATATGCTGAGAAGCAGCTCCTGAAACTGTACGAGCAATACAAGGGGCTGAAGAAGAACCGCACAAAGAATTTCCCATCCTACAGAATGAAGGAGGACATATTTCGCGGAGACCTTGACGATGTGTTCAATCTTTCACGTCATGACACCCTTGAGACCATGATGAATGAGGAGGACAAGAACTTCCTTGTCACTCAGCTCGATAATCCCACTTCCTCCAGCTTTGGCCCGATTGACAAGAAAATGGCTGACCAACAAATGAGGAAGAGGATTCGGTGTGAGGCGGAGATGAACCGAGAGGAGAAGGCCAAGCACGAGGCGGATGCGAGATGGTCCCCGGGAGAACTGGAGGCTTCTAGTTCAAGCACATCTGAATCATCAGATTCAGATACTGTAGTTTTTAAGGAGTCAGCACGAAAATGTTCCACTCCTAAGCAATTGAAGTCTGTGATCACGCCTGACATTCCCTTAGCCTTGGATCGCCACATCATCAGTGCAGGAAAGGAATGGCAGTGGTCGCAACAACTATTAAATTGCTGGGGCACAACTTGGATGAAGTGTCAATCTCGCGCACCACCATTCATCACGTGAGACAATGTACACGTGAAGTGGTGTGCCACGAAGATCAGGCCACTTTCAAGACCAATGAGCCCCTTCTCTTGCACTAGGATAGTAAGCTGCTTACAGATATCTCCCATGGGTTAGAGGTGGTGGACCATGTGGCTGTGCTTGTAACCCGTAACAGGGAAGAGAAACTCCTTGGAGTTCCAAAGGTAGCTGCTGCAACTGGAGCATCTCAGGCTCAGGCATGCCTGAAACTTGTGGATGACTGGTCTTTGAGGGGCAATGTTTGAGGTCTTGTTTTTGATACAACTGCGTCCAACACAGGACTTCATGCTGGAGCTTGTACTCATATTGAAAAGGAGTTGGGTATTGATCTGGTGTGGATCGCTTGCCGACACCACGTGGTAGAAGTTGTCCTTGCTGCAGCCTTCGGTGCTTGTTTTGGAACATCCAGTGGACCTGAAATTGGCCTATTCAAGCGCTTCAAGCAGCACTGGGTTTTCATTGATTGCAGCAAGTTCGAGAGTGTGCCAGACAGCCTGTTCATTGAAACAGCAGAGCAGAAGAAGGAAATGGTCTCCTACTACAAGGAGGCTGTCAAGAAGAAGAGCGAGCGGGATAACTATGATGAACTGATGCTTCTCCGCCTCCTTTTCTTGGGAGGGAAGCTTGACTGTCCTGTGAGAATTCGAAGCCCTGGAGCCATGCACCATGCGCAATAGATGGCCAAGGCCATTTACACGCTCAAGGTGTTCCTATTCAGAGATCAATTCACCTTGCTTCAGACTGAGAAATGGAACATCGAGGAACTAAGCCTGTTTATCATGCTCCTTTACGGCCGCTACTGGAACGAGGCCAGTGTTGCATACATGGCTCCATTGAATGACCTCACTTTCTTGCGCCAGCTGAATGCTCACCCAGGAAAGACGAATGACGTGGCAAATGCCGCGATGAAGTGCCATTTGTGGTCCATTTCTGAGCACTTAATCCCCTTGGCACACTTTGATCCTTGAGTTCACGCGTCCACGAAGAAGAGGATTGCTCACAACATCGTAGCTGTTCCCAAAAAAAGAAAAGGACTCAAGCGTGTGGATGGAAAAACGTTCTCCTCAAGCAATTCCTTGGAATTCTATGCCACCAAACATTCAGCAATCTTCTTCAACCTCGTCATGCAGCACGGAAGTGAACAGGCACAATCATTCCTGTCCAAGACACCAATGGAACACAGATCCAGCTTACCAAGGAATGAAGGAACGTGTAGAGAAGATGGTAGTGGTTAACGATTGCGCAGAAAGGAGTTGCGCTCATTAAGGCTTTCAGCAGCACAATCACGAAGGATGAAGCGCAAAAGCAGTACCTTCTCCACGCAGTCACTCAGCACCGCAAGGAATTCAAAGAGCTGACTAAAACTGGTCTCAAGAAGACCTAAAGATCTTCAACTGTGTGCATTATTTGTTCCGCTATTATAATTTCATTATATATATATATATATATATATATATATATATATATATATATATATATATATATAACGTAAAGAACGACGCTTGTATAGGAGATATTCCGCAAGACGAGAAAGAGAAAACAACAAATGAAAAAATGAAGTACCACCTGGGAATCGAACCCGGGATCTTCCGATTGCCGGTCAGACGCGATACCACTACACCATGGACTTCACTCTTCCAAATGCCGTAATTCTTCTACATACTCGCAGAAACCAATGCCCCAAGGGGGCACCTCCCGCATGCCGTAACATTATATACATTCAACTGCAAAGAACACGCAGTATAAATAACGTAAAGAACGACGCTTGTATAGGAGATATTCCGCGCAAGACGAGAAAGAGAAAACAACAAATGAAAAAATGAAGTACCACCTGGGAATCGAACCCGGGATCTTCCGATTGCCGGTCAGACGCGATACCACTACACCATGGACTTCACTCTTCCAAATGCCGTAATTCTTCTACATACTCGCAGAAACCAATGCCCCAAGGGGCAGTTGAATGTATATAATGTTACGGCATGCGGGAGGTGCCCCTTGGGGCATTGGTTTCTGCGAGTATGTAGAAGAATTACGGCATTTGGAAGAGTGAAGTCCATGGTGTAGTGGTATCGCGTCTGACCGGCAATCGGAAGATCCCGGGTTCGATTCCCAGGTGGTACTTCATTTTTTCATTTGTTGTTTTCTCTTTCTCGTCTTGCGCGGAATATCTCCTATACAAGCGTCGTTCTTTACGTTATTTATACTGCGTGTTCTTTGCAGTTGAATGTATATAATGTTACGGCATGCGGGAGGTGCCCCCTTGGGGCATTGGTTTCTGCGAGTATGTAGAAGAATTACGGCATTTGGAAGAGTGAAGTCCATGGTGTAGTGGTATCGCGTCTGACCGGCAATCGGAAGATCCCGGGTTCGATTCCAGGTGGTACTTCATTTTTTCATTTGTTGTTTTCTCTTTCTCGTCTTGCGCGGAATATCTCCTATACAAGCGTCGTTCTTTACGTTATTTATACTGCGTGTTCTTTGCAGTTGAATGTATATAATGTTACGGCATGCGGGAGGTGCCCCCTTGGGGCATTGGTTTCTGCGAGTATGTAGAAGAATTACGGCATTTGGAAGAGTGAAGTCCATGGTGTAGTGGTATCGCGTCTGACCGGCAATCGGAAGATCCCGGGTTCGATTCCCAGGTGGTACTTCATTTTTTCATTTGTTGTTTTCTCTTTCTCGTCTTGCGCGGAATATCTCCTATACAAGCGTCGTTCTTTACGTTATTTATACTGCGTGTTCTTTGCAGTTGAATGTATATAATGTTACGGCATGCGGGAGGTGCCCCCTTGGGGCATTGGTTTCTGCGAGTATGTAGAAGAATTACGGCATTTGGAAGAGTGAAGTCCATGGTGTAGTGGTATCGCGTCTGACCGGCAATCGGAAGATCCCGGGTTCGATTCCCAGGTGGTACTTCATTTTTTCATTTGTTGTTTTCTCTTTCTCGTCTTGCGCGGAATATCTCCTATACAAGCGTCGTTCTTTACGTTATTTATACTGCGTGTTCTTTGCAGTTGAATGTATATATATATATATATATATATATATATATATATATTTATATAATAGTCATAAATTGTCAAGTCATTATTATCCTTGTTCAATAAATGTTCATCATAAATTGTGAAGTCATTATTCAAATTTTCATTTTGAGCAAGTGCATAATTTAAGGGTCATTCTCTGTCAGATCAACCAGTGCCTAACACCCTCATCTCTCAGATTTTGCTGAAATTTGGTTTATAGGGAGTTTGTGGGCCCTGAATCCATTTCTGAAATTATAAGGTCAATCCGACCAACGGTTCAAGAGATATGACCTCGGGAAATTTGAGGTCACTTGCGAGGTCACTAACATTTGGCGACCCATAACTTGGGTAATAATGGTCACAATTATATAAAAGTATATATATTTAGAATCAGAAAACGACAAGGAATCCAAATATGCAAGTTTTAGAACTCTAGGTTGAAAAATAAAAAAGTTACACTGTAACCAAAATTTGAGGTCACGATTTGACCTCTGGGGTATCAAATGAGAATTTTTTTTTTAAATGTAAAAAATGAAGGCATAGGCATTGGCTATTAGAATCAGCAAAAAAAAGTTTGTTTGTTAGTATTTTTCATGTAACTAACATATAAGTGAACACCATATTCATAAGTTGTGCGTCAATTCTACCTATTTTTTCACACTTAAGCTCATAATTTGACCTTTAGAAATTAAAATTACATTTTTTTATAGATATAAAAACAAAGGCAAAAAATGTAAAATTGTATTTCACTGCTAATCTACACGGGCAATAATAGTTATAATAGTGAAAGGGGAAGACCTACTTAGAGGATTCATGTGCTAGCCTAATACAATTTTTGCATGCTCGATGCTCTCATCAATTTCTTTTTGTGGAAAAATGTATTGAATTCTGCTGCCTCCTCTTAGGGTAGGACAACTCATTACAGTTAATATATGATGTCCTGGCACTGCACATGAATCCTTGTTTGATGGATAATAATATGCACTTGATCCTGATGACCCAGAGGGATGTAGAAAGTTCACAGTGAAATCATCAAACTCTTCACAATATTCCTCCACAATTCCATACCAAACTTGCATGTCATAAATGCAGCCAACATACTCTCCTGGTTTGACACATTTTAGGTTACCAAGCATTGCAGGTTCATTAGTAAAATGACTTTTCCTTATTCTTTTCTTTTCTCCAATGCCACTTGAAATGGGATACACCATCAGTTCTTCCTTGTTTAGGGGAACAAATCTATGATATTTCTGAGTTCCAGGAATAGCCCTACTATCCTTGAATCGATGTTCCAACCGTTCTTCTGCATCTTTCAAATCAGCTGTAGTTACAAAGAAAAAATTTATCTTCTTGCTCAAGTTTTCTTCACAAAACTGAAACATGTGTTCTGGTGTAAGAATTTGCCTCTCTGTAGTTCTCTGCAAACTGGCACGAGCAGTAGCTCTTTTCACTGTTCCTCCAATCCATCACATGCATTTTTGCCATGGGATGTAGCAAAGAAGTGCCATTCACAAGACAGACCAAAATCCTCTTCATGGTAACAGAGATTTGTGAAGTTGTATCTGTTCTTATATTGGCCAGCACATCCATCTGAGAAATAGTGCACCTTCTTCAATTGTGGGCATCTGAATTTAACATATGTCATAAGCTTCAATATGAATGAGTAAACCATTATAGTGTTGTGTTTTAGTGATGCAGATAAGAAACAGACACTAAAATGGCTAAGTTCCTGGTCTGTAGATGATCTATAATAGATGACAAAAGGGTGAACTGTACACTGTGAATTGTCCCAGTGAAACCCTTGGGCAGCATCCTGGACAATGAAAGAATAATTCTCAGAGAAATCACCTACTATAACTACCTCGCTCTGAGGTGGTAGTGTTTCTTTCAACTGCTTGAAGTACTGTGATTGTTGCTGAGCAACAAAGTGATGACGAACCATGCGGGATATTTTCATGCTTAGGGATGATAAGTATTCATGAAGTGGCTCCACCTTATCAACCATTGTACAACGGTCAACAGTCACCCATTGCTTGTAAGATATTTCATTTGGAGCTGATTTCACACTGTCAAGTAACTCAAGAAAATCCAGGACACCCTCTTCTCTTGGGCAATCATTGCAAAGTTGCATCATGCAAGTCTCTCTTTCTGTACTGCAGACACTGTAATCCATAAGATCCTTGTATGAAAGACCTCTTTCTCCCAATGCAGCCAGCTGCAATTTTGGATTTGATGGTATGTGCAGACACAGACAGAATGAGTCCCACCACTACCGGCAAGCACACAATATGATGGCCGTAATTTTGCAAATGTGGAAAATCCTATTTTGGGATTCTTTTCATCATTTTTATATAGTTCAAACATCTCTCTTAAATTCCCGAGGACCAATCGTTTTTGCACCTTCATTGCACCTTCAGCACTGATAACTTTCACGCAATCCTTTTGGCCAGGACACATACGACTAACCTCTTCTGACTCATAGAATCTTCTAACTATATCTTTGTGTTCTTCAGATATCACTTTTCCTTTGCTCATTAGTGGAATCTTCGGAAGGATTCCATGTTCTGATTTAAGTGAATGGCTTCTTTTCACCATGTATGTTGTAGTTTGAAAAAACTAGCTGTTTTTTCAATTGTGTATGGTGAGTGTCAATATTTGTAGTTTGTGATGGTGACATTTGTTCTCCAGGAATGACTGTTTCAATTCATTCATTAATTTGTCTAGATGTTTTTCAGATTTAGTTTCAGGTTTTGAAGTATCACTTACCTCCTCGGTAATTTGAACACCATAACTGAGTTCTAGCCTCTCCTTCAGGTGTTTCTGAGCAGATGATAGCTTACCACGAGCCTTGCGCTTTTTCTGGCTTAATGACAGTCCTTCTGAAAAGAACAGAAAAAAAGGTTTCACACACCTGAATATTAGTAATTAAATATTAATTATAGTACCTTAAATGCTATATAGTAGATCAAACAGACCTTGTAGTAAAGTATAAGTTATTATATTAATTTATTACTTACTTTTTTTAACTGGTGTTTGGTCCAGAAATGCTAGAACTGGTTCAACTGAAGTTGAAGGATTTTCCTTTATCAAGCAATCACTGTCATTGTCCAGATCTTGAATTGAAGAGATGTTACTCAAGCCACTGATAGTAGATGATTCATTTGAATCCTGCTCAGACTCGTTGTTTTCAGTGGTACTAAGTATAGTGGGGTTTTTCATTATCAGTGTCCAGCAGTTCATACATAACAATGAGTCTTTTTTTCACTCTTCCAGCACATTTTTCAACAAGTACATCAGTCACTTTTCTAAGATTGATTGTTATGCGTTTCTTATGTTTTTGAATAGGGTCCTGGCAGTATTTCAAGTGCCGAACCATTGTATTTTGATCTGTAAAGATATAGGATTTACAATTAGGTAATATATATTTTTTAGAAAATATATAGCTATACACACTTAATATTTTAGGCCTTGATAGTCTCTGAGGCTCATTAAAACACCATACCCACCAGCCACCCACAGTGCTGGCTGGAACTGTACTAACCTGTAGACAAGGAATTTTGCAACTATCTGTGTTGATTCTGCACTTAGACAAGTAGCAACATGTTTCAACAGGTTTGTTTAGGCTACATGTGAGCTTAGTCTTCCCCTTTCACTATTATAACTATTATTGCCAGTGTAGATTAGCAGTGAAATACAATTTTTATTAAATTCTTGGAGCTTGAGGTCAAATTGATAGCTAAGATATAAAAATTCCTTGAAAGACAAGCAATTTCTAAATATGGTGTTCACTTATAAGTTAGTTACATGAAAAGTACCAACATAAACAAACTTTTTATGATTGTTTCTATTAGTCAAGAACTCTGACTTTGTTTTTTATATCTATAAAAAATGTAATTTTAATTTCTATAGGTCAAATTATGAGCTTAAGTGTGAAAAAATAGGTAGAATTGACGCACAACTTATGAATATGGTGTTCACTTATATGTTAGTTACATGAAAAATACTAACATAAACAAACTTTTTTTTTGCTGATTCTAATAGCCAATGCCTATGCCTTCAATTTTTACATTTAAAAAAAAAATTCTCATTTGATACCCCAGAGGTCAAATTGTGACCTCAAATTTTGGTTACAGTGTAACTTTTTTATTTTTCAACCTAGAGTTCTAAAACTTGCATATTTGGATTCCTTGTCGTTTTCTGATTCTAAATATATATACTTTTATATAATTATGACAATTATTACCCAAGTTATGGCTCGCCAAATGTTAGTAACCTCGCGAGTGACCTCAAATTGCCCGAGGTCATATCTCTTGAACCGTTGGTCGGATTGACCTTATAATTTCAGAAATGGATTCAGGGCTCACAAACTCCCTATAAACCAAATTTCAGCAAAATATGAGAGATGAGGGTGTTAATTTCAATTTTTTGGGGTTGATCTGACAGAGAATTACCCAAAAAGGTCCTAGAGCAAAGATAATTGGCACGTTTATTCTTGTGGGGGAATAGAATAAGGGCAGATGTGACCGAATTTAAAATTCCAAAAAACGCTGTTGTGGACCACCCTAATATATATATATATATATACAGGGTGTCCCAGGAGGAAATGTCAAGAATGCACCATTTCACTCTTTGGGTATTTCTAAGTAGAAAGTATTATATCGATATGGGTCTGATTCCCAACCGTTACCGAGATACAGGCCTCTACATTTGGGTAATTAAAACATAATAAAAAGGCGATCTTAGATACTATTTAATGACACTTGTGGTTTACAAAAAGTACAAACATACAATACACTATTGCACTTATTGCAGAATGGTTTCAAAGTCACCCCCTCCTTCTTCAATGCACGCGGCGAGCCTCCGATCCATCGAGTCTTGCCAAGGAAAATGCGGAAGTTCATTTCTGAGGTTTATGAACGCATCCTGTATACGTGCAACCAACTGCTCCCTAGTTTCGGGTTTACCCCGCTGATAAACGTTACTCTTCAAGAACCCCCAGACAAAAAAATATAGCGGAGATAAGTCAGGCGAACGAGGGGGCCATGCCACAGGTCCTCCACGTCCAATCCACCTTCCCGGAAACTGTAGAGGCCTGTATCTCGGTAACGGTTGGGAATCAGGCACATGTCGATATAATACTTTCTACTTAGAAATACCCAGAGTCAAATGGTGCATTCTTGACATTTCCTCCTGGGACACCCTGTATATATATATATATATATATATATATATATATATATATATATATATACATATATATATATGATACACATAGAACGTACATGGAACAAGGAACACTTCTGGGAAAATTAAATCCACTATAGTTCAAATAAGTAATGGTAAATGACAAACACTATAGTTTTTTCTTTTTCATGATGTTAGCCTGATGTGGGCTGCTTCACTTTCACTACTGCTATCCAGATCAGATGGTAGATAAATTTCATCACTGAAAGAATCTAATGATTCATCTCACTCTGAATTACCTTCAGACAATTTCAGTAATTTCTGCAGGACCTGTTGACTTAAAAATTCAGTGCGTCATCTTTACTTCTTGCATACTAAACACTGGCTGACTGCTGCACAGTTCAGAAGACTCAGAACTAGTGGTGCAATGCATCTGAACATGTTTGATACATGTTAATGCCATGCCCACCGCACAAACAATGAGTAAAGATTCAGAAACACAAGCAATGCAATCGGCTATCAAAATGACTGCTATGGCTGTTTTAGATATAATAGGCTATATCTAGGTTATTTTCAAACTAAAGGCCAAACAAAAAATTTCATACATTGCATGATTTTTAGGAAATGTCATAAAATTACAACTCTTTAAAATATAAAAATGTGCAAACAGTGAATTGAGAAAACCCTGTAGATGTCAAATTGACAGCTCTGGCTGTTCTAGTGTTAAAACTATTTTTAACAATTTGTTTCAGAGATACGAAAATTTGTGTCAGAAAGAAAGCCCTGAACGTTTTGACGATTCAAATTCTGAGATGTTTCAAAACTTCAGAACCAGAAACAAGATGCTGCTGTGTCACTGAGTAAGCATATTCTCTTCAGAAAAATTCAGTGTTCCGAATACTCAATGGTTAAGCTTAAAAAACTGAATATTAAAGACCATAAACTGAAAACTGTTGGAAGACCTTTGAATGAACAGGTAAGATGAAAACCTTTTCTCTGTTTATTTGAAATAAATCTATAGTGAAAGTACTAACAGCAGCAAATGGCAAAGCAGAGTCAGGGTTCCCACAGCCCTGGAAAAGTCCTTACAAATTTAGTCCTAGAAAAGTCCTTAAAAATTGTTATAAATTAGATAGTCCTGGAAAAGTCCTGAATTTTATTTATTTATTTTTTTTATTTTTATACAAAATTAAAACCCCACACAGTTTGATACGTGTCAAAATTTTTTTTTTTTAGTATATTTAGGTACACCTGTGTACTCTAATATTTTATCTATGTATGTGTTTTCTAAGAAATTCACTGATAGTATAAGGAAGAAACCACAGTTACTGAAGCTTGTACTTTTTAACAAGACTAGTTTCTTTTTTTAATTGACCAACTTAGTTTTATAATCAACTGATAAATTGGCCAATTAGCCAAAGAAAGTAGTCTTGTTGAAAAATGTAAGCTTTAGTAACTGTGGTTTCTTTCTTTCAATATAAGTTAGTTATTTTTTTACAGGTATTTGCTGTGTGCCTAAATGAGCTCTTATTTTGTCTACATGGATAAGTAGGTACCTAATCTTGAATACCTATATAGCTAATAAGATTAAAAGTACTAAAATTGAAGCAAAAAATATTTAAATTTTTCATATTATTAATGTACTTGAAATAGGAATAAGAAATTGGATCATATTACTGAAATTAAAACAAGAAATTATAATAATCTTTAAAGGTGAGGATTTGTCATTTTCTAACATAATCAAATGCCACCCCCTTGGGCTTTGAGTTGGTCAAGCTCGTATTTTGCCACCACCTTGAGTGATTTCTGGTTACGGGCCTGAATCAGCTGCCTATATGAGCAATAGAGTAGATATGGTTAGGGATCTGTCATAAAATTCGTTCACTTCCAATTAGGCAACATATATCCTGGATACTTATGTTTTATCCCCCTCAATGCATATTTGCAAAAGATGCTTCAAATTTCATAAGTAGGTAACTGCAATATCATTACCTTATAGGTATCTAATCTAATCTTTGTGGATAAATATGCATATATTCTTATAATTAATAATTTTTTTAGGCATATTTTAGGTCTCCTCAAGTATACCTAATCTTGTTGATGCTAACAGTAGTTAGTGAAAGCTATTTATTTATTGGATACCATGTTCAAATAAAATATATAATCATTGATTTTATTATTTTTTATATAAGAAAAGTATGTAAGGGGTTCCAAAAAACCTTAGCCCCCCCACTTGCAGCTTACATGTTTACTTATATCAAAATAGTTTTTAGTGATTATAAAAATAGATAAAATTCTTTATTTATTGCAGGTATTAAAATTACTCTAGCTGATAGTGATAATATAATGGCTTCTCAATTAATTGGTGATTTGGAGAGGCAACGTGTGATAGATTGCATACAAGCAATAACATTTCGGGAAGCTCGTGATGCAGGAGCCACCTTTATAACATGTTCATGGGTTGCCAAAAAGTTGCGAAGAAATGAGGACTTCGTCAAAAGAAATTGGAATAAAACTTTGGATGAATGTGAAATGGATACAACCAAATCTGGGCACCCAAATTTGCCCCACACTCAGGAAACAAAGGACATCATTGAAAGTGGTACGCGTAAGCGGAAAAACAGCTGTGCTAAACTTTCTAGAGAGATCAAAGTGTTGAGAGGAAAGATCGTTAGTGGTGAGATCATTCGACTGTACCATCATAGGCAAGTTTTAAAGCCTTGGCATGAACTTCCAAAGCCAAGAAAAACTCAACTTAACATCAATGACAGAATGTGGTTTGCCCATTATCTTGAAGATTGGGATGTGGATGATTTCATGCATTTAGCTGTCTCTGATGAATTTTTTGTTTATGTAACACGTCGGCCTAACTACCAAAATGATCGAGTGTGAGGCCACAACACCAGATGAAATCTATGACAATGAACATTATCGCGAATTATTAAAAAGTCCAGACTGTGTTGGTGTGTTTGTTTTGTTTTGTTCACTGCAAAGAAGCTCATGTGGGTGCTGAAGCCAAATGGTCAGAGTTGGGATGGACAGTATTTTCATGATATTATTTTATCCCAGCATGTCATACCTTTTCTAAGAAACCCAAACAATGTTATGGATGTCGATCAGGTCACACTTCTGCACAATAAGGCCCCCTGCTTTAAGGCATTAGCCACTCAACAGTTGTTGCGGAACCATGAGATCAATTTCTTTGGAAATGAAGAATGGCCATGAAATTCTCCTGACCTGAACGTCTGTGAACACATTGGATCAGTTATAAAGGACAAGGTTGAATGTCTCTTGTTTCAAGAACCTGCAGCAAATAGATTTTCGAAGGATACAATGACGCAACACATTGAAACTGTTTTAGCAAATTTGTGTAACGATCAAGATCTATTCACGTCACTTTTGGCAAGCTACCCAAAGCAAATTCAGGCTGTCTTGGAAGCCAATGGTGGGAACACCAAGTTTTAATTGTTTCTCATTAAATGCAGGATTAAATTCTCTTTTGCAAGGTATGTTTAGTTTTACTGTACCTCTAATGGTTTAGTCCATGGGCAGGGTGGGGGCTAAGGTTTATTGGAGCCCTGTATAATGAAAAATAATACTCTATTCTAGATTGTTGAATATGGGGCCAAAGAATAAGTGCCATTTTCAACTTGCATGGCTGAGGATGCCAGAGTTATATTGGCTGGAAGAGGTCCAAGGAGATGCTCATTCAGCATCATGCAACATTTGTAAAAAAAACTTTAATATCGGAAACATGGGCATTTCAGCGGTAAAAAGTCGCGCAAATAGTAAAGTCCATAAGAGTTTGTTGCCCCCTATAAATACCCAAATGAGATTGTCAAGTTACTTTACAGTTTCCGAAAGTAGTAGTAATTCACAAGCTGGCCCAAGCACTACCAGTACTGCTTCTAATAGCAATGATATAATGCCTAGCCAAGACCAACAGATGCTTGTAAATACAATAGTAGTTGCTGATGTTACTAAAGCAGAAATACTGTGGGCAATGAAAATGGTAATGTCCCATTATTCCTATAATTCATGCAAAGATATTGATAAATTATTTGTTAACATGTTTCTTGATAGTGAAATAGCCAAAAATTTCCTATGTGGTCCGACTAAATGCTCTTATGCTGTATGTTTTGGTTTAGTGTCATATTTTGAAGACACTGTATGATGAAATTAATTCTACTGATTGTTATGCACACTCATTTCACGAATGCATGAATAAAGTAATGCAAAATGAATAGATGGATATTTTGGTTCGGTTTTGGAATAATCAGAAAAATCAAGTTTCTCTGCATTATTTAACATCAGAGTTCATGGGTCACGCTATGGCTAAAGACCTATTAGATCATTTTAGAAATGGAACTAGAAAGTTAAACTCAAATAAATTGCTTCAAATATCTATGGATGGACCTAATGTCAACTGGAAATTTTATGGAGATTTGATTGAAGAAAGACAGGAAAGCGATTCACAACTACCAGATATTTTAAATATTGGCAGCTGTGGATTACATGTCATTCATGGGGCTTTGCAAAAGGGCACTGGAGCCACTGGCTGGCAATTAGACTCTATATTAGTTACTTTTTGCTCTAGTCCATGACACCCTTGCCAGACAAGATGATTTTGAAAATATAACAGGGACATCCACCTTCCCACTCAAGTTTTGCTCCCATCGATGGACTGAAGATATAGAAGTGGCTGAGAGAGCCATTTCTATATGGCCTTTTATAAAACAATATGTATTCACAGTAGAAAGAGTAAGAAGTATAAAAAACCCACTTCAGATTCTTTTAAAGTAGTGCTAAATGCTTGCAATGATGATTTCATAATTCCAAAATTAGAATTCTTTATATCTACTGCAAAACACTTGCGCCTATTTCTTATTCAATTTCAAACAGATCACCCAGTTAGTCCTTTTCTTGGAGATAAGCTCGAGGAGCTGTTAGTAAATCTATTGTCTTGCTTTCTAAAAAAAGAAATATTGGAATCTCTTAATACTTTTCATAAATTAGCTTCTGTCAATGTTTTGGATAAGATCAATCAGTTGAAACCTAAAAACATTGACTTTGGATTTTGTGCCCAAAAGAGTCTGAGGGTATTAGTAAAGGAAGAAGCAGTTTCAGCAATTTCTTTGGAAGAATTTAGAACTCAGTGTAGATCATTTTTAGCTAAAATAACAGACAAAATTATAGAATGGTCTCCACTTAAATATCCACTGGTCAGTCATTTAAAATGTTTTGACCCAAACAAAATCATCTCCAGCCCAAATGATTGCATGAATAAATTTAAAAAGGTGCTCGATTTATTAATGGCTAATAAGTGGTGTAGCGGTACATTATGCGATCAAATCTTAATAGAATTTAAAAGATTTCTGGTAGACATGAAACTGGAAAACCTTGCTGAATTTCCAAGTTTTCATCCTAATTTGGACAGACTTGATACTTTTATGTTCCAATATATGAGCGATGCTAAATATTGAAATTTGCTTAGTATTTTTAAAATGGTATGCTGCTTATCGCATGGACAAGCTTCAGTAGAGAGGGGCTACTCTGTAAACAAATCCGTACTGGTGGAAAACCTCCAAGAAAAATCTTTTGTAGCCCTGAGGATGGTTTATGATGCCGTATCAAATTGGAAGTGTCCTCTTTATGATATTAAGTTAACTCAATCCATGAAGTGTCATATTATGTTTGCCAGGAAGAGGTATGGTGTTTATTTAGAAGACAATAAAAGAATAGAAAATGAAACTAATAGAGAAAAAGAGAAAAGCTGATCTAGCTGAAATTAATGAACTGTGCAGTAAAGAAAAGATCAAACAAACTGCACATGACTTGGAGAAGGAAGCTGATGAACCTGCTAAGAAGGCGGAAATAAAACACGATTTCACATTCTTTTCATCATCAAATGCTTTAAGATTGAAAGCATCAGACAAGAAAAAAGAAACAAAAGAAATTGAAGAAAAAATTCCATCCCTAAAAGAAAAACAGAATAATCAGTGATTCGTGTTGAACCTACATTGTGCCAAAAAGAAAATAAAAGAATTTTTAAAGTATGATGAATAATTCACAATAACGTGTCACAAACTAAAAATAAAAATAACCACACATCAATTTTTTTTAGAAAAAAGTCAAAACTAATTGCTGAAATAAGAAATCTGGTTAATAATGATGACTTTACATAGGTAGGTACCTTGTGTACAGTATGTGCAATTTTATTTTTATTTTGGTGTGTGCAATTTTATTTTTATTACAATACAGTCGACCCTCAACTTACATAATTAATCCATTCCAAGATGAGTTACTTAACTTGAAGATGACGTAAGTCGAACCCCAAAATACATGTAAATCGGGTAATCCGTTCCAGGACCCCAAAAAAGTATTGAAAATAATAAAATAATAAAATAATAATAATTTTTTGATAAAAACAGAGTATATAAACAGAATTATAATGGTAATTAATAATTATTATTAAGAAACACCATCCGTAAAAGAAAATACATATTAAAAATTAATAATAAAAAATTAATTTACTATATTGGAGAGAGTGTCAAATGGCTTGGAGGGTTAGCGATGGTGGTAGTGGTGGGTTGGTAGTGGTAGCACTGCATTTGCGATTATGCAGCTATTACGCAACATGAAATAATTACGTAAGATGAATCAATTACAGTCAATGGGGGCTTCTCGTAACTCGAAATTACGTAAGATGGTGACGATGTAAGTTGAGGGTTGACTGTATATGCAATTTTATTTTAACATAGGTATTTGGTAAAAATAAGGGATTTTGGTGTGCTCACCTATGTATGTGCAATTATTAATGTTAATAAGGTACCTATATAACCATTTTGCTATATACTTTTAATTTGTAATTACATATTCATTTAATTGCTATTTTATTTATTTTTATTCATCAATCAGCGATGAACATAATCTATATTCCTTTACCAGAACTGGGGTGGCTGGAGAGACCACAAAATTGCAAGTTTTTTGAAGTATGGAGGAAGATAAGCTCTGTAACAGCAACTGTTTTCACTCAAGGAAAGGATTTTCTTGCATTATGCATCTATATAAATTATAAATTCATGAATTCTTTATGAAATTTTTTTTTAAAATGTGAAAAAGTCCTGGATTTTTTTTTTCTTAAATATCTGTGGGAACCCTGAGAGCGAAAGTCAGAAAGCTGAAAATACTACTATAAATATTGTGAATGTAATTACTGGAAAATTTTTCAAATTTTGTGACTTTCAGGATTGAAAACCTTACATCAATTCACTTTATCTAGAAATTAAGGATTTGAATTTGTATGTTCATCTTTTGATTTAAAGCAAGTAGTCTGTATACATATTTTAGATTAAGGAATAAACTTTTGGGAGTTTAAGACCCTTCTGGATTTATGACCAAATTTCTGTCAGCATGTGTTAATACCCAAAAACGTGATGTGAAAATTAAATTGAGAATTATGAATTAATTATAATATAATTTTCACCTTGCAATGAGTCTCAGAAATTATTTTGATTACATGGTTCCATCACTCATCATGCAGACTTTGATCATATAATATACTTGATATGAAGACTTGGTGTCATATTAAAAGCAAATTAATTCCTGATTTCCCTTTTTATATGAATATTTATTTGTGCTTAGCTAAATGTAGGCCAACTCCAGAGCAGTGAAATGAGTGGGTTAATTTGACACAGCTTTTAAAAATATACTAATAGATCTTTATACAGGATGTGTCAAATACCTGTACCTAATTAGAGGAAAACTATACATAATAGTATTGAATAACAAAATGCATTAAGCAGACTAAAGTAAAAAAATTTCCAAATTTCTCAAATCAAATGACTAATTGGTCTATGATATTGGTGCAAAAAAAAAAAAAAAAAAAAAAACTTTCAGAAGTTTGTGGCATCAGTACAGATTTAATCCTTCAGTTCATTAATTGTTCTTGGCTTCTCTTCAAAGATTTTTCTTTAAGGTATCCCTATAGAAAAGAAATGTAAAGGGGGCAGATCTAGTGATCTTGGTGGTCACTGAAATGGAAATGTTTGGGAAATTAAATACCCTGGAAAATGTTCATAGCATTGCCAATTTGAAAGTGTGTGCTGTGGCTTCACCTTGCTGGACATGCCTCATCCTTCCTGTACATATCTCCAACAATAACCTTCAAGCATTTGAACATATTGTTCACTGTTCACTGGTACTGCTTCCTCAAAGATGATATGGCCTGGTAATCCTTTGGATACTGAACCCACACCAGACTGCTATCTTTGGAGAATGCAGTGGGATCTGAACAAACTCCACATGTTTAGTAAATCCTCCAAAATGGTGGTTTTGTCTGTTCACTAATCCCTCGAGATAAATATGGTACTTATCACTGAAAATGATAGTTCATTCTTAGGTAATTTATATAAACCATTTCAAGAAGCTGAATACATGGCTCTCTCTTTTTTTTTGGCATTGCTGGTCACCTGTTTGGAACACTTGGTTTTTGTATGGAAAACTTTTTAAGTCAGCCTTCAAAATTTGCCTTGCAATGGTGCTGCGTGCACCCATTTCAATTGAAAGAGGGTGTTGATTTCCATAGATTGTGTACAATTGATTCACAAATGAGGTTAATATTTTCTTGTATCCAAGTATTCTTAGGTCATCCTGAATGCATGGCATTTTGGTTCTGGACTGATCCAATCCTTCTATTTAATCAGAATTTGTTGTATTGTCTTAGCTGTTGGCACCTTATGTCATGGAAACTGATTGAGTTTTGATATGCTCTTCAATGATGATTCTTTGTCATAGGAATAAATGAGGCATTTTGAACCAAATAAAGGGTAAAAATACATAAAGACGCAATTGTAATTTTTTGTTGGAAAATTTGTTTTCTAATTTTTTATGAGAGAAATACTGTAGTGATGCTCTTTTTTGCTGCAAAAATAGTGAAATGTAACAACCTAACCAAACCAATATTTTATGTAACTAGTTTTTTATCACATATCTTCTACAGAAGCTAAGGCTAACAAAGACCCTAAGATCCACTCTAAGGTTAGCCCGAGAGAAAGGAAGGAGTAGGGGGTTAAGAGAAGAGAATAAGGGGTTAATTAACTAGCAACACCTATCACTCATGGGTTAACATTCATTCAGAAAAAGAGGAAAAAGACTCGCCATCATTATCCACTGGCCATTGCCAACAAGTCGGAAAAATAGTTGAAGAGAATAGGAAAGGGGTGAAAGATGAAAAGGAGTAAAATAAGAGTGCTTACAAACCATGCAAACAGTCTTAATTCAAACACTGTCATACCATGCAAACTACAGACATGCAAGTAAAGAAAGTTACAGACATGCAAGTAAGAAGAGGATAAAAAAAGAAGGAAAAAAAAAGTAGGTAAAGTTCAACAAAAAGTGGGTTAGTTTACGCTACAAGCTATATCTACGTTTGTGTTAGGCTAATATTTTTTTTTTTAAGTAATTTTATTGCTGGCATCACAAGCTGGCATTAATCGTCAACAGACTCATCCTCGACCACCACCCTCAGAGCTCCTGTTGCTAATTGTTTTTTTTTAATTTTAAACCACGTTAATATTTTTAAAATGTCTGTCAAGATGGTTTTTAAACACATTAATGCTGGTAGAGTTCACAATGGGCGCGGGAAGATTATTCCACTTATCAATTACTTTAAATGTAAAGAAGTTTTTAGCGATATTAGTAATGAAACATCTGCCACGCAACTTAAATCCATTATTACTAGTATTGCTATTATTGAAAGTGAACAATTTGTCAAAATTTACATTATTGATGTTATTAACAATTTTGAAAATTTCAATAAGTTCCCCCTTAATCTCCGTTTCGAGTGAATGCAAATTTAATCCTATCTTCATAAGGCTTGTTGCGCAATGATGGAATTAGTTTCGTGGCACAATGCTGAACTTTTTCTAACCTATCAATATCCTCATGCAAATACAGGCACCAAAACTAAACAGCATATTCTAAATGAGGCCTGACTAGGGACTTGTAAAGGGGCAATATAATATCCTTTGATTTAAATTCAAAATTACGCGCTATGAAGCCTAACATCCTATTAGCTTTTGCTCAAGACTCCAGGCATTGGTTCCTAACTTTTAAATCCTTAGATACGTGTATGCCTAAATCTACTTCATCAATGCTTGCTAACTCTCTATCATCCATCGTGTACATGTAATTATTGTTACGAGAAGCTATATGCAAAACTTTATATTTTTCTGCATTAAATTGCATCTGCCACTTATCCATCCACTCCATAATCCTATTTACATCGTTTTGGAGCCTATTTCTATCATCCTCATTAACAACCTTACTGCCTAATTTAGTATCACCCATGAATTTTGACACGTTACTAGTCAATCCTACATCTGCCATTAATGTAAATTACGAATAGCCATGGGCCTAACACTGAACCTTGTGGGACACCGCTACCTATATCCAACCACCCCAATTCACTACCATTAACAATAACTCTGTCTCCTAGCACAAAGCCATTCCTCTAACCAGTTAGCTACCTGACCGCGTATACTGTGCGCTTTAACCTTTGCAATTAATCTGTGTGGAACTGTATCGAACGCCTTTTTAAAATCTAAATAAATAACGTCAGACACTCTATGCCTATCGTATTTGTGCACTATTTTGTTATAAAATTCTAACAAATTAGTTAACCAAGATCTATGGCATTGAAACCCATGCTGACTACTATTAATCAAATCTCTATTTTCTAAGTGATTGCTGATACAATCCCTACCTATTCCAAAAGTTTACTGACAATTGACAGTAAGCTAATAGGCCTATAATTGCTAGTTACTGTGTGGTTGCCTTGTAGATGGCTATTGTTGAGATGGTTGATATAGCAATGTGACCTGCTTCATGAAGTAATGTAGTCAGTGGTGAATAGGATATTTCTTCAAAAACAAGTATCTGGCATTATATTATGCTTTTCCAAATTTGCTTTCATCAATCTCAACTACATGGTCTTCATGTAGCCATTTCCAGTAAACTTCACTACAAAATTATTCCCAGTCAACTACTGTATTTGGGTTGTGATTAAGATAATTCACCACATATGCCTGACTGAAATGCTTTGTTACAAACACATTCATAAATAACAATACTTTCCATGGTTTCATATGTATATGATCCATCCATGTATCCTTAAATAATGAGCATGAAAAGGAACAGTCTCTGCCTTTTCCTAGTTTATGGAACCTTTCCAGTTCTTGGGCAAATGAACAAATACCTGTCTTCATCCAACATACATGGTTGTCCACACTGCAAGCAATTCCTTGAAAAAGATAGTCATGTTTTTTAAATGATTTTGTCAACCTTATCTTCATAAATGTCTTTTATGCACTGGAGATAATTAATGTCACATAATGTGCACACCTCCATGGTTGAATGAGCACTCATTCATGTCAGAATTCTGGTAATGGGCATTGTTAGCACATGCACACAAGACATAATCTGGCATTTATTCTGGTAGCCTTCTGTTAGTCTTCTAAAAGTTTTCAAATATCCATTATTTCATTATAAAACAAGAGTGGCAATAGTAACTATTTTTTCCATGAATGTTTCACACATCTATTATTAAAGTGGATAAAAATATATGTACCTGAAAATTGTATCTTTATGTAGAGGCGCTCCTTGACTTATGTATTGTCAACTTATGTATTGTTGACTTGCGTAAATTCGAGGTTATGGAAAAAATATTTTGCAATTCAAATTTCAAAATATTTTTATGGAGTATACGTAAAGTTAAAATTCATCTTTATAATTTACTATTTTATACATTCTGTTCTGTTTATCTGTAGTACTGTACACATACATCATTTTATGACAGTTATAATGCATCTCACTTTGAGTAGGTAGGCTATGTACACAGTACCTTAATTTCCAACTTGCATAAAATTTGACTTACGTCATGGGTCCAGGAATGTAACCCTTATGTAAGTTAAGGAGCACCTGTATATAAGCCATGAAAGGTTATTCAGTAAAAAAATAATTGACTTTTGTCTATTCAATGCATTTTGTTATTCAATCCTATCTTGTATAGTTATCATGTAATCTCATTTTCAAATCGGGTACATTTTATTGGCTCACCCTGTATGAAGATCTATTAGTCTATTAAGTATTGCTTTGCTTTCTCTGTAAGCCTAGCTAAATGTAGGCAAACTCCAGAGCAGTGAGGTGAATGGGTTAATTTGGGAGACAGGTTTTAAAAATAGTAAAGCATAGGTTGAATGTTGTCTATTTCAAAATTAGCTCTTTTCTTGATGAAAATACTTGATTCGATACTTTTAATCCTAATTGATGTACAGTATGTTTTGTATAACTACTTGATTTACTTGCCAAAGTAGCCTAGTGGTAATCTTGGTTCTGGGTTTGAATCATGTTTCTGACTTCAAATTTTCGAAATTAAGGAGCATCTCTCGGTCTTCCTTGGTGGTTTTGTGTTCAGATCCTCAAAAAAAAAAAAAAAAAAAAAAAACCACCACCTCCTTCATAGGATCTTAACTACTACTATTGAGGTTAACCAAACCCAAATTATTATTATTATTCCAAGCTTTACAAAAATAAACAGTTCAACACCTGGTCTGTACCTCATCTTGAAGCCAAATTTTAATAAAATAAATTTTCATTTGTTAGGTATTTGGGTGATTGTAAGAAAGTTCAGTCTTGAAATGATTTCATTAAATTTTATTAAAATAAATTCTTTACTTCTTTATGGGGAGGGGAGCAAACATGAATCAGAGATACAGATGCTTATCAACCCAACCCTAAATTCATTTGCTCACATTGCAATGACAAAGTATAGGTTGCCTGCAAATCCTTTACAGTACAAAATGGCATTTTATGGTACAAAGGAAATGTCTAGAAATGAACAGGTGCAACACTAATTATCCATTTTAAAAAGCTTTTAATGGTGTAGGAACACCACAGTGAAGTGCTTTAGAGAATATATAAAACATATTATGGTTTTCAGCAAGTAATTTTCCTGTAATCTATAACTAGACTAATTTTATATAATTCATTTCCAGTTTCACAAACTTGAGCAGAACTCAGAAGTAAAAGTGGAACTTGAAAAAACCAAGTCTTGTGCTGTTCATAAGCAAATAGAAAATGCCTCAAAATCCACACCAAATGTCATTAATTTACATAATTTTGAGAACAATGTGAACCACAAAGACCAGCTCATGCAAAAGGATATATTCAAGTGTTCTATTTGCCCATACCAGACAAAGTTGAAACAAAATCTTAAAAAGCATTTGAGAGTTCATACTGGAGAAAAACCTTTTAAATGTGATCTTTGTTCTTACACTGCATCAGAGAAAGGTCACCTTCAAGGGCATTTAAGAATTCATACTGGAGAAAAACCTTTTAAATGTGATTTTTGTTCTTACACTGCATCACGGAAAGGTCACCTTCAAGGGCATTTAAGAACTCATACTGGAGAAAAACCTTTTAAATGTAATCTTTGTTCTTACAGTGCCTCATGGAAAGGTCAACTTCAAAGGCATTTGACAATTCATACTGGAGAAAAACCTTTTAAATGTGATTTTTGTTCTTATACTGCATCAGGGAAATATCCGCTTCAAATGCATTTAAGAATTCATACTGGAGAAAAACCTTTTAAATGTGATATTTGTTCTTTCACAACATCACGGAAATATCAGCTTCAAATGCATTTAAGAATTCATACTGGAGAAAAACCTTTTAAATATGATCTTTGTTCTTACACTGCATCAGCAAAAGGTCTGATTCGAAGGCATTTAAGAATTCATACTGGAGAAAAACCTTTTAAATGTGATCTTTGTTCTCACACTGCCTCACAGAAAGGTCACCTTCAGGTGCATTTAAGCGTTCATACTGGAGAAAAACCTTTTAAATGTGATCTTTGTTCTTACACTGCATCACGGAAAGTGCTGTTTCAAAGGCATTTAAGAATTCATATTGGAGAAACACACTCAAGCAGAATTAAGACACCCATTTAATGGGTTAATAATAAGAAACCTAGGAGCAAGGTTAGGAAGATTAAGAGGAAGGAAACATGAATAATAGAGATGCAACTAAAATGCCATAAACATCAAGCACAAATTAAAGCATTAACTCAACAAATAAAGAGCAGAGCAGAAATAAAAGCCAATAAAAAAAAAAAAAATTATTTGCAAAGATTCAAAGTGCACTATTTATAAAATGTGATATGAGAAACAATACAAGTCAGGCAACCACCAGACCAGAACGCACTGGATAATAATTGGAGAAATATAATTAGAGACCTGGGAGATGATGATACAAGTATCTTGTAATTGAAGAGAATATGAACATTGAGCACTTAAAGATAAGGAAGGTCTCCACTGAGTATATAAAGCAAGTGAAGAAAATATGCAAGACTGGGCTAACCACAAAAAACAAAATAGCAGTTAACTAAATTTGGGTTATATTTCTTTAAATGCCTTAAGGACTCGGTTCTCCCATCTGTCTACTCATATACCTCATAGTAGTTTCATGCATTGGTCTGTCTTCACACAAACGTTAAGCTGGTGGCCCCACCTCTTGGCCTGGCTTGATGGAAAAGCAAGTTGTTCTCTTGCACTCTCCACTGCACATAACCAGGTACACCTGGCTCATCTGGTACTGTCCTGAACCACGCAGCTAGTCTTTTGAAGAATTCATTGTTGACCCCTGCCATGTTCCTGAGGTCCTTTGCAAGTTGGTTAAAAAGTCTTGGCTCCCTGACAACCAAGCTGTTTTCTTTGTTGAGGAAGTCCCTTGTCAGGCCTTTAGTTTGGGAACACTATACATTCTGTCTTTCCTATTTTCCAGTGTTGTGTGGGCAGTAACTGGATTTAGTTTGAGGTTTGGTACCAGTTTTCCAATCATTTTCCATATATACATTATGGTGTACCTCTCCCTTCTTCTTTCCAGGGAGTACAAACGTAGTTTCCATAGTCTTTCCCAATAGTTCAGTTCTTTGCAACCATCAATCCTGGCTGTGAAATATATCTGAATATCTTCTTTTATTAATTTCTTCCTTCCTCTATCGGGACATCAAGACTAAGCAGTACTCGAGTTTTGTATGATCAGTGTTTTCAGTAGAGGAATCATTACGGTCTTGTCCCTTCTTTAAAGGTTGTTAGTTCCCTGATCTTTTTGCTTTGTTTATTGCTATCTGATTTTGTCTCAATTTTGCATCATTGGTCATTATAACCCCCAAATCTATCACTTTTGTGCTTCTCTGAATTTACTGTCTAAGTTCCTCATTTCTATCATATTTCAAGAGCGGAAATTTCTTGGTATTAAATATCATGTTTTCTTCTCACCATTTATATATTCTGTTCGTGTCCCTCTGCAAGGCCTCCAACCCTTTTACATTGCTGATTTTTCCACTGATCTTTGTCTCATCTGCAGAGGATGTTACTATACTGTTGCTGTTTACTCCGCTGTCTATGTCTGTTAGCATAATAATGAAAAGGAGCATGGCCAGTACTGTTCCTTGTGGTACTGAGCTGTGTATTTCTGATTCTGATGAAATATACCTTGAATTTCAACAACCTGTATATGTTCTCTGAGACCCCGCAAGGGGGTTCTAAGCTCGTGCTCTTTGTGCTCGTTTGTACGTGCTTGTTCCTGGAGGTTTCATGTGCGCCCTCCTGGCCCTAGCACCCAAGGATGATGGGGCTCAACCCTGCAGTCCTTGTCATCCTTGGTCTTTTTCCACTTCGACTGTCCCCTCCCTCCCTTTCTTTTTCATCTCCTTCCTCTCACTTTTTCTTTGTTTTTCCACCGAGATATGCCCTTTTAAATAGAGGCGAATTGGTTCTTCACGAACTTTAAAAAAAAAAAAAAAAAAAAAATGTTCTCTGGGGATGTTGCAGATCCATTTCCCAACTTTGAATGTTATTCCCATATGTTTTATTTTATGCGCTATTATATCATGATCACATTTGTTGAAGGTTTTAGCAAAATATATGTACAGGGGGTCCTCATTATCCAAGTCCCTGCATTTACGCAGCCAAATAGTTGTAGAACCATACGGATAAATTCCCTGCACTTAAGAGGTTTCCACAGATAATGTATGTGGAATGCAGAAGCGCAATAGAAAATCATTTAAATTTCCCTTGGACTCACTGTCTCACTCGCTTTCCCCTACCCTCAACACTCCACCACCACGCTCCACCCCCAACCCCAATGCCACGCACTCTGTCTCTCGCTGTTTCCAGTGCTGAACCCATCCACAGTTTTCTGGTGTTTTCATTCTGATTTTGTTGATTTTTTGCTATATTGTTGCAGCCATGACTTCAAAGCATACTGCTAGTGGTAAAGCAGTACATAAAAGGGTTTAAAAAGTGTATTTTACAAATGTTTTAGTATAATTTTGAGTGTCATTTATTGTGTTAAGGTCCCAATTAAACCTTATTCTCATTATTTCTTATGGGTTTTAGGTCCCTGCTTTAAGCAGATTCACTTAGTGGTGATTTCTTGGTCCCCGATAATGAGGACCCCCTGTACAGTAAGTCCCCAACTTACACTGTTAATTTGTTCCAAAGGTTGCTGTGTAAGTCCAACACTGCTTAAATATGATATACGTACAGTCAACCCTCAACTTATGTCATCACCGTCTTACGTAATTTCGATTTACGAGAAGTCCCCCATTGACTGTAATTGATTTGTCTTACGTAATTATTTTGTGTTGCGTAATAGCTGCGTAATCGCAAATGCATGCATGACCACTTACTGGCAGGACACCAGGGTATTTCACGTTATTTCATTGTTATTTTTACTGTGCATTATGTAACTCTCTCCAATGTAAGTCTAAATTAATTTTTTATTATTAATTTTTAATATGTATATTCTTTTATAGATGGTGTTTCTTAATAATTATTAATTACCATTATAATTCTGTTTATATACACTGTTTTTATCAAAAAATTTAATTATTTTATTTAAAATACTTTTTTGGGGTCCTGGAATGCATTACTCGATTTACATGTATTTTGGGGTTTGACTTACATCATTTTCGAGTTAAGTAACTCTTCTCGGAATGGATTAATTACATAAGTTGAGGGTTAACTGTATTTTTTGATATATACGTTCATTTCTATGGATAGTTAAAGCTAAAAAAGTAGGGTTTATAAAAACAATGTTAAGAAAATTAAAATTTATTCAATACAGTACATACATAAAAATGTAATATTGTACATATTAAGAAAACTAATATTTAGTCAACAATTTGTGGTTTAGATTCTGTAGATGTTGATGGCATTGGCTCTTTTCTCTGTTTTCTTTAAGTACTTGTTCAGTGATTGTACTGTAGCTTTTTTCTTCTTATAAATCACTTTATAGCATTCAGTAGCATCATGCGCTGCTTTAGACACCTTTGTGAACCTTTTGGTGTTTGGGTTCTGAGCCTCTAAACCAGCCAGTCCTTTCTCGATCATATCAAAGCATTCTGCCATTGGCTTAATCACAATTCTTTCTGGTGGCTCAGCCTCCAGTTCTTCCTCTGAAACTTTGTTTTCCTTTCTATGGGCTTCAAGCTACATTAAATCTTTGTTGCTCAATTCCTTTGCTTGACATTGTAACAATTCATTGAAATCATTTTCCTCTAGATTTAATTCTAATTCTGTGTCCATTTCCACGAGGTTGTTAATTACATCTTGTTTGTGCATCTGTGTATCTATGGATCCATGTAACTTGGACCTGTGTAAGTTGGGGACTTACTGTATATGACCATGTAGTTTTAATTGCTTTTAAGTGCATCTAGGATATTGTTATAGTGTTCTATAAGTTCTGATAGGCAAGATCTTCCTGATTGGAATCTGTGCTGTTTCATCGAGTCTTTCCAGTGTCTTCAAGATGTCATATTTTCTCTCTAACTAATATTTCAAATACTTTGGTAAGATGGGATGTCAAAGACACTAGTCTATAGTTCTTTGTGCGAGATCTGTCCCCTCCTTTATATATAGGTACAACATTCACTCTTTTCAAGATACTCTGTATTTCTCCAGTGTCTAGGGACCTTCTCCATATCCAATATATGGGTGTAGCAGTGTAGCTATTTCATTTTTACCATTTTTAATCACTAATGCATTCCATTTGTCTGGACCTGTGCTGAGTGTGATTTCATTCGTCCTATAGCTTGTGCTACATCTTGGGTAAAATCAAAATCTTTTATACAATCTCCTTGCAATTTCTCTCCAAAGAATGTATCTATGTCAGGTATCACTTTGTCACCTTTTGGGGTGCTGAAGACTGATTCATATTGGGCTTTGTGTTGCAGATATTTTTTTTATATCATCCATTAGTTCATTATTTCCTTTTTTTAAGGGCTTGATAGTGGTGCACATTTTTGTTTTTTATTTTGCATAGCTATTGAAATATTTTGGAATTTCCTTTATTACTTCCACAGCATTTTCCTCTTCCCTCACTGTATGGCTCTGAATCAGGGCTTGTATTCCCCTATTGATATTCTCCAGTTTTTCTTGTACACTCAGACCCTGCTAATTCAACACATTTGAGGCTCAACCCTTGTCAAAATACCTGAAGGGTCCAAATTACTGTGTAGTTCTGAAATTTGTTGGATATTTCAATATTTTACCAAAATATAGGTGTTTTCCCAGCAACTCCAGTGTGTAAATTGACTTTAAAGAAAATGCAAATTAATTTTCGAAGCTTCGTGAAATAAGAGGGATATTTTGTCAAGCAAGGGGTTCACACACACACACACACACACACACACACACACACACACACACACACACCTTGCCTTGAGGAAGCCTGATTGCAGCATCTTTTGACTAGATGCTTAAAGATAATTTTTACTAAATAAATACTTGTGTATGGATGTGTTACATATGCTAAAAAGTAGCTAGATAAATGGGAAATTTAATTTTTAGCAATAAATACATAGAGTAGTTATTCAATTAATCCCTAATTAATTATATTACAATGCAGCAATCCCCCACTATGTATGACCCTGATATTTATGAATTCATTAATGTATGAAAAAATCAAGAGAATTAAAAAAACCTTAAAAAATGTGGTGTGTACACTCCTAAACTGACTAAAATCATCCACAGCTTATGTAAAATTTAAGGCTGAAAAGTGTCTCACTAAAGTACATACTGTACAGTATGTATATGTATGTACATACATTGTATACTAGCTTAAAGAACAACAGTGTCATTGCTTTTGGGGAGCCTTGTGTTTTCCTCCTCTTGATTATTGAAAATAATGTCTATATTATAGCTACCATCCTCCAGTCGTATTTCAATTTCTCCTGGTTCTTTACCTTTTAAATAAGCACTACACTCGAACCCTGTTAATTCGCACTCCATTATTTTGTACTTCAGGTTAATTCTGCTGCAGTGGCTGAGTAGGCCATAGTCACCAAATATCAATATCATCAAGCCACCCAAGTTTCCAGGTTTGTGACAGTGAAATGTCTGAGTAAGGGGATATTAATCTCCAGTATCATCTTGGGTATTGTGTTTCCTTACACCAAACTTTCTTAGTATGATGATGGACACATGCACACACCAAGTTCTGGATCTTGCATCAACTGGACTTCACCATCAATCACTTATAGTCTAGTTCTGATCCTTATGTTCATGATAAATTCTAAACAAATCAACTTATTATTCTGGGTCAGGATTCTCTCACATCAGCTGTCTATTTCTAGGAGATTAATGAGGTTCAATCCATGTGTTAACTGTAAACTACTTCCCAAGAATCTATTTATTAGATCTTCATCTCCACAGGAAAACAATCCCAATCACTCAAGGTCCAAGAAAGGAACTGGAATTCCAGGGCAAACCTGACAGAAATAAACTGACCTATTTTTCATCCCTTTTATTATGGATGGAATAAATACAGTTTTTAATATAAAAATATAAAACACCCAACACTGGCAATACATCACAATTAACAGAAAAAACTCTGGAAAACAAATAATTATTAGTAAGGTTCAGCAGAGAAAAACAATGTAAAGCAAGTGTGAGACAAGCACAGAAATGGTATGTTTAAAGTATGTGAAACTTTGTCCAAGTCTAGCTAAACCTGGAGTGGCCAATTGTAGCTGACACAACCCCACTGGACTTTGTACATCAACTAGGTTGGATCCACAATCCGAACCTGATGTGTCTGAGTTAGTTGGTGGACTTCTCACTGGTTTCCACTGGTTGCCTAGACAACACAAAATTATTAGTTATACATGCACAGGGTATAATTAATCAATAATAAATTAACAGATAATAAACAAAACTGGAATTGCAACTTCTTAATTAATCACTGGAAAGAATTGCTCAAAATAAATATAAATATAAAAATAATACTGTAATAGTAAATATAAATAACATTGACAATCATGACAAACATATCCCATAAAATTTGATCAACCCATAAGCAGTACCAAAACCAAGCATGGGCAACAAGCAAATCTCTGGAATGAAGTGACTGGTATCCTATAGTAGTGATAATGGGTTCTATGGCTAGTTGCAAGAGTGAATCACAAAAGAACAGGATTGGGTTAAGAGAAATCCAAGGCTCAAGCAAGCACTGCAAACTGACAGTAACTAAAAGTGTTGTCTAATTCTAAGTAGGCTAAATATATTACACATGCCTATACTTATTTACAGTTTAAATACATACCAATCATTATCTAACAATTATTTTAATCATTAACGATACTCTAGGCAATTTAAACTCTGATAAAGAATCATAATACCCTTAATAAATAAAATACCTTAATAGGCTTTCCAATAGTAATTTATGCTGTATCTTCCAATCTTCAGCAAACAATGTCCACAGCACTTACTGACAAATACTTTATAGCTAACTAACACTAATATTTAGCTAGACTTAAATTTAAACAATATTTGCCTAACAAAACTCCAGAGAACCAGATAGAGCTTGAAGAACCTTGCAATGACTAATCCACTGCTGGATTGGTTAAAAGGGATGAACAGGAAAACTTAACAAATTACTGGAAGGAATACTGAGAAAAAAAATACAAGGGATTGGTCCACAGCAAATACCAAATGGGACCAAAGTTCAGATAGGCCATTAATGAGGAAACTTGAGAACCTAGTCCAAGGCTATTGCTTGAATGAGAGGTTTTGTGAAAAACTTCAGAACTCCTACTGTACAGTATATATATATATGTATGTACATACGTAGTATACTAACTTAAAGAACATCAGTGTCATCACTTTTGTGATCCTTGTCTTCTTCCTCTTGATTATTGAAACTAATGTCTATATCATAGCCACCATCCTCCAGTCTTATTTCAACTTCTGGTTCTTTATCTTTTAAATAAGCACAACACTCGAACCCTGTTAATTCACACACCGTCATTTTATACTTCAGGGTAATTTGTACATTTCTTCACCCCTTTGAAATATCTGAGGAATTCCTAATTTTCTGGTACCAATGTACAAATTGTACCCACATGGCCCATGGAAAGTGAAGGTGAAGAGTCTGTATTTATCTCTAACAGTTCCTGATAGGTACAAAATAATGTGCAGTGAAGTATAAAAAAAAAATACTAACATGTGATGTTTAGGTTTTGTGTCTGGAATCTAAAATTAATTTGTGGCTATTCAGAATAAGATAGTTACCACCACTACAATGCATCGTAAGACCAATAACTAAACTAAACATTAATACTGTATATACTGTACAGTATTACAGTAATAAAACTGGAGGTAATTATTCGTTTTAGTGCTTTTCCTCCTTTCTGAACCAAAACACATTTTTCTGGTGTTTTGTGGTGTGATTTGTTCAAATCTGAACATCGTTTCTTTGGGAAATGAGCCGTTTTTGAGAAATTTTAAAATTGAAAATTTCTCAAAAATGGCTCATTTCCCAAAGAAATGAAGTTCAGATTTGAGCAAATCACACCAAAAAACACCAGAAAAATGTGTTTTGGTTCAGACCTAACCTAAACTGACCTAACCTAAACTGACCTAACCTAACCCAACCTAACCCAACCTAAACTGACCTAAACTGACCTAACCCAACCTAACCCGCGTTTTTTCGCATGTGAACAGTGTCTTCCACGAACCGCTGTGAATGGTTGACTGTCCAGTGAATGTAACCTAGATTTCCAAGTTGAGAATACGCACGCCACTCGTCGGAATAGATTGTAGTCCCAGGCCTAATATGTTGCTGGATCAGGCGAACAATAACACGACTAGGTAAAACACAGTGACTCGTAAAGAAAGCTTCAGCACCGGCTTCTTTCTTATAAATATCTTGTATTAATTGATAGTAATCCAAATCACAACCTTCACAAATCATAATGAAAACGAGACTGAGAAAATGAGTATCCATTACGAGAGATTCAAAATGTACGTCTCTGATTGGTCGGATAAGGTCACGTGAAACCAAAACCAGATGTAATTGGTTGTTTTGACCTATGTTTCCTAATTTTGCCACGAGATGTCTCCCCATAAAACTGGAGAGGGCGACGTTCGTTAAAATTTTAACAGCGTTAAGAGCTAAATACTCGGTCAATGGCCAATAATGGCTGCTTTTTACGTCTAAATTTTTTTTTTTTTCATAAAAAATAATAATTACATTTCCTTGATTTTTAGCAGTTTCCCTGAGGTTTCAAGGTGTCCTGAATACGAATGTATATGTTAAATTGTCATAGAATGTCTCCTATCGAAAACGAACACAGCATTAAAACAAATATTAACCAAACTGGACAATATTACTATTAATGTTAAGAAGAAATAGTTTTAAAAATTTCCAATTAATTTATACATTAGTTTAATTACTGGACAGTAGATTTAAGAAATACACCACACATTCATATAAAATGTTAAAATGCCAAACTAATTTTGTATAAAAATACTTTGATACTTCATAGAGAAGTTTGAAATATCAAACAAATTTCATACCATCCAGTTAATTTGTACCTTCCAGATTATTTGACAAGGGTAGAGCCCTGAAAGTGTTGAATTAATGGGGTTTGAGTATATATATTTTAAAGGTGAGACTGTGGTTAATTTTAACCAACTTTCTGCATTGACACTTTAAATTATGATCCATATTTAGTATGTATGTTCTCCTTTAATAATACATTCTTCTCCAGGCAAGTCTCTTTGTTTACATTATATGCTTTGCGCTTTATCCATTGTGCTTCTCATATATAAGCTTATAAGCTTGCGGACTAGCAAACAATCAGAGCATTTGTTGTCATTTGTACAATAGTAATATCTTACTGTTTATTTTATTTATAATCCTGTTTGCTACAGGTTTATGTATGTATTATGTAACTATTTTAATTTGTACTTTCTATGATACAGTTTTGTAAAATAATCGCAAAATTGTCACTTGTATGCATCCCATTGACACCATGTATTATAGTATTCAATATGTACAAAATTTGATGTATACAAATTTCTCATACACACATCCTTCATATATACTGAGGGATTACTGTACTAGATAAAAATTATCATGACCTATTTGTTGCTATGTGTATTGTCACCCTTCTACCAATAATGTACAAAGTGTAACAGTAAGCTCAAATTTCCATAAGTCTAGGGGAAAATTGTTTTTCAGCAGAAAATACAAATGGTAGATAGGTGCCTGGAGTGCAGGTTTGATTGTGTGTGGGGTTCAGATGCAGTCCAGTAGCCAGGACTTTCCAAGACAGGGGGTTGAAATTGTGGAAAGGTGGTCCTTTTGGTGCAATGACCTAGTCATTGCAGAGGGGGTTTAGAGTTGTTTAGAGTAGTTTGTGAAGTTTAAAAAAAGTAAGTGTTTATTTACTAAATGATGATGAGATATATATATATATATATATATATATTAATATATATATATATATATAATATTAGTGTGTATATATATATATATATATATATATATATTAGTGTGTGTATATATATATATATTATATATATATATATATATATATATATATATTAGTGTGTGTATATATATATATATATATATATATATATATATATTGTGTGTGTGTATATATATATATATATTTTTTTTTTTTTTTTTTTTTTAGTTCGGGAAGAACCGATTCGCCTCTATTTAAAGGGCATATCTCAGCGGAAAAAGTGAGAGGAAAGACAGAGGAAAAAGAAAGGGTGGAGGGGGACAGTCGAAGTGAAAAAGACCAAGGACTGCAGGGTCGAGCCCCATCATCCTTGGGTGCTAGGGCCGGGAGGGCGCACGTGAAACCTCCAGGAACAAGCACGTACAAACGAGCACAAAGAGCACTCAAGAGCACGAGCTTAGAACCCCCTTGCGGGGATATTATATATATATATATATATATATATATATATATATATCCCTTTGCTTTGTCCGGAGCTATAAGGCGCGTCCCTCTGTGGCGAATGTGGGAATACACCTTTCTTCGGTGTAAGGGCTTTCTCTGCCCTCGTGGACCATTGGACCCGTTTGGGGACCCGGCTGATCTCCTGCTTCTTTTTCTTTCTCCTTTAACCCATTCTTTCTGGCTTCTCCCTGTTTTTTTGGCGTTCTTTGGACCTTGATTTTGGCCCTTGGGTGTGGGAGGCGGTTGCCCTGCACCCTTGTCGCTTTTCAACCAAACCCAAACCCTGTCCCTGCCACTTTTCACCGCGCGTTGGATGAGAGTGGCCGCCTTTCAGGCACAGGGACTGGGTGCGGGTGTATCTCCCCTGCGTGACATCTATCGGCGGTGGGACCAAGTGTGCCCACACTTCGCCTTTCCCTTGTTGGAGTCGGTGGTGGCTGGATGCGCGCGGGGGATGAAGTTCTTTTTTGTTTTGCTATGGACACTTCTCCCCCCCCGGCTTACGACTACTGCTTCTCATTCCCGGACTACTACTTCTCTCAACACTCGGGTGGTGGGCAACCAGGCCCTCGAGTCCTTTACCACTGGAAGACCGCAACCTAATGGGGTTGACCCCCTTGTGGAAGCGGAACGCTTGCACTCTCCTTTTCCGTTGCCGACCCCAGTCCGTCCCTCGACTACGCCCTTGGACCTACACTCTCTGGAGCAGGGGTCTCGCCCCAGCCCACTTCAGCCACCTTCGGGCAAGTCAAGTTCCACCGAGGACTTGCCCCCACAACCCGGCTTCTTGCTCTCCCCATATGCCCCCCTCACCCGCCGTCAGCCCGCCTCGCGGCGGACGGGGGAGCCGGCATTCATGGCCGTCCTACCGACCGTTGAATATCCCAGTACATTTCGACTCTACAGCCTCCCTCTCCCTTCCAAGTATCCACAAATTCCTGGTGATAAGGCCTACATCTGGGTCCCTCCCGAACAACTCTGAACGGACGTTCCAGGCGATCCGAACCCACAGCAACTCCAGCCGCTATAACGTACGCCCACAGAGGGATGGCTCCCTCCTCGTAAAATCACGCTCAGCCGCAGAGACGAAAGCCCTACTCTCCATCACTGAGGTCCTTGGATGCTCGGTGTCCGTTTCCCCACACCCTCGCCTGAACCAGATTCAGGGCACTATTTACGCCACCCGCCTACTGTCTGTCGCAGTGAACGAGCTCCTGGAGGACCTCGCACCCCAAGGAGTTACTAAGATCTATCGTTTCACATCCCGACAGGGAGGCACCCCTCCCCCACCCCACGTCTGCTCCTTACTTTAACACACTAATCCCCCCTGGCCGTATTGTATGGGGTATGGGAGACCGCGCCTCATGCGAGTTTTCTATCCGCCCATACGTCCCAGACCCGACCCGTTGCTTCAAATGCAATAAATTCGGACACGTCAGCTCCGTTTGTCGACAGCCGCATCAATTGTGTGTGCACTGTGGACGACTTGCTCACCCTGACAGGTGCCCAAATGCTCCAACTGTGAAGGCGCACACCCCTCTTCATCCCGCGAATGCCTTTTCTACAAGTTCGAGAAGGAGGTCCGCGGCCTACAAGTGTCGGACTTCCTTAGCCCCCGTGAGGCACGAGACAGGGTGCGGAGTCGGGAGGTGAGGCCGGGGGTGTCCTATGCCGCTGCTCTCGGCTCTGTCATCTCGCCACGCCGCCCTGGCCTGCCGCCGAAATCCCCCCCAGCCACTGCCCCCTGTTCCCCACAATGCAACTCCTCGCAGGACCCGACGGTCCCCTGTCCCCCCACCGTTCCTCTTCTTCCCGCACCTCACCTGCCACGAATCCCCCAGGAGTCTTGGACCAGGGCACCCGTGTCCCAGCCACCTCAAACCCTGCCTTCCCAGTACTCCCTGTACACGCCCGAATCTGCCGCCCGGAGCAAGCCATCGAGGCGGAGACGCCGGAGCGTGTCGCCAGACCCTCCGGCCTTCCAACGTCTCTCTCCCTCTTCCCCTAGGACCAAGAAGACGGCTCGGACCCTTACACCGCCCACCACGTCTACTATGTCCATCTCTTCCCATCGCAGAAGTCCCACCGCTCTACCCCCACAGACTGACAATAGTGGCCGAAATCCACGACCCGCCCCGTACGACGAGACTCAGCCCTGTGGATCCAGTGGATGCGGCTCTGGCGCGGCTGCACGGTGTGACCGATGGAAGCTCGGCCGCGCCCACGCCCACGAGTCTCATGGATCTGCCCTTGCCTCTTGGTGCCATATTCTCCACCCCTCCACGAGACCATTCTGATTCACCTCTTTCCACCCCCATAGTACCTACCCCCCAACATCCCCGGCCCCCTCCGTATCAACTACCCTGAGTACGTCCTCCATCCCTCCCGCCCGGTCTTTTTGGTACCCCCTGTCACCGCCTAGGGTCCGCTGAGAGACCCCGGACAGGCGGGGTAGCGCCGCTTTAGGGGTTAACGTGCCCCCCCCCCCTGGCCCGACCATAGAAGCCCGTCAAGGTATTTCTGACCCGCTCAGCCCACGATGTTCCTCTGTCTGCCGTGATCTACGCTTCCGGTCTCGCTCGGCCGACTCGACCCCGCAACCTCCGCGGGGTTCGACAGGCCGACCGATTCCTTCCCTGGTGAATGGTAAATAGCCAGCCATGTTCCCGACCCAGCCTTCAATTTCGCGAACTCCAGATCTCCCTTCACACTCCAACCTCCTAGCGCCTCCACCTTTACCTATCCCCCTTCATCAACTAATGGATCCACCGAAAACCACAATAGTCCACTTAAAGAAGTAATCCTAGCCCGTCTCCACATAGGTCACACCCGCATCACCCACGGACACCTTATGGCGAACTCGCCAGCCCCGCTTTGCCCTACCTGCCATACTCCTATCACTGTCTTACACCTCCTGGTGGAATGCTCAAAGCTGTCCGCTCTCCGTCGCAGGTGTTTCCCTCTCGGCCGAAAACCCCATACCCAACTGCCTACGATCCATACTTGCCGACGGCCCCCACTTTTCAGCGGAAGCGGTTCTCCTCTTCCCTACTCACTCCCATCTGCTCCATCGCATCTGAAACCGTACCTCTCCTACCTACTATCCATTGACTGACCCTTACTCATTCCCCTGGTCTACCACCCCCAGCACAGTAACATCACCCACTCACTGCCTCGCCGAGATATGTACCACCTCTTTAGGTACAAATCGGCGGTAAATCTGGAAAAAAAAAAATATATATATATATACACCTCGATTAAGTACTCCAGCTTGCCGGGCCGAGGGGGCTCGTACACCTTGTCGGTTGTTGGGGTTTCCTCAACTCTTCGCGGGGTGTGGGCGAAGAGTTACCTAGTTGCGTTTTTTTTTTTTTCTTTTCTTTTTGGTCCCCTTTTTTTTTCCGTCTCCCGGAATTTCTTTTGTCTTGACTCGGTCTTGGGCCTCTGTCAATTGTAGTATCCCCGCCCCCTCTGTTTGTATTTTGCAGTCTTGGGGTCATCGGGTGCACCCGCCGGGGGGCTGAGCCGTGCTCTGGGGACGGTACTGGCGCTCGGACCGCTGCTGCGTCGGGATTTGGTCTTTGCTAGGCCCTTAACGGACAAATCTCGGTAGAGCCAATCTGCTGTTTTTAAAACGACAGTCAGGTTGGGGGGCGGGCTACCCGGAACGTTGGGCCTGCGCCTTGAAGGATGCAGCGGCGGATGGTGCATTGCCTTGGGTCCGAGGCTGTCTTTTTTGTAAAGCTCTTGTTTATGGGTTCAATTTCAAAACTTCAATCCCCTCCTGTTGACGACTCTGGCCCGCCCATGGATTTGGATAAGACTTCTACTTCTGGTCGTTCAGCGGCCTCTGCCTCCGCTGGATTGACCTTAAAGCCGTATGGCCCCCTCTCGTCCTCTGCGGCGCCTGGCTCTCGTGGGACTCATGGTGGTCGTAGGGCGGGATCTTCGCGGCCCTCGTTCTCTCGCCCAAACTCGGTTACCGTTACACATGGACCTGTCCCTGTTCTCAATTTCTGTCTGGTGGACAGGTTCCTTGTTCTCCGCCCTTCCGCTGGCTCCCTTCCGGGCAACTCGGAACGGGTGTTTCAGCGTCTTAAGACGGTGGGGGTTCCCTGTCGTTATGATATCCGCCCTCTGAAGGATGGGTCTCTTCTTTCGAAGTCCCGTTCTTCGGGGGTGACTGAGTCCCTTCTACAGTTGCCGAATGTTTTGGGTTGCAGTTTCTGTGACTCCCATCTGCAATTGAATAGCTGTCAGGGCACCATTTTCGCTTCCCGTCTGTTGTCAATCCCGGTTGGCGAGTTGCAGGAGGATCTTGCCCCCAGGGGCTAACGAAGGTCTTCCGCTTTTAGTCGCGCCTGGATAGTGCTCTTACCCCGTCTGCTCGTCTGCTCCTAACCTTTGACTCCCTTGTGCCTCCGGCCCAGGTGGTGTTCTGGGGCGTGGGTGATCGCCGGTCGTGAGAGTTTTCGGTGCGATCGTATGTGCCTGACCTCGTTCGCTGCTTTGGCTGCAACCGGTTCGGCCATGTTAGCTCTGCGTGCCGCCGTGAGGGTAAGCTATGTGTCCGCTGCGGTGGGCCTGCGCACCCTACCCCATGCACGAAGCCCCCGCGGTGCTCGAATTGCTCGGGGGCCCACCCTTCCTCCTCGGGACCCCCGTTTTCAAGTTTGAATTCGAGGTGCGGTCCTTAAGGACTACCGAATTTCTTAGTGCGCGCGATAGGGTCCGTGACCTGGAGCCGCGGCGGGGTTTGTCCTATGCTGCGGCTCTTGGCCCTGGCGGGTCCTCGGGCTCCTCCCGTGCTACCCCGGCGCCTACCGAAGTGGTGCCTCCCCTGGCGCCGCGGGACTTCTTGTCCCTCTGCCTCACTTTCAGACATCCCATCTGATTCCCTGCCTACAAGTGCCCCTTCTTCCTCTCCGGCCTTGGGGTCTGGATCCTTGCCTACTCATCTCGGGTGGGGAAGGTGATGCCCCGAAGGGGAGGAGGAAGCGTCGCCGGGGGTCGGAGTCCTCCAGACCCGATCATGACTGCTGCTCGCCCTGCTTCCCTTCTTCACCGGAGGGGAAGCGGCGCTCCGCTCCTGATCCGCTCGGGACCCCCCCCCCCCGTATACGGAGGGCTGGTGAGGCGTCACCTCCCGGTGCCCCAACTAGTGTCCGGGTGTCGGATGAGGTACACCGCCCTACGACACCCTCGATTACTGACTCGGTTCCCATGGTGGACCCGGTCGAGAGGAGCCTGGCCCTTCTTCATGGTCTCTCTCCCTTCGGATCCTGCTGAGAGTGTGGTTGGCTCTCTCTCCTGGATCTACCTCCCACCTGTGGTGGACCTTCCCCCCCCCCGTCAGCACTTGTCTGGTGTGATGAGCCCTCCAACATCTGGCTCTCCCCGGTCCCCCTCTGGTGGGGAGTCGGGGGTTTTGGCTGGGCCCGTCTCGTCGTCTCCCCCCCTCAGGGGAGCCCCCCCTCTGAACTCCCTGTTCCACTTTCCACCTCGTTCTACTACGGATGAAGCAGCTGGGGTGTCGGTGGCCCCTACCCCCTCCGTTCGGGGTGAGTCGGGGAAGCCGATTCCGTCCCTGGGTACGGACCGTTGAGTTTGCTGCTCAGCTTGGTCCGTGGCTATTTCTCTGCTTATAATGCGACTTCCCCTTACAGTTCCATTTTGCATTGGAACTGTAGGGGGCTTTTAGCTAACTGGGAGAACCTTGCCTCCCTGCTGGAGAGCGAGCGGCCTTCCTGTGTTTGTCTCCAGGAGACTATCCTGGCTGCGCGGGGGCTCCCTCGTCTCTCTGGCTATGTTGATTTCCCTTGCACCCTGGATGAGCACACACGCCGGCCTGGTGCGGCGATTTATGTACACCATTCATTACCCTCGCGAGGTGTGCCTCTTCGTACTTCCTTGCAGGCTGTGTCTGTGCGGCTCTTTTTAGATCGCCAGTACACTGCCTGCTCGATTTATATTCCTCCTCATGACCCTCCTCGCGACGCGGTTCGCGAGTTGGTGTTGCAACTGCCTCGACCGTTTTTCCTCCTCGGGGACTTTAACAGTCGCGACCCGGCTTGGGGAGATGTCCGGTAGACTAATGTTGCTGGTATGTTGCTCTCCTTAATGGAGGAACTTTCCTTCGCGTGCCTCAATTCCGGTGAACCTACCTACTTCCACGAACCCACGGGTTCATCTACCTGTATTGATCTCTCCTTGGTGTCCCTCGATGCCTTACTCGATTTTTCGTGGAAGGTGTTGGGGGACTCTTATGGCAGTGATCATTACCCAGCCGGTCGGACCGCAGCCGGGTGTCTCGTCTCGACCGAGGTGGTGCCTTGCGCGGGCTGACTGGCCATCCTTCAGAGCTCGTTCCATCATTGCCGGTTCTGTTGAGCTTTGGCTCTGTGGATGAGAGCGTGGAGTTCTTCGAGCGAGTGGTGATGGGCGTCGCGGAGGACTGTATTCCTCGATCTTCCGGTAACCCGCGGACGCGTAGCGTCCCGTGGTGGACTCCACCATGTCACCAGGCGGTGTGTGAGAGGAAGAGGGCAACGCGCCGCTTCCACCGCACCCGGCGCGCGGACCACTTGATTGAGATGCGGCGGCCGAAGGCTTTCGCCCGCCGGACTCTCAAGTTGGCCCGTCGGGCCTCTCGGCGTGCTTTTGTGTCCGGCGTTTCCTCGTCTACCCCTTCTGCTGCTGTGTGGCGGAAGGTACGTAGTATCGAGGGGAAGCCGGTCCCTGCTAGTCGCCCTGTCCTTCGGGACGGGGACGGCTTCCTTTCGGATCCTACTGATGTGGCCGATCGGCTGGCCGGTGCTTTTGCTGCGGTTTCCCGTTCGCCTTCAGCTGCGGATCGTCCTTTGTCGGATGTTACGTTCCCGCCGCCTGGGAACGAGCCCTATAACCGTCTCTTTACGATGCGGGAACTTCGGGCTGCCTTGGCAACCCGTCGTTCTTCCGCCCCTGGCCCTGATGACATTCTGTATGACTTTATTTGGAATCTGCACCCGATGGCCCTACACTTCTTGCTGGATCTTTTCAACCGGGTGTGGGTTGAGGGGTCATTCCCTTTTCGTTGGAGGGAGGCGATTGTGGTCCCGATACCTAAGCCGGGGAATGATCCGGCGGAGGTGGCGGGCTATCGGCCTATTGCCTTGACGAGCTGCTTATGCAAGCTCCTTGAAAAGATGGTGGCCGTCCGACTTTCCTTTACACTGGAGTCGCTTGGGTTATACCCCCCGACCCAGTATGGCTTTCGTCGATTTCGGAGTACTCTGGACCAATGTTCCCTCTAATTTTTTTTAGTCCATGTGCGCAAGAAATTTTCGTTGTGCATACATTTAGATTTATGGTGAAAAATTGTGCAAACTTTTCTGAGCGCTATCTTCAAAATGAAATATATATACAGGGTGTACATAAAGTCAGGATCTATTTTTGTGAAGCACTTTGAAATTATATGGAATTCAATCATAAAATGATAAAGTGGTAACATTTATTAAATAATTAAGAGTAGGATTCGACGTGACGCCCATCAGTATCCCTGCACAGCTCAAATCGTTCCGTAGCATTTCTAAACACATTCTGGAGCATTTGCGGGGTTATGTTATCTGCAGCAGTTCGTATACGTGTACGTAAGTTTTCAAGACTCGTAATCTTCGTCTGATAGACGTGCGATTTGATAAACCCCATGCAAAGAAATCTAAAGGGGTTAAATCTGGTGATCTCGCTGGCCAAGGTCTGTTGCTTCCGCGTCCGATCCAGCGATTTGGAAAACGTCCATTTAGATAATCCTGAACAATTTTGGCATAGTGACAAGGAGCACCATCATGTTGATAGACGACGGGGATAGGATTGTTAGTTAAAATGCCTATCTAAACGGTTCTTAAACGCATTAACGCTGGTAGAGTTCACGATTGATGCGGGAAGATTATTCCATTTATCAATTACTTTAAACGTAAAGGAGTTTTTAGCGATATTAGTAATGAAACGTCTGCCACTCAACTTAAATCCGTTATTACGAGTATTGCTGTTATCGAAAGTGAACAGTTTATCAAAATTTACGTTATCGATTTTATTAACGATTTTGAAAACTTCAATAAGCTCCCCCTAATCTCCTAGTTTCAAGTGAATGCAAGTCTCTCTAATCCTATCTTCATAAAGCTGGTTGCGCAATGATGGAATTAGTTTCGTGGCGCGTAGCTGAACCCTTTCTAACCTATCGATATCCTCACGCAAATGCGGGCACCAAAACTGAACGGCATATTCTAAATGAGGCCTGACTAGGGACTTGTAAAGGAGTAATATAATATTCGATTTAAATTCGAAATTACGCGTTATGAAGCATAACATCCTATTAGCTTTTGCGCAAGACTCCAGGCACTGGTTCCTAACTTTTAAATCCTTAGATACGCGTACGCCTAAATCATCTACTTCGTCAACGCTCGCTAACTCTCTAAAATCCATCGTGTACGTGTAATTATTGTTACGAACCTATATGCAAAACTTTGCATTTGTCAACGTTAAATTGCATCTGCTACTTATCCGTCCACTCCATAATCTAATTTACCTCGTCTTGGAGCCGATTTCTATCGTCCTCGTTCACAACCTTACGCTTATTGTAATATCATCCGTGAATTTTGACATGTCACTAGTCAATCCTACATCTATGTCGTTAATGTAAATTACGAATAGCGATGGGCCTAATGCTGAACCCTGTGGGACACCGCTACCTACATCCAACAACCCCGATTCACTTCCAGTAACAACGACCCTCTGTCTCCTAGCACGAAGCCATTCCTCTAACCAGTTAGCTACCTGACCGCGTATACCGTGCGCTTTAACTTTCGCAATTAATCTTCTCTGCGGAACTGTATCGAACGCCTTTTTAAAATCTAAATAAATAACGTCAGCCGCTCTATGCCCATCGTATTCGCGCACTATTTCGTTATAAAATTCTAACAAAGTAGTTAAAGATCTATGGCATCGTAACCCATGCTGACTACTATTAATCAAATCGCGACTTTCTAAGTGATCGATGATACGATCTCTAACTACGGATAATTGCTTACTACTGTGCGGTCGCCTTTTTTCAAAATGGGCGTGACGTTAGCTAATTTGAAGTTTTCAGGAATAATCCCTGTTTCCAGTGACTGATTAAAAATCTTCGTTAAAGGGTCTACGATAACGTCTTTCAAATCTTTCATATGTCTGGGATAAAGCGCGTCAGGGCCTGGAGCCTTGCTAACTTTTAGCCTATCGATATAATGCGAAATCTCTCCCTCGAAAACAGTTATTTCATCCAAAATAGTCTCGCTACTAAATGGTATGATATCGTCCACGTTCGGGACATTATTTACGTCTTCTATGGTAAAAACTGTCGCAAAAAAAGTTATTGAAAATACCCGCCTTCGCCTGAGCGTTGGAAACCAAAGCGCCGTTAACGTCCACTATAAGGCGTATGTTATCTTTTATCGGCTTACGATTATTGACGTATTTAAAAACCTTTTTTGGATTATGTTTACTATCTGTAGCTATAAGTATATCTAAATTACGCTTAGCATTCTTAACTGACTTTTTAACCTGACGTCTAAGCTCGATATATTTATTAAAGTTAGCTGCCGTGCCATTGCGCTTATTAAGTCTATACGCTCTATTACGCTCGTTTATGAACTCGCCTATTTCCCTAGTTCACCACTTGGGCCTACCATGATTTCTAGCATGCTTGGGCCTACGAGGAATAAACTCCCTTTCGATATTCATAAAACTTTCTTTAAACGCCTCCCAATGCAAATTTGCGTCATTACCCATAAATAAGCTATCCCAGTCCACTACTATCATCCTAACCGCAAAACTATCAAAATTTGCCCCTACGAAAGTCAGGGACTTCTATTACGTTACTATCCTTAGTGTCTTCTATCAATAGCTTAACCCTAAGATTTTGATGATCACTACATCCTAAACTCTTGCCTACTTCTAAACCTTCGACTATATTTTCGCCGTTCGTCATCACTACGTCTAAAATAGTCACCGCGTGTTGGTTCGGTAACCATCTGTCTTAAAAAATTTTCTTCCGTGAACTCCAGTAGTGTGAAACCCTCCTCATTACTAGTAAAAGTCTCGTAATTAACATTAGGGCAGTTAAAGTCTCCGACAATTATACTATTCCGATTATTATCAATAAAGTTACCAAGAAGTGAGTAAAATCTAGTATCGATATCGAGGGGTTGAACGGGACGTCTATAAACAACATATCAACGCATATCGCATTAATTGCTACCGAAGGGAATTACGAATGTACAGCAAAATGCCGCCACCAATCCTATGTAACCTATCATTAGTAAAGAGTTTAAAACCCGGTATATCAAGTTCCCCCAACAAGTGCCGAGTCACGGTATTCAACCAAGTTTCAGTGATAGCAACTATTTCGTAGCTGCCAGAATAAATTATATTTTTAAATTCGCTTAATTTATTTCTAATACTCTGCGCGTTACAATAAAAGACGTTTAAGTTATTTTTTACCAGAGATCGCCGTTTTAAACTATTTTTCACGTCGGACCCGTGTTTCCTGGACCCACAACGTTTAAAGAAGGCTTCGACGTATACAGTTTTCGAACGTTTTCGTCAATTAGCCTACCTAGCCTAGCATTACCTATTTCATTAAAATGCACCCACATCTTTTATAAAAACGCTAGGATCACTGAATTCCGACCACAGCTTTACGAAGGGTACATTTTCCTCAGCACAAATCTCTTATAATTTAGTATTCAAAAATATTGTTTTAGACGTAATCCTAAGACCCAAACTTTTCCTAGGGGTAATACCTACAGTAGAACTAAAGACCTATCTGACCTCGCCTTCAGGGACCTAATTAACCCCTTATATCTCTCCAAAAGGGCAGGCACTCTCGTATCGGGCCTATACGAGTTATCCCCTACCATCGTCACCAACATCGAGTGATGGGAGGCAACGTCAATCCTATCCACTTCGTCTCTAATTCTGTCAACCCTGGTCCCCTGGGAGACATACCCTCCTCCTTTTGGTTGGATTCTGTTCAACGAACTCTGTGTCCATATGGCGCACTAAAGATTCCCCAATTAAAATAGTTTCCCCCTCGTTCACGTTCTTATACAAATGAGCGAAAGGGTTCGAAACCTCGATAGGGGTGGGGGGATTCCTATCGCCTAACGTACGCGGCCTAGCTCCACCTTTAACTTCTCTAAATTCCTCCCCATCTACTAATCTCGGACCAACCTTAACCCCTTCCTCAACTTTATCCAACCTTCCCGATAAGCTACCTAAACTAGAAACTAGGTTACGCACCTCACCCTTCAAATTACTAACGTCTTCAACGTTAGTGTTGGTTCGGCTTTCGTCAACTGTAGCCCCACCCCTGCCTTCATCAAGCGTTGCAAGTCTTTCCGGTACCTCACGTACTCTACGTTTTATGTCAACTATTTCCTCCCTCAAATCGCAAAAAAAAAAAAAAAATCTCGGTAATCGCCATAGGACCGCTGTTATAATCCTTAAAATCCGTATACCACCGATTTACCCCACACTTAACACTACGCTTTCTGCAACGGCATTGCGCAAGTTAAATTAAATCAAGCCGGCACGCTATGAAAACTTCTAAATCGCTAAAAACCACTTATATTCAATTACTTAACTATAACAATGTGAATATAGACGCAAGTATATGAAGTCAGAACTTTTTAAAAGTAAAGTTATTGGCAATATCCAAAAGTAGAAGCAATATCAGAGAACTCAGGAAATGCGGGAAGGAGGGGCCAAGGGCGAATGCCCACAAAAAGCGCCCCTCCCATAGAAGAAGAGCCAAAATTAAGTTCTGTGGTTTTCGAGATGTCTAGACTGCGTTTGAAAGATGGGAGGTCATAGACAGGAGGAAAGGTGGAATGAGGAAGATTGTTCCAGAGTTAACCAGTTGAGTAGATGAAAGACTGAAAATACCGATTAACCCTTGCATTTGATGGTTGGACAGAAAAGGAATGAGAAAGTGTAGAAAGTCTGGTACTGTGTGCTCTCCTTAAAGGAGGAGGCATGCAGTTAGAGAGTTCAGAAGAGCAATGTCCATTATAATAGCGATAGTAAAGAGAGAGCGAGGCAACATTGCAGCGAAGAGAGAGATATTGAAGACAGTCAGTAAGAGGCGGGGAATTAATGAGACAAAAGCCTTTGATTCCACCCAGTCAAGTACAGCTGTGTGGGTTGAGCCACCCGACACATGAGAAGCATACTACATATAGGTGGTGAACAGAGACCCCTGTACAGAGACAGCAACTGAGTTGGGGTGAAGAAACTGCAGAGGGGGTACAGCACACCTAACCTCTTGGAAGCTGTTTTAGAGAGACAGTATATGTGATCACGAGCAAAGGAAACACGAAGAATGTTAAGAGAAAGGATTCAGTTGTTTGTTGTTGAAGGTAAGAGGATAGTTGAGTAGAAGATTCTGACGAGTACACAGGTGGAGGAACAGTTTTTGGGGCATTGAAAGCCACAAGGTTTTCTCTGCCCCAATCAGATATAGCAGAAAGATCAGATGTCAAGTGTCCCTTAGCTGTCCTACGTGAATCATAAAGTGACTGCTGTGAGGGACGCTTTGGGAAGCGGGTGGAGAAGTGAAAAGTCGAATCATCGGCATAGAAGTGAATAGGAGAGGAAGTGCGAATTAAAAGATCACACTGGTCAACAACAATTTTGTCACAAGGGTTTTGATGGGTGTTCTAAGTGTACTTTTTCATGCTGAATCTAAATATGAAATCAGATTTTTTCTATCAGGCTTAGTTTACTTGTGACGCTATGTTCATTTTTTCCTCATTTAGCATGATCACCGGATATAAAAAATAATAACATATATATAATTAAGTATATAACAATATTATAATATAAAACATTATAAAAATAATAATATATTATATTAATTAATATAACTATAATAAAATATATTAATATTAATATATATGTTGTATTAATTTTTCTGTAAAATTAGTACAGTTTATTCCTTTGGGGAGAAAGTTCTGATAATGCTGGCAGGATAAATTTGGTCGGAGCAGCAGACTGTGCAGGTTGAAACATGTTTGTACCTGTTCAGACATGAGCCTAGTTTCTGTGTGTAGAGCAGCTCCAAGTCAGTCTGCTTGTAAATGTCACAGTGTTAACAGCTAGTGTCTGTTGCTTCTTGTTAATTTTACACCAGTGTTGTATTCATATAGATGTTTTGTAATGCCGCGGAACTGTCTGAATCATCCTAATTCCTTTTGTTATGTATGTGGTGATCTAACTTTAAAATCCCAGAAACGTAACTTTACACCATTAGTAAAAAAATGCTATGAACTTTATTTCGGATGTAAAGTAGGCGATCAGGACAAGAGTTGGGCCCCTCACATTTGTTGTGTGACATGTGTAAGACTACTTACAGGATGGCTAAACTGTTCACGTCACATGCCATTTGCTATTCCAATGATTTGGAGGGAACCCAAAGATCACACAACAGACTGCTATTTCTGCCTGGTAAATACAAAGGGGATCACTTCAAAAACAAAGAGCCTTATGAAATACCCTAATCTACCGTCTGCAATGAGACCAGTTCCCCACAGTGCTCAACTTCCAGTACCAAATCCTCCTGAACATGTAAGTTTAAGTGATGAGGAATCAAACGTAGCTGTAGCATATCACGAGGAAAAAGATGAAGACATTTCTGATCCAACATTCCAGGCTACCTGTTCCTCCAATGAACCACATTTACTGTCACAAGGAGATCTAAATGACCTAGTTCGTGATTTGAAATTATCTAAGAAGCAGGCTGAACTTTTAGGTTCAAGGTTAAAGGGTTGGAATCTACTGCAACGTGACACTAAAGTTTGTTTTTTCCGCAGCCGCCATGATGAATTCAAAGAATGGTTCTCCCATGAAGATGGACTTGTGTTTTTTAAAGATGTTAATTCAGTCATGGGGCTCTTGGTCATGAACATAACGTGGATGAGTGGCGATTGTTCATTGACTCCTCAAAAGTCAGCTTGAAAGCAGTCCTTCTTCACAACGGAAATAAATTTCCTTCTGTACCTATTGCACATGCTGCAAACATGAAAGAGTCATACGACAACATGAAGTTGCTTTTAGAAAAGTTTCAGTATCAGAAATATAAGTGGAATATCTGTGGAGATCTGAAGGTCATTGCACTTTTGCTAGGGTTGCAGCTAGGTTACACCAAGTACTGTTGTTTTTTATGTGAGTGGGACAGTAGGGACAAGCAAAACCACTACGTTAAGAAGGATTGGCCAAAACGCACCTCACTTGTTCCAGGCAAGAAAAATGTTGTGAATAGTTCACTTGTTGACCCTGAGAAAGTGTACCTTCCTCCTTTGCATATCAAGCTTGGACTTATGAAAAACTTTGTTAAAGCGATGGATAAAGCGCAAACAGGATTCACATACTTGAGAAATAAGTTTCCCCGGATCAGTGATGCCAAGATTAAAGAAGGCATTTTTGTAGGCCCTCAGATCAGAGAATTGTTAAGAGATGAGAGATTTGAATGAAGTTGAGAAAGCTGCGTGGCGGAGTTTCAAAAGTGTCTGCACAAATTTTTTGGGAAATCACAAGGCCGAAAACTATCCTGAAATAGTAGGAGATCTTCTTAAGTCTTACCAAGCAATGGGGTGCAATATGTCATTAAAGGTTCATTTCTTGGACTCTCACTTGGACTTTTTTTTCCGGAAAACCTGGGTGCGGTAAGCGACGAACATGGTGAGCGTTTTCATCAGGATATTTCTGCCATGGAAAACCGTTACCAAGGCAAATGGAGCCCCAGTATGCTGGCTGACTATTGCTGGACTCTTAAGAGAGACATGCCTGAGGCAAAGCACAGCAGAAAATCAAAACAAGCTACTTTTTAAACTACAGGTATGTCTTTTCGATCATATTTTAATAAGTATGTAACTATATGGGTTTTTAAAAATTAAATTGCATGTCACACAAAAACCAGATCTGATAGAGAAATTTTACAAACTTATTTGGATTCAGCACAGAAAATACTATAAGAATAAGGTATTTTCATTCTTGGGACACGAAAAAAAATTTTTTTGTTGCCCAGTGTTATTAATAAATAAAAGAAAAAAGTGAGTGACAGGACAGAACCCTGAGGAACACCAGTGTTAATAGCTTTAGGAGAAGAACAGTGGCCATCTACAACCGCAGCTATAGATCGGCCAGAAAGGAAATTAGAGATGAAAGCACAGATAGAAGAATAGAAACCGGAGGAGGGCAGTTTGGAAATTAAACGTTTGTGCCAGACTCTTATCAAAAGTTTTTGATATGTCTAACGCAATAGCAAAAGTTTCACAGAAATCCCAAAAGGAAGAGGACCAAGAGTCAAAGAGAGATGCAAGAAGATTGCCAGTAGAGGGTCCCTTGCGGAATCCAAAGTGATGATTTGAAAGAAGATTGTGAGAAGAAAGGTGTTTAAGAATCTCCCTATTAAGGATAGATTCAAAAACTTTGGAAAAGCAAGAAATCAAAGTAATTGGACGATAGTTGGAGGGTTGAGAGCAGTCACCTTTCTTTGGACAGGCTGAATGAAAGAACTTCCAGCAGGAAGGAAAAGTACTAGATGAGAGACAAAGATGAAAGAGTTTGCCTAGGCAGGGTGTCAACACAGAAGCACAGTTCTGAAGAACAACAGGAGGAACACCATCAGGATCATACGCCTTCCTAGAGTTGAGCCCAGATAGGGCAGGAAAAAACATCTTTGGAAGAGATTCTAATTTCTGACATAATAAAGTCAGAGGGGGCGGGAGGAGATGGAGGAACAGCACCGGAATCATCCAGGGTTGAATTGTAAGTGAAAGCTGTGTGAAGAGTTCAGCTTTGTCAGGAGAAGAGACGGGGTCTGTGCCATCAGAATAGAAAAGAGGAGGGAAAGAAGAGGAAGTAAAGTTGTTGAAGAGTAAATAAGATTCCACTTTTTGTTATTACGTTTATTGACCAATATCCATAACGCTAAACAATGATGGAACTCCGAAACATACAAACAAAACATAAACACACATGAAAAATAAAGGCATCAACATGAAGACACCAATCAATAATAATGAATATTCTCTATCTCCCCTCCCCGAGTCTTTGATATAGTATAGTGAAAAAAAGGTGAACAAAGACTGTTATATATGTAATAGTGTGGTACAGGGTATGGGTGTTGATGGCGAGAGGGGGTTGTTCATGTAGTATGTAGCGTGTTCGTCATATCGTAATCGCTCTGCCATGAAGGTGTCTTCCTATCGTGTACGGAGCGTCTGACGGCAGTGGCATCGGTTGGAGAAGCGGGACACCTGGACGCAGCAGGTTGCGAGGAATCTCGTTGCTGGAAGCGCTCAATGGGTGCCAGGGACGGTGTTGGTGGGCACTGCTGAGGGTGCGCAGCTGGTCTGGAGGGCAGGTCTCGTGGTGGGGTGTGCAGTGGAAGTGATGTGGGGCTGGTCGGTGAGGTTACGTTGCCAGCCGGTTGGTGGGCGGTAGGGGATGATCGCTCGACTGCGGACGGGGAGCGTAGTTTCGGGGGTGAGGTTGCGCACTGCCCCGATCCGGGCGCAGGGCTGGAGAGGTGAAGGTGGGAGTCGTCCCCGATGGTGAGGCGGCATCTGTGCGGTTGGACGGGCACGTATTTCCTCAGGAATTTTCTGTTTCGCAGAATCACTGCCTGAACCGTCAACCTTCACCACGTATTGATCGAACTGTCTCACTTCTATTACCAGGCCAGTCTTGTCCCATTTCCTGGGGTTGGGGCCGATCTGGTTCTGGATTCTGACCCTGTCTCCGACCACGAGTGGGGGTAACCGGCTGGTGTGCTCGGACCAGTGTTCAGTGGCTCTCATGTGCCTGTTCCGCAAGGCATCCTCCCTCGCCGCCAACGTCCCGAGCTAGGTATCGTGTGGCTTATACCTGCCGGGCACGATCGGGATGAATTGTTTGATCGGACGGCCGAACATACACACAGCGGGAGACAGCTTGGTATTTTTGTCAAGCGTGTTGCAGTATTGTAGCATTACTCGCTGAAAAGCGTCTGCATCGAGCTCAACGTTCGGTCCTGTGTTGTCTGTGATCAGTAACTTTGCCATTTTAGCTATATTTACAAAAGTTCAATCATAAATAAGATTCCACTTTTTGTTATTACGTTTATTGACCAATATCCATAACGCTAAACAATAATGGAACTCTGAAACATACGAACAAAGCATAAACACGACAACTTCGGCCCTACAGTTTAAATGTGGAAAAGCTACCGAAGCCAGACGGTGGTGTACGCCCCAGTTCTCCAGGAAGTGACGAGTAGCCGTGGATGTGAACTCAGGGCCGCCGTCAGATGACAGTTCGTCGCAGATGCCTTAAGTCACGAACACCTTGCGCAGGCTGTTGATGAGGCCTCTGGCGCCAGCCGTGGTCCTCTCCACAATCGGCCAGTTTGAGTACCTGTCGACGATCACCAGGTAGTTGGTACCTTTATAGTGGAAATAATCGGCACAGATGCACTGGAGAGGGTAGGCGGGGGACACCGGAGGAATTGGAGGAGCACTGGGCTGCGAAGGTGCCATACGGTTGCAATGGTTGCAACTGTTCCTGAGGGTAGTGATAGCAGGGGTGATGCCGGGCCAGAACACGGACACCTCAGCCCTCGCGCCCATCGACGATACCGCCCTGGTGGGCTGCGTGGAGCGCGTTCAGTACATCCTGCCGGAGAGAGGGAGGGATCACAACACGGTTTTTGAATACGACGACGCCGTCCACTGTGTACAGGTCCTCTCGGAATTGGTAATATTCTCTGAGTTGGGGTGGGAGCTCGTGACGGAAGTCAGGCACGCCTGACTCGATTATCGAGACGAGCTCTGTCATGTGTTGGTCGCTGCTCGTCGCCAATCTTACCTGGTCCCAGGTAACGGACTGCAGCATGTTCAGAGCTGAGATCGCCGAGGCCATAACCTCGTCGTCGAGGGCTTCGTCGTACGCAGCCGTTCCCTCTGTGCGTATGCCAGCTAAGAGTGAATGGCGCAGAGCAGATGCCGACGGTAGGTCATCATCAGGAACAGCGTCTTGGCTACTAGCGGAGATGTCGTCTGCCAGGAGCATCCTCTCAGGTTGGCGTCACCGGTGGGGTGGCGGGACGTAGCGCCAGCAGCGCGATGCCTCGCACCAGGTACATGGATCAAGCGAAATCTGTAGCGGAGAGTCTTCAGATTTCTCAGTCGAGCATTAGGTAAGTCTTCCAGCGACCTGTCGCCAAACACCTTCAGCAGCGGTTTGTGGTCAACAGCGATGATGATGACCACGGAGCAGCTGAGGACGAAGTACCTGGCCTTGTCCAGTGCGTCAGCGACTGCCAGAGCTTCCCCCTCGATCGGCGCGTAGCGTGACTCGGCGGGGTGGGTGAAGCGACTGCCAACGAGGGTGACCATCCAACCAGTGCGGCAGCAAAAGGGTTCAGCACCAGGACATTCACAGTGCTTCTGGGATAGCCAGAATCCGATCCCTGACTTCGACCAATCGGTCGCAAGACAGCTCGGGTTTGTTTTGTCAAATATACTTACACCCTCCTCGATCTCACTGATGATCACCACCTTCGACTCTTCAAACAGATTGTTGAGTTGATCATCCCATCGGAAGGGCGTGCTGGGCTTCAAGAGTTGGCGAAAAGGTATCATTCTCTTTGCCATAGCGAAAGCATACGCCACCTGGTTAATTAGCCCAAACCATGAGCGAATGTCGGTTATGTTCTTTGGTGTAGGAAAGTCACGGATGGCCTGTACATACTTCTCGCAGGGTCGTACTATGTCGAGTGTGATTTCAAAGCCAGCAAACTCCACAGTGTCTTGTCCAAATACAAACTTCTCAGGGTTCAGCGTGATGCCGTGTCTGCCGCAGATGTCAAGCCAGTTGACTGCTTGAAAGAAACTTTGTCTCAGGTCGTCCGACCAGAGCAGCGTATCGTCGATACACTTGGTTTTGTTTTGAATGTTGGATACTATTTCGTCGTAACGTCTCGAATAGCCATCACCAGAGGCGATATAACCCTGGGGCGCCGTGCGGTACCGGTACCTGCCCCACGGAGTGATGAAGGTAGTCAGGTGACGGTCTTTCTTGCGGAGGGGCACGCTATGGTATCCGTTCCAGGCATCGAACACGGTCTTCTTGTCATGGGGCACCGACCGTGCCTGGTGGAACGGTGACTGAGTATGGTGTGTCTCGCGGGTGGCATATACGTTCAGGGGCTGGAAGTCGACCGTACCTCGTGGCTTCCCGTTCTTCTTGGCGCACACCACCATCCGGTGACACCATGTCACCGGTTCGCCGACCGGCACTCGCTCGATTACGCCAAATTTCACGTCTTGGTCGAGTCCACGCTTGACTTCATCTTGCCAGTGAAGAGGGACGGGTACAGAGGTGTGATATGCTAGAGGGTCCACCATAAGTTTGTGGAGGGCCCTCCATCATTGGCAACGGCTGATGCGCACACGTTAAATGTGCTTGACTTGTAGTATTCGACCAAGTACTGCCGCAGTCTGTCGCGGTTCTTCTCAGTCGCCAGGAACGGTAGTTGTGATGGCGGCCGGGGCGCAGTGTTTGGCGTATCGGGCAGTCGCATGTGCTGGTCTGACCGCTCTCGCTGCTGATAGCACTATCTCTCGCCGGCACCTCATCGCTCGCTGTGTCGGCTGCCGAGGTTGCCTCGAGTCGATGCGAAGACGTCTCACCGATCATCGGGAAGTTGTCGGTGATCATGCCGAGCGTGATGCATGCCTCCTTGCTGAGGAACAGCTTGTCGGAGTTGTCCGTGACATAGGTGAGTTGACGAGTTGTTACCACTTTGCCGGTTTTGTCCTTTCCAGAGAGTCGCAGGATGACGGCGCCGAGTATTTTGATGCATCCGTTGTTGGCGGCGTGCATTCTCATCGTGACAGGGATAAGGTCGGCTTGTTTGAGGCCTATGTGGTGGATGACTTTGATGCCTGCCAGACAGCTCTGGCAGCCGGTGTGTCAGCCATCGCACCGCGTGTAGCAATCTTGGGCGCGGCCTTTAGCTCGAATCCGAATGCAGCGTAATCTTCATCGACGGCTGTCACTGTGAGGTTTATGAATGGCTGGGGTTTGGAGGCTTGCTTAATCCATGTGTCGGAAAGGCGATGATAAAGATGATGATCAAGGGCGATGACTATCCTGATGCGGCGTCGGCCAGTTGTGGCAATCGAGCAGAGGGCCTCGAATACAGCACCTTCGCATATTGCATGCAAATTCGCTACTATCTCGACTCTTGATGGTTTATGCTTGCTCCTACACACTGCTTCGAAGTGGTTCTCACGATTGCAGTGGCTGCATGTGTGGCCATAGGCTGGGCAGTCTTTCTTTCGGACCCTGCCTGGGGCACTTTTGCCGTGCCCTTTCCTGCCGCAATATGAGCACACCTCATGGTTGCCGACTGTCATCTCCTTCAGAGCGTCTCCTTGTTCCGTCTGAAGGCGCTGTTAGCAACCTCAACGCCCTGAGAGTCGAGGAGACGTGATGTTGAGCGCTTGCCGGATTCTTTGGCCTCGACGAACTGGAAGACCTGCTCTAATGTCATGTTTTGGTTCGTGTTGCCGAGTAGGTCCACTTGAATCTCGGGGTCCTCAATGCCGCGGGTCAGGGACGTCGCCCAAGATGGCCTCCGTGTAGTTCACATCCGCATCGCAGCTCGAGCATTTGGTGATGTACTTGCATACCCCTGCCTGGCCACGGAGTTGGGCGCCGAATGAGCGCACGGTTTCGTCACGGTCTTTGCGCCTGTTGTGCAGAGCCACTCTAGCAACCATGGTGCTCTCTTCTCTGACTGCGAGTTTCTTTATGGCTGCGAGCACCTCACTTTCACTTCTCCCCGTCAGACTACCACCGGCTGATCGTGTGAGGTCTTTGCGAAGGGGTTCATCGCAGAACTCCAGTAGCTGCACCACTTTGTTACGACCCGTGATTTTGGTGGTATCCACATAGTCCATCCATCGCGATGTGAAATATGACCATTCCTCGCTCGTACCGGCTGAAGATATTGTTGGTCTCTTCACCTTCTCCACTTGGGCCGTGGCGCCGGTAGCGGACACGGAATGGACAGTGCAGTGGGCTGTGAGGAGTGCTGCTACAATGGCGTCGCTGTGTGCGGTGGTCTCATATGCACACCCCTGAATTGGACATTTCACTACGGGCATGTTGACCTGTTGAGATTCACTTTTGTTTTGTATAAAGTTCCATCATAAATAAGATTCCACTTTTTGTTACATTTATTGACCAATATCCATAACGCTAAACAATGATGGAACTCTGAAGCATACAAACAAAACATAAACACATACATGAAAAATAAAGGCATCAACATGAAGACACCAATCAATAATAATGAATATTCTCTAAAGAGGTTCTTAGCAAGATGCCAGAAAGAGCAAGAAGAATTAGAATTGATAGATTTTCACATTTTTGGCGAGTCGAAGATTATTTTGCACGATTTCGTGCAAAAATATAAGCTGAGTAAGAGTCAAGAGTTGGATGGCAATGGTACCTTCTGAAAGCCTTCTCTCTGTTGTGGATAGCATTAGAACAAGTAAAGTTAAACCAAGGGGTTTTTTGCATTGGAAGTAGAAATAGAATGTACGCCTCCATGGTCGAGAGAATCACCTCTGCACACCCAGAAGGGCCCCGGCCACGGAAGCAATCATCATTCCATGGGGGATCACAGAAGTACTGCCTAAGGTCCTCCCAATCACCGGCGCCGAAGTGCTAAAGGCGTCTCCTCTTGGGAGGATCCAAAGGCCGAATTGGAGCGATAGGACAGGAAACGGATATAAGATTGTGGTCGGAGGAGCCCAACGGAGAAAAAAGCTTGACAGAGTAAGAAGAAGGACGAGAGGTAAGAAATAAATTCAGCATGTTGGGCCTATCTACAATGCGGTCGGGGATATGAGTAGGGTGCTGTAAAATCTGCTCTAGGTCATTTAGGAGCAAAAAGTTGTAAGCTAGTTCACCAGGGATATCAATGAAATGGGAGGAAAGCCAAAGGTATTGATGAACATTGAAATCTCCTAAACTAAAATAGAGATTTCAGCAAAGGAAGAGCAGGAAAGAATGTATTCCACTTTAGAAGTGAGGTAGTTACAATATAGTGGTCTTGCAACGTGTGAGTCCCCAGGCATCACTAACATATGTAAACGAGTTATTAAGGAGAAACAATTTACTGGCAAGTTTGTAGTCACCATGCCTCGCAGTCAGGGTTGTGCAGAAGCGGGGGGTGAAAAAACAATATAGGGTTATGGTTTGATTGCCGTCACCCTCACCCGTTGGAAATTTTCAGCAGATATTGGTGCAGACTTTATAACAAAAACCCCAAGTCTTTTCATTAAAAAGTTGTTTGTGGAGGTCTTCGAAAGACCTCGTTAAGTAGTGTTTTTGTGGTTAATGTTAAATTTGTGTCTTCGGTATTTAGCGCTGCCTAATGGTAAAAAAAGGAAGTTACCATACCTTATTTCGTTGGCCCTCGCTTCTGGTTGCAGGGCGCGCGGCTGTCTAGCGCGCCTCTTTCAATGTGGGCGATGGGGTCACGCAACGAGTTTATTCGGTTTAATTAATATAGGCATTCACTTACACTTAAATACCTGAAGGAATAGGCCTATCCTTTTGAGTTATTAGTTTTATATTATGAAGTATTTACTCAGAACTTATAGGAAGATTAATCACGTCTCCCTTGCCTAAAGCTTCTCTTGTATCTAGGCAGCTCTGGCTGCTAATATAAAATTCCTTTTCTTAAAAATTCGCTAACTTTACGAAGTCCCCATATGTCTAATTTTTGTGTTTTCATTATTTCTTCTCTTGAAGTAATTTTCATGAGTCAGCGATGGAAAATTTTGATACGAAATAATACGTTTTTCTTCCTATACAGGCCCAAATGCGTATATATGGGGTTTTATGCATGGGAACTATTTCCATTCCCAATAGGCTTTGTCGCCAATCCCTAGACAATTTTGTAGTTAGTTAATTCAATAAATTAATAACTGTATTTAATTAAGAAATAAAGGTACCATATTCGATACCATGTTGTAGGCATGTATAGTTTTTTCAGAGTGGAGGGGGACCTTTTCCCTCCATGACTCAGAAGTGCCCTTTTTTGGCCTCGAACCCCTACTCCTTAAATGTTCTCCACACAGCATTGCTCACAGTAATTGACAAGAAGGCTAGCAAAATCCGAACCAGATTTATTGATATTATTGTTAAAATCACCAACAACTATAATACATGAAGATCCAGCTCCTCTAGCAGTATAATTAGTTTACAGAGTCTATCTAAAAATACCTCCTCATTTTCAGTACCCTCATAAGGCATATAAAAATTGAATATATATAGTATTTTGTTATCAACTTAGTTTTATGGCTCATATTCCTAACTAATGGCCTCTATAAACCTGTCCGACTGTGAGTGCCACATTATAGCTACACCTTCCTTCCTTATTCTGTCTGGCCACAGTGATAACTTCACTATCATCACTGGGTGAGTAAGCTATTTCCCTGCAGTTAGGCTTAATGTTTAAATTTTTGCACTCTTGTTTGGAGAGCCAAGTTTCATGAAAGCAAGAAATGTTATGTGCAAATAAAAGTTTATTGATCTCACTGTCAGCATTGACTTTGAGGCCTCTACAGGTATAGCTACTGACATTGAGCTGAGTCTGAAACTGAGCCATTATTTTTATACACACTATCATTGTTCTCCCTGGGTGTCTTCCTGGGATTGCATGGTGGAATCTGTTTCCCCCTATTTTTGCGGACCGAGTTTTTCCTGAAGTTCATGTTATACCAACTATAGTAGATTCCTTCAGGCCAGATTTCTGGCCCCATAAATACAGAGGGGTCCTCACATTCTGCCTTAATATTGAAAGAGCTGTAGATATCTGGTCGTTTACTGGTTATTTTGGAGCAGTTAGTCCTAATTCTTGTCACTTCACGCAGGTATTCTTTTAGTTCTTTAGTTCTAAGGCAGATACATGGGCCTGCCGAGATATTTTGACTGTCTTAATTGCTATATTTGTTGCTAGCCATAGCCGTGGTTATCTTCTGGATGGAGGGGAGTTCCCAGAGTCCTGTTTCTTTTTCTGACACAAACCCCCTTTACCAACTGTTGTCCACCCATGCCCTACGTTCTGCTCACCAGGGTGACGAGCTGCGAACAGTGCTGTGCCTACTAACTACCATGAAATTTAGTGTCGCAAACACTAAGCATTTCAAGTTAACACTAATTTTGTCGCTATTTTTTTCTGAAACCACCCTCACTTATATATGTTCTGCAGTAGCGGATGCAGTGGGGTGTCACCATGCGCATGTGACCCCCCCCCTGACGGTTTAAAAAAAAAATTACGTGTTAAAGTTGCACTACTGTTTAATACATGTATATTTCCAGTCACGAGGTCACTATCACCGAAACGTGACCCTAGCTTGGACACCTGTGAAGAACAATATCCTGTTCCGGACCCGCATAACTTTCTTCGCGGCTTCTCTGCTCAGTTTCCATGCAGTGGTGACACCCCCCCTAAATAAATTTCTGGATCCGCCCCTAATTCTGCCTTCTGTAATTTACTTACATATATTAGCACACACCTTGATATAATTGGTTGCTAAGGTACAAATGTGACGTTATAGTGTACGAAAATTAAAGAAATTTTATGTTGGAGTCAAGTTCTTTCGTATATATTAATTGGAGAACAAACCAACAGAAGAATAAATTCTGTTCAATTTATACGTCTATATTTAATTCAAATACACAAACTGAAACTTAAAGAAATTATGAAATATTGACAGAGAAAATCATACCAAAACATGAATGTTCCTGCGATAAAACAGATTATAAAAAAACTTGCAGTCAGTTCGCAGTCGCGAACTAAATTTTAGTAAAAGTGGTTTTGAAAAATTAGCGATTGACTTTCACTAAAATCTTAGCGCCTACCTGTTTCGCTAACAATTTAGCGGCGCTAACAGTATCACTAATAAAAAGTTATCGCCGCTAATTTCAGCACTGGCTGCCAAGGAGGTTTGAATAGTCCCTTGAGGCATGGCCACATTACTAACAGTTTCAGCAGCATTGCCTTCTGCTACAATTAATTTATTGTCAGTTGGCGTTGGAGATCACATGTCAGACTATTCAGTTCAGGGTAGATAGTACTACATGCTGCCCCCTGTTAGGATGATAGTTCGTGTTCATACAAGCTTTTATGTCATCAGACCCTTCTTTCAGAATTTGAGCGTAAAATATCTTACCATTTTCTCCCTCCTGTAGTTTAGATATACAGCTCTGCTGAGCTGTGAGAGAAGATAGTGTGATAATAGGAGAGTCGGGCCTCCTATCCTGAGGATCACTATGCTGTGTCGTGGTGATGGAGTCATCCCTATCAGGCTGGGCAGTTTGCCTGCGGCTCATCTCAGCTTCCAAGTCCGAGATCCTAGAGGTCAGTTTTCTGTGTTCCGAGGTTATGCTGCTACATACTCGTCTATCTTTTAGCTCTCTGTTTTGACCATGCTGGGTATGCAGGCCACCTTTCAGTAGCTGCACCCCATCCGGAAGTGATTCTATTTTACTTAAGAGTACAGTCACATCAATAGAGTCGAAATGTATGGGTGGCAAGTCTAGGTTCTCATTTGCAAATATGGATCTTTCGTTAGTAGCCTTTATTTCCAAAACCTTTTTAACGACGTCCTAAAGGTTGAGCACATTTTTCTTTTCACCTTTGCGATGGATAAGTCTCTTATCTGAGTTCTTATTGGTTGGGTATAATGTAAATAGTTTTGCTTTAGCAGTTTCTGTCTCTTCACCACTATAATTTTTTCACAATGTGATTATCGTGTCACCGGGTAATAAGTCACACATTAATAAAACAATGCTGTTGATAACAACACTTGGCCCCTCTGAAGAACCTTCCGCCATCGTTTAGGTCCGAAATTCAAGCTTATGGTGGCTATGACGCGGCTGTGCAAGTTTTCAGGGTTGCCTTATCCAACGCCACATCAACTTTCATCAGTAATTAAAATTCTTAATTTTTTAATTTCACATTTATAAAAACAAATATCACATTACACCAATATCACTGTAATCCTGAGTTTAAAAACTGAGTATATAATCACGGTAAATAATGAATTAGAAATTAGAATTTCTTCCAACGGTGTTGTTTTTGCCCTATCTGGGCTCAACTTTAGGAAGGCGTACGGTCCTGATGGTGTTTCTCCTGTTGTTCTTAAGAACTGTGCTTCAGTGCTGACACTGCCTCGGCAAACTTTTGTTTTTGTCTCTCATCTGGTACTTTTCCTTCCTGCTGGATAGTATTTTAGGATAGATAAAAATGTAGTAACATAATTAGTTGTATATTTATTTATCAATCTTAGGTCTAAGATTCGACACGAGCACAATCAGTGTCTCTGTAAATCTCATATCTGTACACGGCATTACGGAACACATTCCCAATCATTTCTGGGGTTATTTTAGCGACTGTCGCGACGATGCGGGTTTGTTTACCAAACTCTTGTTTGGTAGACCTCAGACTTTATAAAGCCCCCACACAAAGAAGTCTAATAATGTTAAATCCGGAGATTGTGCTGCCCAGAGCCTATTTCCACCACGTCCAATCCAGAGATTTGGTAAGAGCTCATCAAGGTATGCTAGAACAATGTTTGCATAGTGACATGGAGCTCCATCTTGGTGAAAGACAACAGTGTTGAGAATGCCATCTGAATGAAGCTGGAGTTCAAGAAACTGCAGAAGCATGTCAAGATAAATTGGCCCTTTTACTGTAGCTTCTGCAAAGAAAAAAGGTCCGTAAATCTTCGATCTTGTCATACCTAACCAGACATTAACTTTGGGAGAATCTCTCTCCCATTCGTAAAACTCGGTTGGTTTTACACTTGCTCAGATACAGCAATTATGTCGATCGACCTTTCCGCGTGTGTGGAATGTCGGTATGAATTTTTTTAATCAATTCTGTGCACATGGCGGCTTGTCTTCGATAATCCTCTTCGTATAACTCGTGTAGCACTTTTAATATGGTAACTTTTCTTTTTTAATGTTTATTTTAAAGTCCTTAGAACAGTCGTTTTTGGTATGCTCAGTCTATGTGATGCTGTGCGAGTTGACATTCTAGGACTTGTTTCAAAGGCATCTCGTACCAATTCGACATTTTCGTGAGAGGTACCTGGACACTTGGACGCCCAGATCTTGCCTCATCATGAACAAATTCTGGTCTTTTAAATTTATTGACCAGCTCACGATTTGCTTTGTCTGCTGGTTCTGGTTCAGGAAATCTTCCTTCAGATTTTTGTAGAATTTCTTTGCACTTCTTCCTTTGGATACGTAGCGTTACTACCACCACACGTTTCTTGTACATCCAGCATCATCTTTGGCCTGTAGAAATAAACTAGAAATATAATTATTTCAGCAAAATAGATTGGGACTTTTGGACCACCCTGTATACACACACACACACACACTTTCTGTACAAATTGTAATGGGGGATAGGCAACACCAAGACAAACCCTTTTCGTCTATAAGTGTATGTCCGCTGACGTCACCATTCGGCGCGAGAGGGCGCCGCTGCAATTGGCTAAAAGGTGAAGTGGGCTAGACTCGCGCTTGCCGCGGGCATTCTTAAATCGGACGTAGTACGCGTAAAATGTTTATTTAAAGAAGGCATGTTTATTTAAAGAAGGTGCTGAAAGTTGCGACCGGTAGCATCAATGCATGCCCGACAGCGTCGAAGCATTGACCGACGTACACGTCGAAAGATTCCCGGCATTTCGGGAACAGTTCCAGCGGCGACAGCGATTCTTGCTACGAGGTCTTCTGAGTAAATGGGAGTCTCGTACACGAGGTTCTTCATGTGTCCCCACAGGAAGAAATCGAGGCATGTTAAATCGGGCGATCTCGGTGGCCAGGCTACGGGCCCACCCCGGCCTATCCATCGGTCCCCAAAAGTGGCGTTCAGATAATCCCGCACATCGTTGCTGGAGTGTGCTGGGGCCCCGTCGTGTTGAAACCACATTCGTCTACGAATAGCCACGGGAACATCTTCCAGCAGTTCCGGCAACGTTTCTTCTTCAAGAAATATCCGATAAACCCGCCCGTCGAGTCGGGCAGGCAGCAGGTACGGCCCAATCAAACTTGCCATGGACGATACCCGTCCAAACATTGACGGCGAACCGTTCTTGATGAGCATGCACCCGTGTAGCATGTGGATTTGCGTGCGCCCACACGTGAGAATTGTGCATGTTAAAACACACCCTCACGTGTGAAACAGGCCTCATCTGAGAACAGCACATAATCCGGAAAATTAGGCTGCACCGCTGTCTGCTGCAGAAACCAGCGTGCGAATTCCACACGAAGAGGGTAATCCCGAGGTTGTAATGCCTGGACTCTCTGACGATGAAACGGATGTAACTGCTGCTCGTGCAACACTCTCCAGACCAGGTCGTGGTTCACACCGAGGATACGTGCAACACCTCGCGTGCTTGCGCTTGGATTGTCCTCAAATCGCCGTAGGATTTCTTCTTCCATGTCAGGAGTGCGCACGTTTCTCTCCCGACCAGTGTCATGCATGTTTGCATGGAATGTTCCAGTTTCTCGCAGTCGCCGATGCAAATGCGCAAACGTTTGGTGGTTTGGCAAACGTCTGTTTGGGAACCGCTGTCGGTACAACCTCATAGCAGCTCTTCCGTTTCCATTGGCAGCCCCATACACCATATGCATGTCAGCCATCTCAGCAGTCGTGAAGCGCTCCATGTTACGCGTACTACGTCCGATTTAAGAATGCCCGCGGCAAGCGCGAGTCTAGCCCACTTCACCTTTTAGCCAATTGCAGCGGCGCCCTCTCGCGCCGAATGGTGACGTCAGCGGACATACACTTATAGACGAAAAGGGTTTTTCTTGGTGTTGCCTATCCCCCATTACAATTTGTACAGAAAGTTTTCAAACACCCTGTATATATATATATATATATATATATATAATATATATATATATAGTAGGATCCCTCCTAATGAGACGTAGTTTTACATTTAGGATAAAAACGAAGACGTAGAGCAAAAAAGTCATTATATTTGGCTGCAGCTGACGTTTCGGGCAACTCTTCCCATTTTCAAGGCCTAATAAATAAAAGCTAAAATTAATACATGACAAAATATATGAATGTCAAGAACTAAAAACTAATTTAAAGTACAAAAATTAAAACTGTTCAAGAATAAAAATTAAAATTACAAAGCAGAAAACAGGCATAAGCTAAAAACAAAAGTAAAAATTATGTAAATGACAAAAATATACGAATGATAAAAATAAAACAAAACTAAAAACATTTAAACGTAAAATAGTTAAAAAACTTTACTAATAAAAAGTTAAACGAAAAACAGAGTAAACCAAACATACTATGCTCACTTGACAGCCACAAAAAACTGAGGCGAAAAGGAGACAGGGTCACAAGGGAAAAAATTGTAGTATGTAGGTATTCTAATTAATATAAAGCGGGTAACAGCTAGAATCAATATTTAAACTGGAGTTCAAAAATTTTAATACACAAAGATTTGTAAATACGGAGGGAGGACGGGCATTTTAATGATTTAAGAATTTTAAAATTGTTAACAGAAACGTCAACCTTACACTTGATAGAACGATTTCTAATAGCAGACTCTTCCTTTTTCGATAAAACTTTCCCTGTCCGATGGCTAATACCCATATGGGAACAAAATCTCGCCTACAAGGAACGAACTGTACTGCCAACGTAGTTTCCCTGGGAACATCCAGAGCAGGTAAACAAATAAACAACAGAACAGCTCATCGCAGGGGGGATTTTGTCCTTACATCGGAAAAAACATCCAAGGGTATTATTATTTACAAAAGCAACCTTAAAATCAGTGTGAAAATAAAATTTCCTCACAACACTCAACAATTGCTTTTTCACAAAAGTATTGAAATGGCAGAGATCAGGTAAAACAAGATATTTACAATTCTTAGGAACATCATAACTTACGTTGGGATAAGGTTCGGGGGAATATACATTATTAAGAAATTTACCAATAATACCTCCTACAAGATCCCGTGGAAAACCATTTTTAAAGAAAAAATCAGTAAGGAATTCAAACTCATTATGAAGCAGAGCAAAGTTCGAGCAAATATTATAAGCTATATGCACCAAAGTGCGAATGGAACTTAATTTGTAATTAAAATCGCAAAAACTATAAAAATTAAAACCCAAACCCGTAAACGTAGGCTTCCGGTATGTAGAAGTTAAAACGGTGGAGCCAGATTTGGAGACCAAAACATCAAGGAAAGGAATAGAACCTTCAACTTCCTTTTCCTGCGTAAATACAATGTTCTTATGCAGTGTGTTCAGAAAACTTAGAAACTGAACTGATTGATTATCCGTTTGGAATAAAGCAAACGTATCATCAACATAACGTCTGTACAATTTGGGCTTAAGGTGAGGTGGGGGGCACTCACAGAAGGCCCTTTCCTCAAGATGCGACATGAAAATATTCGCAAAACAGGACCCAAGGGGCTCCCCATCCCCACTCCATCCAGCTGACAGTAAACTACCCCTTGAAAACTAAAAAAGTTATCCTTGACTGCCAAATTCAGAAGCTGCTCAAACTGTGCTCTACCAAAGCCGTGAAAAAGTGAGTCCGGCTGTGGAAAAGCTTTATCCAAAATAACTGCAATGGTCTCATCCAAGAGGGAAGATACATCGAAACTTGTCATAAACAAAGAATTCATATCAAATTTCTTAATTTCCAACGCAAAGGAAAAACTATCCTTAACACTGTACGAATTCACGGTAAATGACGATAACAGTGGGACAATAAATTTGGCAAGTTTGTAATTAGCCAAAGGATAAGACGCTAAATTTGGGCGCAATGGAACACCAACTTTATGAACTTAGGCAGACCAGTGGTGGGCACCGTTAACCAAGAAGTTAACTTCGTTAACCGCTAATCCGTTAACCGCTAATCCGTTAACCAAAAAGTTAACTTCGTTAACCGTTAATCCGTTAATTCGTTAAACATGTAACGGAAGTTACCGATAAACCGTTAATGTTAACTTTTATTATAAAAAAAATGAAAAACACAATATATATATAATTTAATTTTCCCTCTTCTTCTCGTTCTCCATTTTGTCCATGAGATGCATGTTGCCCTTCATGAAAATTAGCATATCAAAGTTTTCATCAGACAGGGATGATCTCTTGGCCCTCAGGATGTCCTTGCCCATAGAGAACAAACGCTCCACTGCAGCACTGGAGGGGATGGCTGTGTTGAACTTGATGAACAAGTCCACCAACACTTGCTCACCCAAGAAGGCAGCATCTGTCAGCAAGTCCTTGGAGTTGGTCTCCAGCCAGGTCTTGACCAAGTTCTGGGCCTTGCCCTTGAGTGACCTGTGGCTTCTGCTGCTCTCTTTTGTCTGGATGACAGCACTGAAGAAGTCATCCTCCTCCTCCTCCTCCTCGTTGTTGCTGCCTCCACTGTTGCTGCCCACTTCGTTGGACTGCTGCTTCATGGCCTCCTCGACTGTACCCTCCATGCTTTTCCTCACCCTGGCGACCTTGGTGTTGTCATACTTGTCCAACCAGATGAGGCGAAACCTGGGATGGAAGGCAGCAGCCAGCTGGCATTCGTCATCCTCCAGGAGGGGCCCAAACCTTTTGTCGATGCCTATTAACAGTGGCGGATTAATTGCGCACCTGCTCAGCACTGAAAATAATAGAAACTTTTAAACATTTATTTATGAATTTTTTGGGTTAACGGACTTGAGTTAACGGAAGTTAATTAGTCCGATAATGATTTTCAAAGTTAACTTAAAAGTTAAATCGTTAACGAAAAAGTTAACTTCGTTAATTAACGATTAACGGATTAACGGTTTGTGCCCAGCTTTGAGGCAGACCATACATAAGGCCCAAATAAGAGCCTGAAACGTACAATTCATCATAAGTGGAAGAGTTAATAGCACATTCCTGTTTAAGCTTAAGCAAAACACTGTTAACTTTGTCTTCCAATCGCTGAATGATTTCAGGAGCCTGTTCATCCATCTTAGCAAATTTATTTTTATTTTGAAAGGATAGCCAATGATCTGAAAGCTCTCCCAACCGTTGATGCTAATGATTTTGGTAAGGTTAGGCAACATATTTCCCAATTGTTCCATGAATTGTTTTCTAAAATTAAAGCTTTTAATTTTTCCACAATTTTTCTGCATAGGGAGGACCGAGAAATTTTAAAAAGTTTGGGTGTAAATGAATTTATTGTCATTACTAAGCCGGATAAGGGTAGTGGTGTTGTAGTTATGAATAAAACGCATTGTCAGTGCAGTTCGTTCCTTGCAGGCGAGATTTTGCTCCCATATGGGTATTAGCCATAGGACACTGTAGGGTGTCAATTTGGGAGGTGAAAATTAATTTTTGCCAATTCCTTCACTGAGGGGTTTTAAAAATATGTTTTTGGATGTGAAGAATTCAAATCTGCTATTATTTTTGTGATTGCTCAACACTTAGCTTGGTAAATCTACGTTTGATTAAAAAGCACATAAATTGCTCTCGGAAAACAACATTTATTAATTTTAGCTTCTCAAAATGTCAGGCAATGCTATAAAAATTTTAGTTTCTCTGCATAAAACATATCCTAGTAATCATAAAACATATCCTTGTAATCATAAAACAACATTAGAAAGTAATGACATCAGTAGAAAAAAAATATTTAAACAACAAGTTTCATCAAGTCTTGCTTTGATTCGTTCTTGGACATCAGCCGCCGACTTGCTTCTTGGCCTCTGATATAGCCCTCACGTTTCTCATGTGTATACACCCTGCCTGCTGCTCTGTGACTTGTTTCACACACCTCTCTATTGACTGAGCATGACAGGGCCACTGTGGAACTTGCATAGGCTTGTCAAAGAACTTCTTTACTTCCGCTGTAGTCAGTTTACATGTCAAAGGAGGTTCAAATACCCCGTCAGACCAGTCTGTCAGCTCCAACACGGAAGAAGCACTGGGGTTGATGGAAGGTGTCTTCTTGGGACGTACAGAAAGATCTCCAAGTGTGTCATCATCTCCACCCCTCATGTCAACAATCTTTTGGACACCAGCTCTCCTCTCCTCACTGTCATCTGAGCACAAGAGTGTCTGGATTATCATTTCGCTGAATGCATACCATGCTGAGCGCTTGATGGTTGGCAAAACAGCATCCACTACAGCCTTCTTTTGCAGCCTAACTAGCCGCAGCTGAAACAAGATGTGGCGTGGGCCTTCCACCCAAGAGTGTTTTACTTTGATGTTGAACCAACAGGGTAGTACACACCAACAATGTATTCCACTATCAGTCTTAAGTTGTTGAGGGTTTTGCCTTTAAGGCCATGTTTTGAAACCCATATGCGACAAAGCCTGTTTGCTGTTGTCAACCACCTTGAATGGCTCACTGGACCAATTTCAATTAGGGCCAGATCTGTGGGAAGTTCTCATGTCCTTATGGCCTGTGTGATCCTATACCCGTACGCTTGATCAGTAGAGAGATCCTTTACGACAGTGTCACTCAGTGAAGTAAGAGGCTCTCCAATTGAGAGTTTGATGAAGGAAGGATCAATTTCAAGTTCGGTTGCAGTGTCTAGCATCTTGCCAATGTTACCTGTCCACTTGTTGTTAGACAAGGTCTTCCCATCCAGTGCTGTGATCAAGTGTCGCAGGGGTAACTCGTTAGTGTGGAGGGCACAAACCAACCAGATCAGCTTACGGCAAAGCTTGACCTCTACCCAATGCATGGAACCACCCTCCCAGCCAGTGTTAACATTTGGAATCACCTCCAATGGCCTGCAGGCTTTTATCAATGCCCTTCTTCTTCATGAAATCTACAAGATTATCAGCAATAACTTCAGCAGGTTTTTTCTCGTTGAGCTTTTCTCAGGAGTGAAGTGGTAGAGATATCTTCCACCTGGCTCACTGCACACAGAATAATGCTCTTCTTTGCTGATGCTGGGGAACTGACGATCTGAATTGTCTGCTTTCAGCATAACTTTAGTTGTATCTTGACGGCCGTCAAAGAAGATGCAGTCAATTTCACCCTTCTTACAAAGATCATCAAATTCCTGATCCAGGGATCTCATAACTTTTTCTTGGGCCCTCTTGACTTTATTGTGATCAACTACAAGTCTCTTGTCTTCTTCAGTGATCAAGCCAGCATCCATAAAGGCAGCAGTGGTATTTCTAATGTGTTGTACTCTGGCTTTTTATTGGAAGTTGAAGACGTGCTTGGTAATTCTAATGTCACTTCATAACTTCCATCCTTTCCATCTTGAGCATCAGCTATTTGTTCTTCATTTTCATCATCAGAGAAAATTATTTCATTTGATGGCATTGAAACATCCTGCTTGCTTGTCTGCTTATATTCAGCAAGCCGCCTTCTTTCGTCTTCTTGCCGCTTCTGCTTTTTGACTTGTCTGTCGTGCTCAGGTTGATCTGGCAAGCCAATCTGATGTGGTCCAATAGAACCAGACTTGTCTCTCTGACCTTTAATGAAAGCAAGTTCCTTCACAGGGATCTTCATCTCCCTAGGGCATGTACAGTTAATGTGAGTTTCGTTTTTGCAACCAGCATCTGCAAGGCAGCCAAATTCAGAGCAGAGAACAATTTTACACTTGCAACTGAGGATGTCAAAAAGCTTGTCAAGTTGTGCAATGAAAGCCTCTTTGACATGTAGCTTTCCTCTCCCAAGAGATATGTTTTTCGCCTGCTTCCAGCTCTCTTGGATCTTGTTTAAGATTGTGACTCGTGAATTTACAACGGGGGCTACAAAAGAACTGTTTGCTCGTTCCCACTTTTCAAGCACTTTAGGGTAAATGTCCTTTGCAAGACTGGCTGCTGGGTAGTTTCTCACATCCTCACCACCAGGGATGGGGTCAAATACAATTGCCCAAATACAAATACACTATTTTTTTTACGGCCAAATTCAAATAAAGATACAAATATTCGAATTTATAAATCCCCAAATATAAATACAAATATGAAGCTTCAAATACAAATAAAATGCAAATACAATTTTTACTGTACTTGCAAATTTCGTACCAATTTCATCCTAAATATAAACGGATAATATTTACTTGACTTCGGCTACCCCTCAAGTAAGACAATACTGGTATAGTACTTATTGTATAAAACTTAACATTGCAATACTTTGGCTCTTATCAAAGTAGACTTCATTTTCACACCAAGGCAAGAAAAGTAACAAATTCCTCTTGTTTATTATTTTTATTAGAGAAAATTATTTCACACTTCTTGATATTTCTGCACTTTTGCATAATTAAAGAAAATAAATTCATATTTCTCAATGTTTGATTTTTACTATTCATATCAATTTGTAGTTATATAGTCTGTAGTCTGTACAATGGATTTAAAACATTTAACTTAAATTACATTAGTGTATTTGACTGTATTTGAAGCAAATACGGCAAATAAAAGGCTCAAATACAAATTCAAATACAAATATGTAGCTTTTTAAATTCTCAAATACAAATGCAAATATCCATTTTTGTGTATTTGTAAATACAAATACAAATACGTATTTGACCCCATCCCTGCTCCCCACTTTGTTCTCTTAGCAGTAGCCCATATTTCAGAACGTCTCGCAGAGTTGGGAGTTCAGAGGGCAACAACTCTCTACCAGTTCCAATTAGGTTGCTGATATGTGTGAATGTCCCCAGTCTTGTCCTCCTTTTAGAAGCCATTGTAGGTCAATTCCCACTGGTTAGGATGGTAGCACTGACGGACAAGTAATCTTCAGCACACTGATGAATATGTTTCAACCTGTGAAATAAGCAAAAACAGCAGTGCATTATATACACAGCATATATAATTATTAATATAATAATTATTATATAATTCCACAAAAAAGTAACTATTTTTATGTAGCTTCTTACCAAGCAAAACTAAATTATATTAAATTAACAAAAATATCTTTAGAATTCCTAAGTCATGCTGCAACTTTTTAGCATCCCTCATATTTGGAATTTGAAAGTTGAAAAATTCGACACACCCTAAGGACAGGGAAAGTTTTATCGAAAAAGGAACAGTCTGCTATTAGAAATCATTCTATCAAGTGTAAGGTTGACGTTTCTGTTAACAATTTTAAAATTCTTAAATCATTAAAATGCCCGTCCTCCCTCCGTATTTACGAATCTTTGTGTATTAAATTTTTGAACTCCAGTTTGAATATTGATTCTAGCTGTTAACACCCTTTATATTAATTAGAATACCTACATACTAAAATTTTTTCCTCAACTTTTTATTAATAATTTTTTTTAACTATTTTACGTTTGAATGTTTTTAGTTTTGTTATATTTTTATCATTCATATATTTTTGTCATTTACATAATTTTTATTTTTGTTTTTAGCTTATGCCTGTTTTCTGCTTTGTAATTTTTATTTTTATTCTTGAACAGTTTTAATTTTTGTACGTTAAATTAGTTTTAGTTCTTGACATTCATATATTTTGTCATGTATTAATTTTAGCTTTTATTTATTAGGCCTTGAAAATGGGTAGAGTTGTCCGAAACGTCGGCTGCAGCCAAATATAATGACTTTTTTGCTCTACGTCTTCGTTTTTATCATATATATATATATAGTACTGGTAAAAAGTTTGGAAACACCTGTATAATTTATATAACTTCTTACTAACCAATAGTTATTTTAGTAGACTAATGTCTGTTCCTATAAATAGACTATTATTCTAAATGTACAAAAATTTAGTTATTTAGATTATTTAACTCAATCATATTTTGTTATTTTGTTATATTAATCAGGGTTTTTATTTTCTATTTTAGGACTAAAACCTGATTAATATAACAAAAAAACGAAATAAGATTGGGTTAAATAATCTAAATTATTGAATTTTGTATATTTATAACAATAGTCTATTTATAGGAACAGACATTAGTCTGCTAAAATAACTCTATTGGTTAGTAAGAAGTTACATAAATTGTACAGGTGCTTCCAAACTTTTTACCAGTACTATATATATATATATATATATATATATATAAAATTATTTCACGAAAGTAACACGTGAAAAATATTTATGATGAATAAAACCACGAAGGAAAGGAAACAGAATGGTGCTCAAGCGCTTTCGTCTAATGACATCCTCAGGAACACTGAAGTACATAAAGAGTTACAGCCTATATATAGGTTACAGATATATATATATATATATATATATATATATATATATATAATGTGTGCACACAATAAACGGAGAAAAAAATTAAAAATTAAAGGATTGTGGGAGGGGCATACAAATTTGTAAGGAAAAACTATCGATTTTTAGCACAAGATCAAATGAATTGTTTCCAACCAATGTGTTAAAAAAAAAAATACAAAATACAAATTTATACTGGAAATCTGCCCGGGTTTTAGCACTCTGCCCTTGTATATAAAAATAAATTGAAAAATAAAAGTTATTAGAGTGGCATACAAGTTTACGAAAGATTTAGCGTTCTACCCTTCTTATCTAAATCTGTTCTGAAGGAATTCAAAACAACAGGATCGAGTTGGAAAAGACCTTTGCTTATGTTGAAGTTATTTGTAAGTTGGATAATGGCAGACTCAAGAATATTTCTATTAACAATGTTGCTAGAGTGAAATAAAACTGAAGCATTATTCCAATCAATACAGTGGGATATAACTGACAAATGGACAAAAAGGGCACTGGACGACTGTCCTTATGGAAAAAATAGGTCCTGCTCCAACCAGATTAGCCTAAACACAACCTAGGCTATGTTGAAGATGGAAGACCTAGGCCAAAGATGAACTAGCCTAACTATTTGTCCATAAACTGGACTTCCATACTCTTTTGTTAAACAATTACAGCTGAAATGTCAGCTTATTTAACCTAAATTTAATAACCGAAGGGAAATTTATGAACTTCTTACCTTGAAACTGTTATGAATTTTATCTCTTGACACCACTAAAACATTTTTATTCCGGCTTTTTCCGTCGCTGTTGTTATGCTTAATCGCTTATGCTTATTCAGCTTCTCGCCCTCTTATTCTGCTTATCCGATCTTTTTCTTCTTCTTCTTAAAACCGTGTTGCTATTTCTAGCCATGGGATCTTTTTTTCTTTTCATCCCATATTTGTTTCTTCGTTGGTGTCTTTTTAATTTTTCTCAGCAAGAGTTCATGTTCTCCTTCTGAGTTTTTTTATTATTATTATTTATTTTAATGTCAATATGGCTTATCCAAGATTAGGTGGGTCTTCCATTTCGGTACTCCCAAATTTTCCATACATTGGGGCCAGCCAGAAAGGAAAAATTGCATGTGAAACCCAATTTTTTCTTTAATATTTGTTAACCCATCTTAGATTACCTATATTTTATGTTTTATTTGTTATTCCATTTTTGTTTTTCCTCACTTTTTAATATAAAAAGTGTAGCATTTTATAAAGTCCTCACCCTTTTCAAAATGAAAGGGTGTTGCATTTTAGTTTATTTTCCATAGGAAATATTACAATACTCCAGCCCTTATCTTTTGTTGTAACATCTGCCTAGCTCGTAGAGCAGTTGAACGTTGTGGTCTACTATTTGTGGTATAGGTTATTGTAGTAGTAGGACTAGTTACATCATTTATTGAACAGGTTAGGTTTGGTATAGTTTGGGTCAAATTTTGATCATCATCAGAATCTATTATAGATTCATCATCTTGATCATTTTTGTTAACAGTAGTTGGTCCTACTTCTAGGGGGTATAAGAGTGATACATCTCTTATAGTTTCACCTGAAGCAGTTTTAAGTTTTACAACCCTGGTTAATCCATCTTCCCCAGTTTTTAGTTCTAAAACTCTACCTAATGGCCAACACTGTCTTGGTGTATTTTGTCTAATTAGAACTACATCTCCTACCCTAATTTTATTAACCCAGTCTTTGTTTTGTATATATTTATGTCTTTCTCTCAACCCAACAAGGTATTCATCACTCCATTGCTTTTTAAATTTTGTTTTTATATTTGTTATTTGTGATAATCTATTTTGCAAATCATGATTATTATCACTCCAAGGTGGATCATCCAAGGAGATATTGTAATCAGGTAGAAGGTTAATGACTTCTCCCTTAATCAAATGATTTGGGGTGAGAGGCTCTACATCATTAATATTATCCCCTACATAAGTAAGAGGTCTGTTATTGACAACATTCTCAATTTCACTAATGAGAGTGAGAAGTTCAAAGAATTCAATTTGTTTTTTACCTATTGATTTCTTTAGGCAATTCTTTATTGTTTGGATATTCCTTTCCCAGATTGCTCCATACCATGGTGATGCAACAGGGATGTATTTCCATTTTATTTTGTTATTTTGTAGATATGTTATGGTATGTGAATTTTGTAATATGTCATTTATTTGGTTTTCACCAGCCTTGAAATAGGTTGCATTATCTGTCCAAACAATTTTGGGTACAGAATGCTTAGCACAAAATCTTCTAAAGCTATAGACAAATGATTCTGCGGAGAGATCACTCACTACGTCTAAGCTGACTGCTCTAGAAGATGAACATGTGTAAAGTATGATGTACATTTTTTGTTCTGTTGTTCCCAGACCAACAGTCAAACTTCCTGTATAGTCTATGCCAACTGTTTCAAAAGGCCTATTAAAGGTGACTCTCTCTGTTGGCAAATCAGGAGGATTGGTCTTCCTGAAAGATCTGGAATGAATCCTTTTGCAGGTGACACAGTTATTCAAAACTGTCTTTACAGTCATTCTGCCTTTGGGTATCCAATACAACTTTCTAATGGCATTTAATGTTTGTGGAACGCCCATGTGATAAAGTTCATTGTGTTTCTCTCTAATAATTAGGGTTGTAATGTGATGGAACCTAGGAAGAAGAAGGGGTTGTTTACTGTTATATGTGATTTGTGATTTGTTTAATCTACCCTTACATCTTAATAAGCCATCTTTGTCAATGTAAAGATTCAAGTTTATTACCACAGAGGGTACTTTGTTCTTTGTTTACCAATTGTTAAAAAATCTATTTCATTTTTGTATTCTGTTTGTTGTATGTGGTTAATCCAATATTTGGTAGCTAGACTTGTATACATTTCATTATCATTATTTCTTTGTTTATTTATTTTCTTTAAACAGTTGTGAATGAATCTGAGACAGTAAGATGTTACCCTTACAAGTTTGCCAAAGTCAGAATAACTGTTATAATCTAATAGTGGCTCAACTTTATTTGTGGTTATCATGTTAAGTTTTACATTAATTTGTTCTGCTGGCCACATTGTTTCATCCTGAATGAATTCAGGTCCATGAAACCAATTTTTGTTGGATTTTAGTAATTTACAGGATAATCCTCTTGTGAGAAAGTCTGCAGGATTTTGTTTTGTTGGAATGTATCTGAAGGTTATGTCCAAATTTTGTCTAGCTTCTTTAATGTCTCTTAATCTGTTACGGACAAAGATGTTTTTTGAGTTTAGCTCATCAGAGTTGATCCATGCCAAGCAGATTTGACTGTCAAGCCAAATATATGTAGTTGTGATGTTTACATCATAATAGACTTCATGGAGAAATACTGTTATTTTTACAGCTAGATAACCCGCAAGTAGTTCAAGCTGAGGAATAGTTTTCTTTTGTTTTAAGGGTGTTACTTTCCCCTTGGCATAGATCAAATGGCTGCCATCCTCACCTACAAGGTAAGCGCAACAGCCATACACCTTTTCACTGGCATCACCAAATACATGCAAGGTTTGAGGTGTATCTCTGTGTCCACAAACTCTGGGAATATTTATGTTTTGTAATTTATTGAGATCTTTAGCTAACCTTTTCCAGCTATCTTGTTGTTTATTGGTTATAGGATCATCCCAGTCTACTTTCTGTTTCCAAAATTCTTGTAAAAGAACCCTGGATCTGATAGTAGAAGGAAGGAGTAAACCCATAGGATCAAATATTTTTGAACTTTCGGATAAGATCTTTCTTTTTGTGTTAGCTGTTGTATCTAAGGTGTAGCCTTTTGTGCAGAGTGAATCATGAACTTTAGAATCTGAGTTCAAATCCCAGATCATGCCTAATGTTTTCACCCTGTTTGTTGGTTCTGTTAATCCTTTGTCTTCTGATTTTATTTTTTGATTTAGTCTCTCATTATTTGTGATCCACTCTCTTAATTCAAAATTACCTTCTTTCATTATTTTATCTGCTTTTATGTAAACTTCATTTAATTCTGACTCTGTTTTGGTTGATCCTACAAGGTTATCTACATAGAAGTGATCTTTCAAGAACTGAACAGTTAAATCATTTTCATCATACAAATTTAAGTGATGTTTGATGGTTAAAGCCAGTAAACTAGGACTTGCATTTGCTCCAAACAAAACCACATTAAATTTAAATGTTTTAAACCCTTTATTTAAGTCATATGGATCATTAAACCACAAGAATCTTAGTTGATCTTTGTCATAGTTATTTTTCAGATGAATTCTCAAAAAAGCTTTGCTTATATCACTTTGAACTGCATAGTCATCTAATCTAAATCTTAGAAGGATTTTTACAAGGTCTGAAATAAGATTAGGCCCCTCTATGAGACAGTCATTCAAGCTATGCTTATTGCCATCTTTAAGACTACAGTTATACACAACTCTAAGTTTTGTTGTGGGTGCATCCTTTCTATAGACTCCTGTGTGAGTAAGATAATGGCAGTTGTCTTTTTTAAAGGGGTGATCTTTAACTTCTTCAATGAAGCCTTTTTCAACTGGTCCTTGAAAACATCATCATACATTTTAATTCTCTTGTCATTTTTTAATCTTTCATCAAATTATAGAGATGACCTTTAGCTACCTTTAGATTATCATTTAATTTTGGACTATTGATCTTCCAAGGTAGTTCAATTGAATAATGGCCATTTTCATACATGATGGTGTTTTCAAAATTTTCAGCCATTAATTGATTTTCATCTGTATGATCACCATCTTGCACCCCCACTGACTCTAATAGCCAGAGCTGTTGTACACCTTTATCTAATTCTTCAGTTGTTAATGATTTATTTAATATTTCAGTATTTATGTCATTATTTGAGTTGTGTAAGACCTTGTCATAATAGGGCAAGTTTGTTAGTCATATATTTTTATTTTTCATTGTTATTTTATATTTATCTATGTGTCCCAGTGGAGCTATACCCCAGTGAGTATCTAGAGCAATCCCATCTCCTATTCTGACTATGCCCTTCTGAATTAAGTGAATATAATCAGCTCCAATTAACATTTGAACATTATCTATTATATCATCATTTAAATTTCTATCTGCAATTTTATATTGCTTTTTAAGTTGTTGTATTACTTCTTTTAAATTTGGTATTTTAAATTTTTGTTGACCAACTTGTTCAATGACTACTACTTCTATGTTTGTTGTTTTATTCTCTGTGGGTATATCCAGATCTAAATTGACTGTATTATATTTTTCTTTCTGTTCATTTTCTTTGACAAATGATGTTATACACAATTCTTGTTCATTTTTATGAGTTTGTAGGCCTAATTGATTAACTAATGATTGATCTACAAATGTTTGTTGGGAACAAGAATCTATTAGACATCTTATAGGAGTTGTCCCACCTTCTTTATTTTTTAAATCCAAGGTTATTGTAGGTAGGAGTACACTAGAATTTTTATTGACATTATTTATTGATATATGTCCATTAAATGTTTTTTCATTTTTCTTTAGGTTTTGTTTATTTGAATTTTTAAATGAATCACAAAGACAAGAGACATGATTTAAACTTCCACAATTAACACATTTGAATCTTATTTTTGTTTTGCAGTCTTTGTTAGTATGTCCTGCACCTGTGCATTTAGTACAAAGGTTTAACTGAGAACACCTATTTATCCGGGATTCTAAGTCTACATATTTAGTACATCGTGTGCTATAGTGATCATCAGCCGAACAAAATTTACACTTACGTACAAATTCTGTCGTAACATTAAAATTTCGTAGTGTAGGAGTTAGACCTATCACTTTTTGTTCTGATTTGTCTTTTTGTTGTGGTTGTGGTTTTGTTTGTATTTTCTTTGTTTGTGAATCAATCTTTGTTTGTGAATCAATCTTTGAAGATTTGTACATTGACAAAACATTTGGAAATTCATTCCTTATTTCATCAAGGGTAGGGTATGTATTTCCCGTTATTCTTTGGAAAATATCCCTAATTTGGGTAGGTAAACAATCAAATACAGAGTGTCCCAAAACAACGTATAAATTTTTAAAAAACTTGTAACAGGCGAACCCACTAACGGATTCAGATGATTTTTATTTCTTTTTGTAGGTAAAATATACAACATCGAAATAATAGATAGTTTAATTTGTTTTAAACACGTAAGTGTTCGAAATGTCGACCATTGACATCAATGCACCACTGCGCTCTTTGATTCACTGATTGGCAGACTTCAACAAAAATGTTTGTAGGGATATTTCTACACGCTTCTTCAACTGTGCTCTTTAGTTGTTCAAGTGATGTAGGTCTTCTACTGTATACTTCATTTTTCAAATGACCCCATAAAAAAAAGTCAAGTGGGTTCAAATCTGGTGAACGTGGTGGATACTCGATACTACCTCGTCGTCCGATCCACCGATAATGAAATGTTTCATCAAGGTAGTTCCTGACATCCTGATGGTAATGAGGAGGTGCTCCATCTTGTTGAAAGTAAATGTCCTCATCTCCGTATAACTGTCGAATTGCAGGAAAACCTTTTCCCCGAAGCATGTTGAGGTAGCTATGACCGGTAACTGTACCATCGAAAAAGAATGGACCAACCAAACCTTTGGAAGAAAAACCACACCAGACAGTTATACCCGGTAAATTTACATGTCGTTCCACATAAATGTGTGGATTTTCTTGTGACCAGTATGTGCAATTATGACGATTAATTATACCATTCAACTTATATGTAGCCTCATCAGACCACACAATTTTGTCCGCAAATTGGCCATCTTCTGTGTTTTTTACTCGAAACCATTCGCAAAACTGGATTCTGCGATCCGGATCATCCTCATTCAAGGCATGTAATAATCTCGGGATGTAAGATTTCCATTTAGCATTCTTCAGAATTCTGTGGACACTTGTCTTACTTTTCCCTGTTTCACGAGCACATTGTCTCACAGATTTTCTTGGTGATCGGTTGAATACCTGTAACACTTCATCAGAAGTGTTAGCATCTGTTGATGTCTTTGGACGCCCAGTCGCTTGCTTGTACACATCATGCACAGTACCGTATACTTCAAATTTCTCACAGATACGTGAAATGGTAAGTCGAGTTGGAGGATTAGTTCCAAAATTGTCTCCCCACTGTTGTTGAACCTTTGATATCTTCTCAACTTTAAAATACGACTTTAGTATCCATTTTCGTTGCTCAAATGATAAGCGCACACTTCCATTTTCCATGTTTACTGTAGGCAGGCAAGGCTATTACTAATTTCGATTTTGTATCTCCTTAGGCTAGCCAAGGCTGTTAACAATTTCGCTTTTGTATCTCCTTAGGCTATAGGCTATAAAAAGAAATAAAAATCATCTGAATCTGTTAGTGGGTTCTCCTGTTATAATTTTTTTAAAAATGTATACGTTGTTTTGGGACACTGTATTATGGCTTGGATAAACCATGCTGATTTCTCTAGATCTATATCATTATTTTGTAGATGACCTAACATGCATTCAATTTCACAATAGAAATTGTACAGATCCTGATGGTTATCCTTGGCTGGTTTTATATTTTTTAATTTTATTGCTAAGTCATTTACTATTTCTTTTTTATTTAGGAAATTTCTTTCTAGTAATTTGAGAGCTATTTTATATGAACTGCCAATTGCCGGTAAGGCATCAACCAGTTTTAGGGCTGGGCCCTTTAAATAATTAAGGAGATAACTGAATTTGTCAACATCAGATATATAATCTTTGTTGCCAATTAAACTATCAAATTTTTCTAGAAAAGACTGAAATTTTGTTCGATCACCCTCAAATATTGGTACTTGTAATGTTGGTAACTTCGCTTTTAGTTGTTTATTGTCATCATTAGAAATGGATACATTTCTGAAGGCCTCAATCACACTTTGATTTGTAGCCTCTAAATTATTTGGTAGATTATCTAAAGCAGCATATAATTCATTTATGTGAGAATCTATTTCAAAAATATTCTGTTCTTGTTCACACAAAAGTGCTGTATATGTCTCTTCACCAACATTTAACGCATCAGTTTCTGTAACAATTTCCTCGTCTATAATTATTATTTCCTGTTTAATTCTATTTAAACCACCCAAAATAGTATCATAATCCCTTTTATTTGGATTTTCTTTGCTATTAAAGGTAGTTAAAAGCCTGGTAATGACTCCCTTCCTTGCTGATCTCTTCCTTTTTAATAATTTAATCTTTGCCTCAATTGCTTCACATTCAGCCATATTTTGTTTATTTTATTTTTCCAAAATTAAGTCCCCAAAATCCTAAAACCCTTTCAACTCTATAAATAAGCTTTATTTTGGTTAAATAGGCTAGGCTTCTGATTACCCTTATTCTAGAATTTTACCACATTTATGACCAAATGATAAGTTTTGAAGCATTTGAATTATTTCTTATTTTTATTTTTAGTTAGGGCTTCGTAATTTATTATTATTTATATGTAGTAAGTATTTGAAAAAGCCAAACATGGAATAAATTCTGTTCAGATGTCAAAATGTTTGATAAGGCGTAATTTTATTATTTTTATTTTATTCAAGGTTAAGGTTTTCACAGCAAATAACCCTTCCCCAACACGGGCCACCATTTCTATATGGAAAAAATAGGTCCTGCTCCAACCAGATTAGCCTAAACACAACCTAGGCTATGTTGAAGATGGAAGACCTAGGCCAAAGATGAACTAGCCTAACTATTTGTCCATAAACTGGACTTCCATACTCTTTTGTTAAACAATTACAGCTGAAATGTCAGCTTATTTAACCTAAATTTAATAACCGAAGGGAAATTTATGAACTTCTTACCTTGAAACTGTTATGAATTTTATCTCTTGACACCACTAAAACATTTTTATTCCGGCTTTTTCCGTCGCTGCTGTTATGCTTAATTCGCTTATGCTTATTCAGCTTCTCGCCCTCTTATTCTGCTTATTCCGATCTTTTTCTTCTTCTTAAAACCGTGTTGCTATTTCTAGCCATGGGATCTTTTTTTCTTTTCATCCCATATTTGTTTCTTCGTTGGTGTCTTTTTAATTTTTCTCAGCAAGAGTTCATGTTCTCCTTCTGAGTTATTTTTTATTATTATTATTTATTTTAATGTCAATATGGCTTATCCAAGATTAGGTGGGTCTTCCATTTCGGTACTCCCAAGTTTTCCATAGTCCTGTTCTAACGGAATATTGATGCTGTTTTATACGTGAGTGCAAATCCTTTCCCGTCTGACCTATGTAAAATGAATCACATTGTTTACAACCAATTTTATAGATAATGCCTGAATTATTGGTAGGGCTATTTTTTACTATGATATTTTTCATATTTATATGGAGTTTTTCGAAATTACTTACATTCCGAGAATCCTGGGGGTTGGCATCCCCTGGTTGCGGTACGTCGACGATATTTTGTGTATCTGGCCCATGAATCGTGACCTGGATAACTTCCTCCTTCAGTTAAATGATCAAGTCCCCTCCATTAAGTTTACTTTAGAAGTGGAACAAGACAAGTCAATCGCGTTTTTGGATGTGCGTGTACATAGGGAAAGCCCAGGTTTTAAGTTTAGTATCTATCGGGAAAAAAACAAACAATTTGTCCTACGTACACTTTTACTCGGGACATGACACCCCCACTACGAAGGCCATTTTTTCTTCAATGTTTCTCCGCGCCCTTAGGATCGCCAGTCCGGAATACATCGATGCCGAATTAGAAAAAATTAACAGTATTGGAAGTGATCTGTGTTATCCATCTGCGTTTATGGAATCTTGTCTCAACAAGGCAAAACGAACTTTCAATCGTGTCATCAATAACACACGTACTTTGTCAAAAAATATTTTAGTACTTCCATTTTTCCCGGGCTTTTTAGGCATTGCTAATGTACTTAAACTTTTGGATATTAATGTAGTATTTTCCTATAACAATATTGTGAAAAATATCATAGTAAAAAATAGCCCTACCAATAATTCAGGCATTATCTATAAAATTGGTTGTAAACAATGTGATTCCTTTTACATAGGTCAGACGGGAAAGGATTTGCACACGTATAAAACAGCATCAATATTCCGTTAGAACAGGACAGTCGTCCAGTGCCCTGTTTGTCCATTTGTCAGAGTTATCCCACTGTACTGATTGGAATAATGCTTCAGTTTTATTTCACTCTAGCAACATTGTTAATAGAAATATTCTTGAGTCTGCCATTATCCAACTTACAAATAACTTCAACATAAGCAAAGGTCTTTTTCAACTCGATCCTGTTGTTTTGAATTCCTTTAGAATAGATTTAGATAAGAAGGGTAGAACGCTAAATCTTTCGTAAACTTGTATGCCACTCTAATAACTTTTATTTTTCAATTTATTTTTATATACAAGGGCAGAGTGCTAAAACCCGGGCAGATTTTCAGTATAAATTTGTATTTTGTATTTTTTTATAACATTGGTTGGAAACAATTCATTTGATCTTGTGCTAAAAATATAGTTTTTCCTTACAAATTTGTATGCCCCTCCCACAATCCTTTAATTTTTAATTTTATTTCTCCGTTTATTGTGTGTATATATATATATATATATATATATTATTTTTTTCTGTAACCTATATATAGGCTGTAACTCTTTATGTACTTCAGTGTTCCTGAGGATGTCATTAAACGAAAGCGCTTGAGCACCATTCTGTGTCCTTTCCTTCGTGGTTTTATATATATATATATATATATATATATATATATATATATATATCGGGTCCCCCCAAAAAAAGGGAGACCTTTTAAATCCTTCATATCTCGGCAAATACGATACATAGAACCAAGAAATTTTAGTATGTTAGTACTAGGTAATTTTATGGTTTGTATGCCATCTTTTAGCATTTTAGCTGAGAAATTGGATTTATGGCGAATATTCTAAAAATCTTGCTAATCATAGGTTTAATTTGATAATTAAAGCGATTTTAATTAACGTAAGCCAACTGCAGAAGGTCTGGACAAGCTTCTCAAGAAAATCGATAAAACAGGAGATCTCAAAAGAATACCAGGTAGCGGTATTAAATTTGGCCACCAAACAGTCCTGATTTAAATCCTGTCGATTACGATTTTGGGGAAAATTTGTCACAGAGAATTTATCGGGTCAAAGTAAGAAATGTCGCTCATTTACGACAGCTTCTTCTGGAAAAATGGGTTGAGCTACCACAAGAACAAATCAATAAAGCCATAGATAAGCTCCGTCCTAGACTGAAAAAGGTTGCAGAAGTTCGTGGTAAACATATCAAGCAGTTTTTTTAACATCAAGGTAGCACCATATGTGAGTACTTTGTAACTTTTTTTCTGCACATACAATGCAGTAGTAGTGTAAATTGAGAATTTCCAGTGACATAACGAAATGTTCAATAAATCCGTAATTTTCATTAGTTTTCTTTGAAATTCGCTCACCATACAGGAAATTTACTTAGTTGTGGGGCAGTGGCGGCTCGTGCCTAGGAGCTGCAGAGCTGCAGTCCGCCCAGACACTCACTGCCAGGCGTATGATTCCTTCAAACACACAGCAGAATAATACACTACTAACAAATATATCGTAGTAAAAAGTCATTATATGTTATTTTCAATACATTACTAAGTGAATTTTCATTAAAATCAGACCAAAATTTAAGTTACTTTCATAGTTAAATCCACATCTGGAAACAATGAGCTGCAGTCGGGGTGCAGCTCAGTCTCGTGTTTACATTGCGCGCGGACGGTGCGGTTAAGTCGTGCTTTCTTTAATTACCCTTTGACGATGGAAGATCGAGTGAAGTATTTGCAAAGCATCAATTTTTCCCAGCTGACATTAAATGAAAAGACTGAAATCAAAGCAAGAGGAAGACCTACACCAGTTTTATCCATTCAACAGAATAGTACAAGCAGGAACAAAGAATATACACGCCAGTTTAACATCGGTGTCTATCAGAAATGTGAATGGCTCTGTGGTTGTGACGAGGCAAATGCTTTATTCTGCTTTTCATGCTTATTGTTTGGTGGGGACTCGTCATGGACGAAAAGTGGTGTGACTGACTTGAGGCATTTGCCTCAGAAAATAACGAAACATGAGCAGTCAGCCAAACACATGAATAACATGATTGATTTATCGTTGCTGGGTAAAGTGAACATTGCAGCTTAAATTGACACAGCATACAAGCTCTCACTTGCAAAACACAATGAACAGGTGAGAAAAAACAGAGATGTGTTATCCAAAATCATGAACTGTGTAAAATTTTGTTGAAAATTTGAACTCCCTCTTAGAGGACATGATGAAACTACGAGCTCCAAGAATCCGGGAGTATTTCGTGGATTAGTTGATTTTGCCTGTGAACTGGATTTTACCTTAGATGCTCATTTAAAGACCGCTACAGTTTTTAAAGGAACATGTAAATCAATACAGAATGAACTTTTAGAATCTATGTTGGAAAGCTGCAAAAATAAGATCAAGGAAGAAGTAAAGAATGCAGAATATTTGGCAGTTGTGTGTGATGAGACAACGGATATTTACGATAAAACACAGATGGTAATTGTTCTAAGGTATGAGCTACAAGGGAAGCCTGTTGAGAGATTCTGGGGATTTTTTAACCCTATCACCCAGACAGCAGAAGTCTTATCAAGTGTGTTACTTAAAGAGCTCCAGACTTTAATTGGTGATTGTCCACACAAGCTCATTGCCCAAACTTACGATGGTGCAGCTGCTCTAAGTGGAGTCAATGAAGGTGTGCAAATCAGAATAAAAGAAGTGTATAGCAATGCCCACTTTATCCATTGTTATGCACACCAACTGAACTTGATTTTGGAAAAGGCAACATCACAGAATACTAATGTTCGAGTATTTTTCAATAGCTTGTCAGGAATACCAGCATTTTTCTCTAAGTCTCCACAAAGAATGACTACATTGGAGAATGTTGCTGGCCATCGAATTCCAAGGCCATCTGCAACATGTTGGAATTTCAAGAGCAGAACAGTCAATGCTGTGCATGAAATGAAAGATGAACTAATTGAATGTTGCAGCACACTGGAAGCATCTAACTCAAGAGAGACTGGATCTGCAGCAGCTGGTAAAAGAATTGTGAATGACTCTGAATTCGAATTTTGGTTGGAATTTTTCTCCAAAGTAATGTCTCATGTTGACATCATGTTCTCTCAGCTTCAGTCTAGAAATATTGATGCAGCTAAGGCTAACGCCTCTTTAAAAGTTTTTAATTCCGCAGTTCAGAAGTTAAGAGATGAATGTGATGCCATAGTGTCGCCTCCTGAGCAGAAGAGAAGAAAATTTAATACAGATTGATCAGCTGCTGCAAAGGAGGTCGGTGACGTAATTTTGCTGCAGTGCAGAGAGAGATTCAGCTTTACTTCAGCAAGTTACTTTTAGTGAATAATTTCCCAGTGTATGCCAAAAATTTCTCTAGTAATGAACTTGCACAAGCAGTTGCAGCCTATTTCTTGCTTGAAAAAGACAAATTGAGAACTGAACTTACTGTACTGTACACAAGAGAAGATTTGTGTAAATCAGAAAGTCTCAGACTTGTTGGAAGTGATGAACGACAATCATCTACAGTCAACATCTTCAGACACTGTCAAGTTGCTGAAAATTTTAATAACTCCAATGACAACGGCAGAAGCAGAAACGTATTTTTCAACTTTGAAGAGAATTAAAACTTTTTCGCGCAGTACCATGGTGAATGATAGACTGTCTGCTTTAGCAATGATATCCATTGAAAATAAAATTGTACCAGAAACAAGGGATTTTAATGAAAAATTAATAAACCATGTTACATCGAAGAGCCGACACACCGATTTTATTTGCAAGTAATACTACGATCACCACCTCAGCCATCCCTACCGCCACCACTACCACCCCCACCATCCCTCCTACCAACACCACTACCACCCCCACCATCCCTCCTACCAACACCACTACCACCCCACCATCCCTCCTACCAACACCACTACCACCCCCACCATCCCTCCTACCAACACCACTACCACCCCCACCATCCCTCTACCAACACACTACCACCCCACCATCCCTCCTACCAACACCACTACCACCCCCACCATCCCTCCTCCAACACCACACCACCCCCACCATCCCTCCTACCAACACCACTACCACCCCCACCATCCTCCTACCCAAACACACTACCACCCCCACCATCCCTCCTACACACCACCACTACCACCCCCACCATCCCTCCTACCACACCACTACCACCCCACCATCCCTCCTACACCACCACTACCACCCCCCACCATCCCTCCTACCACCACCACCATCCCTCCTACCACCACCACTACCA
>JAJOZX010006966.1:237500-240113 GCA_023014485.1 Bathynomus jamesi | reverse complement strand
AATAGGAGTTTTTGCAACGCAACCGCGACCAACATTCACAGAAGCCACAATGGAAGTGCTGGGCTACGTCGTAGTCAATGTCGTAACGCTGTTTCGCGTGGATCAGCGAAGTTCAGCGACATTGGGTCGGATAATAGTTGGATGGGACACCGTCCTCTACTTCCAGACTTCGTAGTGACCTATGGTTCGGATCCCACGTAAAGCTGTAAGTCCATCATATGACCTTGGATGTTACGAAGGAGGTTAAACAACCCCATCATTACATTTACAATGAAGTGGCTTTATTTCCTTCCTCAACGAGGCAACGATTGTGTTTATTTTTAGAAGGAATATAGTTAAGTAGTTTGATTGCTATTTAAAAAACTTAAATTTATTTCTTTGACATTTTATCATTTTTATTTTGGATGTTTTATATTTTTTAGTGTGGAAAAAAAATGAAAGTAGTCACCATTTTTCTACCTTTGTCTTAAAGTTTGATATTTTTAATTTTTTACTTGCGTTTTAGTTGGCTGCGGTAGACTTACCTTCCACTGTATATTGTCGGCCATTTTCAGTTGTTCCCACGTCACTCGTATTGGATCTATTCTCCCTTAACTGCATCTTCTATCTTCAGGATCTGTCGTAAAAGACGAATTTTTTCGTCGATAGGTTTTATATCTCAATTGTGCAATGTCCCGGTAATTGCTTCTGGCAAACCCATTCACATCGTCTCCGACCTTTTGGGGTAGTTTTCGCGGTAGTTGGGTTGCAATGACTACCTCAGCCGCGTCGACTTTCGTACCGACGACCTTTAAACCTCGAATCTGACATTAAAAGGTGGACTGAAACTTCCGAAGTTCGTTGGATTTGAAGCTCGAGTTTTGCAGATCGAACAGGGTGGGCAGGTAGGGCTCGATGATGCGTTTTGAGTATCCATACTTCGTATAGCTATTTTACAGCTTCCCCATATTATGCATCCGTGCTTACGAATCTCTCTCGAAGAATTTGGGCTTCCTTTCGTAACTTCCCCCATTAGATAACGAAACTGTTGGGGTTGAAGTCTTTCGGACGTGGGAACTGTGAAACGTCCACAATATGAGACCACTCAAAGGGATTGACGTCAAACGTTGAGAAAATTCATGATAGGGTAAGTTTTATGCCTTGTGATAGAAGACTTATTACGATTGAGAATTGGCGGATTCGCTTCTTCAGTAGCTCGAGGTTATTTTAAGTATTTTTCTACAGACAGAAGGCACTTCTCGCTAATCGTGTTTCTTTTCGAAGACTCTTCCATATCTTGTAGGAATCCCTCTTCCAAAGTCTCCTGACTTTTTCCAGAAGCCAACATTTTCTGATGACGACGAAGGGGTGTTCACTGCTGTTGCCAACCTTTGGAAGAAATGAAACATGGTCATGATTAGACACCCATAATCTATAACGCAATTTCCTGATCCTTGATTGAACAATTCATAATCTTATAACCCACTTTTCTGTCAGAGGGAAATATTTTCGGAGATTATTCTCCTATTTCATGAGGATATTATACAGTGTCCACAAAAAAAATCTTACAAATTTAACTAATTTTAAATGTAATTTGTACAATTATTTTGTAGGCACCATACATATACATACACACACACACATATATATATATATATATACATACATACAGTCTAGGGTGACACTTCTTATAGGGATAAAATTTGAAATTCAAAAAATTTGCCGGCCATTTGTCCAATGCTGCCACCCTATGAGGAAACACCGTAGACGAAATCTCATGAAATTCGGAAAGCATTTAGGGGTGCCTCGAGTCACATGAATGAAACTGTCGCGCGGAAGAAATTTCAAGAATGAACAAGTTTCGACAACGCTTCAAAAACAAAAATGTTTCGAGAATGCAAGTGTATTATATAATTTAATAGAATTGTTTCCTTTATTTCATACTATAGATTATGCAAATCGATTAATTTATTTCATTAAATTAAAATTTTCATAAATAACTCGTTAAATAATATGATGTGTATCATCTTTGGATGATCAGCTTTTGGTGCTTCAAGTTCATTTTGCATACGACTGCCTGACTGAAAACAACGCTTAGAAGTTCTCTCCCGATTCTTTTAAGATATCTAAGGTAATATTTTTAATTTTGATACATTGATTATATTATTATTGGAAATTGTTCTAGAAAAGTTTCATTAATTAAAGGCGTACATGGAATGCATGGGACCATCATCTGGTCCAGATATCCTCCTATTCTCCCGCTTCAAAGAGACGTGGAATACAATTTGCCAAGATAAGTACAAGACCCTGTCAGACCTTCCATCGAGTCTGAATGAGGATCGAGAAGAACTGATCGCTTGCTGGAATCTATATCTGACAAAACATCAGCCGAGGGATGATTACCGTGAATTCTTGGAGTTGTCGATTACAATCCTTGGAGGTAATTTACCTAACTTTAGGTTTCGGCGACCTGGAGCACTTCACCGAGCACGTTGGATGGCAAAAGTAATTTATTCATTAAAATCCTGCTGCTTTCCCATCAGTTCAGACTTACAACTCGTGAAATGTCTGGCTTAAAACGATTTGTATTTTTTGCCCTGGAGTTATATGTCAGCACGTGGTTCACGGCCAGCA
>JAJOZX010006966.1:212500-227500 GCA_023014485.1 Bathynomus jamesi | reverse complement strand
CGGCTCAAGACCAAGGCTCACTTCGACATTCCCATTCAAGAAACGAAGCATCACTTGCAAACCACAACTGCAACAGGCGTTTCCCTTGTTCTCCTAATAACCCATCAACCGGTTATCAAACATCCTGGAGGACCACCGGCAAAGCTCAACGCTACGAGAAGACATCCTCAAGGTACATCACGTGTCTCGGCGGTGAAGCTACAAACTCTAATCACTTCACCTCTGGTCAGCTTTCACCGCTTCCTGAAAACTGCCCTCAACAAGAATCTAGTAGGCCCGATCATCTTCAGGCCCGCCTACAGTCTACAAGAGATATTCAGCACCTCAGGCCTACGTCTGCAAGATCATTTATAGGCCATTCTGCACCTCGAGAAGTAACATCACCTCAGGTCTACGTTCTACTCAGCCTACATCAAACATCATCATCATCATCTCGAGAGGTTTAACAGTCAACGACAACTCGAAACTACGGTAATAGTATCCTCTTCAACCCTCCTTCAACAGAGTTTCCATCGTCCCGGTAAGATAAGTGCATCCTTTTCCAAGTACTTTCGCGAAGCCTACATTAGCCTACCGCCGAACGGTAGACTATACCCCCAAGTGTAATTAAGCGTTCCAACTAACTCTCGTTAAATGCAGTAGGCCTATTTCCTAATTCCTATTATCCAATTCAAGTGTCCTTCCAAAAACCGTAATTCCGCGTATCATTGTGTATCATTGTTTTCATTTATATGTTTGTGATAACTTAATTTCTCTTACTGCAGGCCTAATTCATTTACAGTGTACATCCCTTCAAATTATCATTAGGCAACATAATCTTGTTTCTATAATCCATCTAAGGTGTACCAACTTAGCATTATATAATTACCTTTATATAAATGATCATATTTCTCTCAACTATCATTAGGCCTATCCATAAACGCACGTCATCAATCCATTATTATTATTGGGCCGCATCAGTTGTTCTATGTTCATCCATGCAATTATTTAGCCTACTTAATCAGAGTGTCACGTATTCCATTCACGGTACTGAACGCACGTACATTATTTATATCATTTACTAGGTCCATTCAATGTACCATTTTGCATGCCATTTTTATATCATCAATGAATGTATTACATGTCAATTTAATCTATTAACCATTCGTCTTATCAGCTAATTGCCATGTCAGTAGCATAACGTAAAGGCTAGCCATTAATCACTGTCAATTCTCTGGTAAATCACTGACAATTAATGTATTTATTTTTATAATAAACTACAAAACTATAAGGTGCCTTATATAACCTTACATTAATTTGTTCAGGAGTAATCTGAACTGGTGATCCCGAGGCAATTCGAATCACTCGGTATTATTATAGTAGGCCTACGCCTTAGCTACTTTCAATTGGTGATACTTTACACCATAAATTATTAACCCAGCCTATCATTCATAAACAATCAGTTATTGCATCAATTAATCATTAGCATACAATCAAATCATTATCACCTTAAATGACTAAAAACTAGGTCCACTACATTATATATATATATTATATATATATATATAATATATATATATATATAACACAGGGTGTTTCAGGAGGAAAGGTCAATACTTCGGGAGGTGATAGTATCAGTCATTGTGAGAAAAAAAGTTCATATGAACATGTGTAATTCTGAAGGGTTACGGAGATAGAGCTGTTTGAATCTACAAATACAAAAGCAGTGTTAATGGTAATCAAGAAAGAGAAACCAATTACTGTTTCTAACATTGAATGTTTAAACAATGGCATTTTGAATGGTATCAGATACAGAAATGACAAATTTGTTACAGTTTACAATACGTTTTCGAAAATCCCACCGTCAACCTCAATGCACTTTGCAACTCGTGTGCGAAGATCACGTGTTGTTCGTCTAAGTTGATCTTGACGTTCCTTTATGCGGGCAGCAACATCCAAAATGTGCGCGAGCAATTCGTCTCGTGTATCCACCTTTCTTTTGTAAACTTGACTTTTCATCCACCCCGACAAACAATAATCTAACGGAGAGAGGTCTGGAGACCTTGGTGGCCATTGAATGGGACCACCGCGGGGTGAGGAAGAGCTGCGCGCGCATCAGATTCAAACAGCTCTATCTCCGTAACCATTTAGAATTAGACACATGTTCATATGAACTTTTTTTCTCACAATGACCGATACTATCACCTCCCGAAGTATTGACCTTTCCTCCTGAAACACCCTGTGTGTGTATATATACACACAATTTCGTATATGACCCCCGCGGATTATAAACATTCCAAAGTTATTAAATATAAAAATTTAATTTATTTAAAGACAGAATGGTCCCGGTCAGGGCACAATTAACTATTGTCGGAAATTATAAAAATTAAATGGAAATTAAATTTATCATCATGACTCTTGATAACTTTATTGTACTCCAATATTTTTTTTTTCAGTTAAATTTCAAATCTAGCAAATATATTACATTTAAATAAAAATCATACGAAAACATCCAAACTAGGCCTATATTATGTAGTCCGGTTCAAGGCCAATTTAGTACCATAATTTCCAAAAACAAATCTCAGAACGAACACTGACAAATGAAAAAGCAAATAAAAATAATAATAATAATAATAATAATAATAATATCGAAAAACCGAATAAATAATAGTAAATATGTAGTTTCGAGGACACCTACTTTTTTGTGGGGGCAACGTCCATGACCCGTGATTGGCTGAAAGTTAAGGGAGAAATTAATGACTAACCTAAAATGACCACCTAACCTAGGCAAAATTCACTCTGACGAACCCTACGTATAAAATGGGCAGATTTTCCAACTGATTCCGACTTTGCCAAAAATGAAGTGGCCACGAAACTACATATTAGAATAAATAATTTATCAGTTATTATTTTAAAAGGTTACCATTTATTAGAACAGTAAAATTCCAGACTCCAGACGCAGTTCGGAGACAGTCCACTGTAAGAGTAGCTTCCTAATACGTTAGATGAGGTTAGGGATAATATGAGTATCGTCACGCTCAGAATATCAAAAGCAAATATAATTATAAAATATTAAAGCTACCCTAACTAACCTAACCTAAATATGTTATTACATTATCATTTGTATGATTTAAGTCTCGGGGGTACGCTGGCAGAGCCCCCGTAAAGATCACGCATCACAAATTGATCGGTATAGGGTTTTATATTTTTATTTTTGAATTTCCGACGCTAAAATGCCGATCAATATCAATCAATTTGTCATGCGTGACCTTTACGGGGACTCCACCCCCGTACCCCCGAGACCTAAATTATACAAATGATAATGTAATAACGTTCATGTTATGTAAGGTTAGGTTAATTAATACCAAAATACATTTTTCTAGTAATATTTGATGTGTTTTGCTTAGATTTTGACCTCCATTTCCATTGAAAATGAACCAAACTTCAAAGTACTATAACTTTGTTGATCTCATTTCCGAGGGAAATGGAGTTCAGATTTAAACAAATCACATCAAATACTACTAGAAAAATGTAGTTTGGTGTGTAAAATGACTGAACGTGTCCATATACATAATTACAGTTTGAAATCCGCAAACTTAAAGGTTTATGGGGAAAAAATGGTTAGGTACTTCAAGTCTAAAGAATTTTACTCTTTCTGCCACATTTTACCATTTATATATACGAGTTTGTGCATTGTTTTTGTGGTATATACTTTACTGAAAAAGAAAGTGTTATCAAGAACAAAAATAGCTGCAATAATAATAAAACGACCTTTTAATAAACTGTACATACCTGTAATACTGTAGTGATAAACTTGATGAAAAGATGATGATGGCAATGTTGATTACGATCAAGATCAGTTGATGGTGATGATGATCCCGGTTGAGGATCATAAGAGTCACCAGGAGATGACGGAGTTGTGGTGGTGGAGACTGAAGATTCGGACTTCTTGAAGAAGCTGGTGATCCTAGTCTGTTTCGCCTACTTCTGCAGCCCTTTATAACTCTCCCTGTATGGAACCATGATGCCCTAAAGATCTCATTTGAATTTCAGGCTTCTCTTCACAAAATGATCAGTCTCGAAGTTATGATCGCTAAGGTCATCTGCCATTTGAAGGGCCTTCAAGACAGACTTTGCAGCAAGCCACAACTTCCTCACTTTCCTCATCCTCACTAGTCTGTATGAGCTGTTTAAGATCCATCTCTTCCGCGGGAACTACTTTGTTCGCTGCAACCCGCAAACAGTCGAGTGCCCAGGCCGCGATCTGTAAGAGGTTGCCACATATGCCACAATAAATTGACTAGGAATAAGAAAAACCGCGAACGGCGAGGGTCTACTGTATTCAAAATAAAAACGTAAACATGATACATTTTCAACAAAACCGAAAATGAAATACCATAACATTTTCAAACTTTGTCTTAATTCAAATTATAAAGTATGAACACTTAAGTCAATCTCAACCGAAGCAGTTTTCAAACTCCAAAAGGGTTTTGGCAAATCTAGACTGTCTTATCTATAAGCTGAATTTTAAATGATTTGTTGGTTGGGTTGTTCCGTTTCACGTTTGTTGTACACCAGAGGGTGCCAAGATGGGTAGTAAAGTCACCAACTCCGAAAAATAAGTTCCCTTCAAAAACCTGAGTCGAATCAAATATGTACAGTATTGTACACTACAAGCACCGATTTCGTCATTGAACCCTACTCCCCATTTCTCAAACTGGCTTTGGATACTCCATGGCTCGGTCGGGTGGTAAATCCAGAGTGGCTAGTTTATAAGCCCAATCTTACGAGATTATAGTGGGTTAGTTTTATATAATTAAGCAGCAGAGCAGCACAAGTCATAGTTTGTGTGCTTCTTATCTAATATACTATTTCAGAAATGAATATGAATACTATATATATAAGTTTTTTTGCGCACACCTACAGGTCGCTAAAATTGGTGTAGAACAATGCGGTTTAAACCATTCAATGCGTCTTTTTATTGTGCAGTGCCCATGCTAAAAAAAAATTCCCTAACAATTCCTTCCCCCCCTTTTAGGGGTACAGTTCTTCCCATGTGGACACGCATTTTTTTAATTTTTCATTTTTAATCATAATTTTGGCACAAAATAAGTCAATATTCACTAAACATTTAATATCATTCGATTCACAAAAGATTTCTTTATCGATTCAATACAAAAAATTACAATTAAAACGGGCAATTTAAATAAACACGAGTTTAAAGTTAAACGAGCCACACTCGAAATTATTTACCGTGACTTTTGTGCGTTTTATTACTGTGGCTTTTGTACAAATAATTTTACGTATACACAAACAATTTGATAGGATATTGATTTATCATTTTATTTTTTAGTGTCATAGAAATACGTTAATTAAGTTATCTGATTAGATGCGCTTTTATAGTTGAAGATCATTTTTAGAAAATTATTTATTTTCCCCACTTTAAAATATTACAAAATTTCTATTAGGTATCCTAATATTATGCCTGTCGCTGTAAGTAAGAAAATAGCAATTATTTTCCATTTTATGAAAATTTCGGACCCCCTAGGCCTACAAAACCAATTTTCCCCTTTTCTTTATCAAAAATTGTTGATTTTCGGAAGTCTTTCGGTTATAAATTTGTACCAGTCTATTGTTTATCTATAATAATAAAAAGACGTGTGTGTGTGTGTGTTCCAGCCATAACTCCAAAATGGAAGCAGTTACAAACATGAAACTTCACACACATTGATTAGGTCCCGAGGTTGTGCACGTGGGTGTTAATAAATTAAATAATTAATTTTAAAACATTAAATGACGTCATCAAGATCATTACGAAACCTATGGTAAAATTATTGAATACCCGGTTAGGTTCATTGAATGCCAGGTTAGGTCATCTGTACGCCCTTGACGATTGGTTAGGTTAAGTCGTGATATTTTCGTTGGCTTTAACGAAAATATCATGACTTAACCTAACCAATCGTCAAGGGTGTACAATTAACCTAACCGGGCATTCAATTAACGTACCCGGGCATTCAATTAATCTAATCGGGCATTCAGTTGACCTAACCGGCCATTTAATTAACCTAATCGGGCATTCAGTTCACCTAACTGGCCATTTAATTAACCTAATCGGGCATTCAGTTGACCTAACCGGGCATATATATATATATATATATATAGCGTTCAACATCCACCCCGGCAACGCTATTGATGCACTCGAAACAATGAAAACTATGATTTGGCCGGCCGCAGGGCCCCCCAATTACTGTCGGTTCAGTTATTTGGTCAATAAAACTATAGAAATGAACGCAGTCATGAAAATCTTAAGCTTCAAATCCGAGCTCATTGTATTAAGATTTGTGAAGCTTTAGATTTTCATGGCTGCGTTCTTTTCTGTAGTTTTATTGAATGAATAATTGGTTTACCAGTAACTGGAAGGCCGCAGACACCCCAATTACTGAGGCCCAAGGTGAGAGGAATAGGAATGATATCCAGATAAAGGGCTACCGATGTTCAAAATAAAATACGCCGTAGGCCCACAATCCAGCCGAAGCACCGCAGATCGAGCAAAATCGGCGCGTAGCGCCGACCTTTTTCTAGTATATTGCTATTTTAAAACTTGTATTATTAAATTATTTGGAGTGTGACTGACAAAAGGTTTTATATATATATAACGAAATTGAAAACAATATAACAGTGAAGCACGTTATGAACACGATAAAAGGAAATGCTTCAGTGCAGATACAGCAAGAGGTTTACATAAAAGTGAATTGATGCTTGCACTGATGTGTGGATGAAAGACGCTCGTTTGACAGGAAAGTTCAGTCAAAAGCGAAAGCAGTCGAGATGAATAAATAACTTAAGTAGTATGATTGGTGCGAAAACAAAGATGATATTATTATTATTACCAGCACCATCGTTAGTCAAAACCCCAACTAAGTGTCTTCACTTCGCTTATATACATATATATATCGTAAACCTATTTGATGTTCCGTGTATTGGTCTTCACACGAAGGTCAAGCTGGTAGCCCCACCTCTAAGCCTGGCTTGGTGGAGGAATGAGTTGCTTTCTTGCGCTTTCCACCGCACATAGCCAGGTACACCCGGCTCATCTGGTACCGTCCTCAGCCAAGCATCTAGTCTTCTCTTGAAGACTTCAGCTTTGACCCTTGTAACGTTTCTGAGGCCTTTTGGAAGCTGATTAAAAAGTCTTGGCCCCCTGACAACCAAGCTATTTTCCTTCAGTGTTGAAGAGGTCCCTTCATGGACCTTTAATTTCGGAACACTACACATTCTGTCTTTCCTATTTTCCATCGTTGTTTGAATGGTAACTGGGTTTAGAGGTTGAGGTTTGGTACCAGTTTTTCGATCATTTTCCATATGTAGATTATAGTGTACCTCTCTTCTTTCCAGGGAGTACAAATTTAATTTACATACTTTTTCCCAGTAGTTGAGCTCTTTGCAACCCTAAATCTTTGCTGTGAAATGTCAGTTTTTTCTTGTCTTAGTTTCTTCCTTTTTACATGGGGACGTCAAGACTGAGCAGTATTCAAGCTTAGGTATAATCAGTGTTTTTAACAGGGGAATCATTACTGTCCTGTTCCTTCTTTTGAACGCTCTTAGGACCTACCCTGCGACTCTTTGCTTTATTTGTAGCTATCTGATTTTGTTTCGAATTTCGCATCATCGGTCATTATTGCCCCCAAATCGATTGCTTTCGTGCTTCTCTGAATTTCCTGTCTATCTGGAGCATAATTTGCAGTCTAAGTTCCTCATTTCTACTATATATCTCAAAAGCTGAAATTTCTCCGTGTTAAATGTCATGTTATCGTCTTCTAACCATTTGTATATTTCATTCGTATCCCTCTGCAAGGCCTCCACTTCATTTGCATCGCTGATGTTTCTGCTGATCTTTGTATCATCTGCAAAGGATGTTACTATACTGTTGCTGTTTACTCCAGTGTCTGTCTGTTGGCATGATAATGAACAGGAGAGGGGCCAGTACTGTACCTTGTGGTACTGAGCTGCGTACTTCCGATTCTGATGATGATTACCTTGAATTTTGACGACCTGCAGAAGTTCTCTGAGGAAGTTGCAGATCCATCTTCTCACTTTGCCTGTTATTCCCACACATTTCATTTTATGTGCTATTATACCATGATCACATTTGTCGAAAGTTTTAACAAAATCCGTGTATATGGCATCGTAGTTGTCATTACTTTCCAGTGCATCTAGGATATTCTTATAGTGCTCTATAAGTTGTGATAGGCATGATCTTCCTGATCGGAATCCATGCTGATTTTCGTTGAATCTTTCTAATGTCTCCAAGAAAACATTTTCTGTCTAACTATTCTTTCAAATATTTTGGCGAGTGGGACGTCAATGACACTGGCCTATAATGCTTTACTGGAGATCTATCCCCTCCTTTATATAGAGGGACAATGTTTGCTCTCTTCAAGATGCTCGGTATTTTCCCAGTGTCTAGGGATCTTCACCATATCCAGTATAAGGGTGTAGCTATTTCATTTCTACAGTTTTTAATCAATAATGCGTTCCAATTGTCCGGACCTGCAGCTAAATGTGGTTTCATTGTCCTATAGCTCTCGCTACATCTTCTCGTGTAAAATCAAAGTCTGTTATACACTCTCCTTGCAATTTCTCTTCAAAGAATGCATCTATGTCAGGCATAGCTTTGTCACTTTTTGGGGTACCCATCGTCGGTTATTTCATTATTTCTTTCCCTTAAGGGCCCGATAGTGGCGCGCGTTTTTGTTTTCCTTTTCGCATAACTTTAGAATTATTTTGGATTTTCCTTTATTGCTTCTCTACCACCTTTTCCCTCTCTGTATGGTCCTTAATCAGGGTTTGTATTCCCTCTCGATACCCTCCAGTTTTTCTTTTACTACTTTCCGGGCAATCATCATCTCCACAGTTGGCCAACTTTTTCACCTCCACTCTTTCTTTTGCGAAATATCCTTGCGCACACACACACACACACACACACACATATACCATACATATATATATACAGGATGTCCCATAAGTCCGGCATCATAGGAGAAATTCATATTTTTCTATTTCTACAAACCATAATTCATATGCTCGGGATACCAATTTCCTGTCCACCATTCAGTTCAGTGACGAGGCTGTTTTTTATGGAAATGGTGAGGAAAATCGACAGAACACCCGCTACTGGTCTCAAAAGAACCCTCACTGGTATACCTCTTCAAAGGAACAAGGTGCATCTCGGGTGATGGCATTTGGAAGGATCGCATCATAGGCCCCCTCTTTTTCGATGAATATTCACTGGAGGCACCTACCTACGTATGCTCAGGAAGAAGCATTTTCCCAGTGTCTTGAACGAAGAAGGATTTCCCAACATGGTTCCAGTAAGACGGCGCTCCTGCACATTACAGCACCCAAGTAAGGGAATACCTGTACCAACAATTCCCTGGTCATTGGATAGGACGTCGAGGGCCTGTGGAATGGCCAGCTAGAAGCCGGATCTCACGCCACTAGATTTTTATCTCTGGGCCACTTGAAAGCGCTGGTATACGCAGAGAAAATTAGGATGTTGAACATTTGCGGCAGCGCATTATTTGGGCATGTAACACCATTACTCCTGACATCATTCACTGTGTGCTTGCTGACTGGGTATCACGTCTGAATTTGTGTATTGAAAACAATGGTGGACATATTGAGCACGTTCTGTAAATAAAAGCTTTTGTTTTGCCTTTTTTTATTATTTTTCCTATGATGCCGGACTTATGGGACACCGTGTATATACAGGGTGTTTCAGGAGTAAAGGTCAATACTTCGGGAGGTGATAGTATCGGTCATTGTGAGAAAAAAGTTTATATGAACATGTGTCTAATTCTGAATGGTTACGGAGATAGAGCTGTTTGAATCTACAAATACAGAAGCATTGTTAATGGTAATCAAGAAAAACCAATTACTGTTTCTAACATTTAATGTTTAAACAATGGCATTTTGAATGGTATCAGATACAGAAATGACAAATTTGTTATAGTTTACAATACGTTTTCGAAAATCCCACCGTCAACCTCAATGCACTTTGCAACTCGTGTGCAAAGATCGCGTGTTGTTCGTCTGAGTTGATCCTGACGTTCCTTTATGCGGGCAGCAGCATCCAAAATGTGCGCGAGCAATTCGTCTTGTGTATCCACCTTTCTTTTGTAAACTTGACTTTTCATCCACCCCAACAAACAATAATCTAACGGAGAGAGGTCTGGAGACCTTGGTGGCCATTGAATGGGACCACCGGGGGAGGAAGAGCTGCGCGCGCATCAGATTCAAACAGCTCTATCTCCGTAACCATTCAGAATTAGACATGTTCATATGAACTTTTTTTCTCACAATGACCGACAGTATCGCCTCCCGAAGTATTGACCTTTCCTCCTGAAACACCCTGTATATATATATATATACAGGGTGTACATAAAGTCAGGATCTATTTTTGTGAAGCACTTGGAAATTATATGGAATTCAATCATAAAATGATAAAGTGGTACATTTATTAAATAATTAAGAGTAGGATTCGACGTGACGCCCATCAGTATCCCTGCACAGCTCAAATCGTTCCGCAGCATTTCTAAACACATTCAGGAGCATTTGCGGGGTTATGTTATCTGCAGCATTCGATACGTAGTTTTCAAGACTCGTATCTTCGTCTGATAGACGTGCGATTTGATAAAGCCCCATGCAAAGAAATCTAAAGGGGTTAAATCTGGTGATCTCGCTGGCCAAGGTCTGTTGCTTCCGCGTCCGATCCAGCGATTTTGGAAAACGTCCATTTAGATAATCCTGACAATTTTGGCATAGTGACAAGGAGCACCATCATGTTGATAGACGACGGTACTAACAATCCTATCCCCGTCGTCTATCAACATGATGGTGCTCCTTGTCACTATGCCAAAATTGTTCAGGATTATCTAAATGGACGTTTTCCAAATCGCTGGATCGGACGCGGAAGCAACAGACCTTGTGTCGCGAGATGACCAGATTTAACCCCTTTAGATTTCTTTGCATGGGGCTTTATCGAGTCGCACGTCTATCAGACGAAGATTACGAGTCTTGAAAACTTACGTACACGTATACGAACTGCTGCAGATAACATAACCCCGCAAATGCTCCAGAATGTGTTTAGAAATGCTGCGGAACGATTTGAGCTGTGCAGGGATACTGATGGGCGTCACGTCGAATCCTACTCTTAATTATTTAATAAATGTTACCACTATCATTTTATGATTGAATTCCATAAAATTTCCAAGTGCTTCACAAAAATAGATCCTGAGTATGTACACCCTGTACATATTTGAAAATATAAAATATATAATCTGTTGGAGCTACTATGTAAAATATGAGCACGGACAAAAAATTAAACAAATGTTCGACCTACTTCCATCATAAGTATGGGGTTAAAGATGGCGAAACAATTAAAAAAAATTTACTTAGAGCAAATATAATTTCTGAAAAAAATTTGCAGAATTTCTTTTAACCAAAGTGACATTTGTGACAGCGTGTGAACGCACCGATTCTGGAGGGACGAGTGAAGCGAGCGCGTCTAGTTGTTATTATTGACATCATGACATGAAATTCTATTTGATTCGATTAACTTTCATAAAATAGACATCACTTCATCGCAGTCACCAATTTCTTCACGATGTTAAATAAAGGATTGATACATTGTGCTAAACGAAAAGCTAACCCTAACTTTTAAACCAGGCGCGTACGTTAAGAGCAAGTTTTTCTCTACCGTTAATTTATGGTTTAGAGATCAGAACCCCAGGAACTAGTATTCTCACAAATGGGCCAACGAAAACAATCCTCAAAAAGTAACACTTTCTTGAAAACAAAGTAAAAACACCGTAAATCCACTATTTATTACGATATAATTTTCAATGATTATTTAAAAACAACCTTCAAAATCCTACAACGTTGTGCTAACGTTGCTAACAAAGGATGAAGACATCAGAAAGCGCCGTTCAAAAGGATAGACCTCCCACATTTCATCTTTTTTTTTCTGTTTAAGGTGCTGCAACTGCTGGATTATTGACACCATTTTTTTTTTTTCGTGTCGCCGAAATGACGTTGCAAAATTTTTTTATAAATTATTTCATGTTTTCGTTTAAGGTGCTGCAACCATGCTGGATTATTGATATTCTTTTTTTTTTTTTGTCTCCCCGAAAGGGGTTGCAAAATTAAGAATATGTGATTTTTTTGGTTATCATCGTTTTTTGGGCATTCGTGAATAGATTTATTTAAAATTATTTATATAAAATTAATAAGAATAATTTTACAAAGTTACTTAAAAGTTTCAATTAATGCAATTTTAACTTCAAATTATTAAAAATCGTACTATTGTATTTCTAATCTAAAATTTAAGGAATAACTAATATTTTTCAATTAAAATATTATAATATAAAAATGTTTATTTTCCTGCTGAAATGTATGTACTACCAAAATTAATTTTCAACACTTAATAAATAACAGATGGAATATAATAAAATTCTGCAGCTCCTGCATCGATTTTTTCGTAGAATTTGAGCCAATGGAAGTTGGACTAAAAAATCTTAAAATACCTAAGCAAATATTTCATCTGAAAAGTCTTGCATTCATGTTTAGAAATTTGGATAATTTCAGTCTTTGTATGTAATAAATAGTGAGGGGGATCATTAACATCATTACTGAAGGATATTCCTGGCGTTACATGAGATATATGGGAATAAAAGGGACAGTGGAAAAATGGACCAATAAGTTTCTCAGAGAGCGCCAGCAAGTCGTAAAAGGAGCAGTATTAGCTCCATTCCTATTCATTTTCAATGCTGAAAGACAGAATAAAGTAACCAACAGTAGTATAGTGACATCCTTTGCTGATACAAGAAAAAAAAATTAGAAATGCAGAAGAGGTGGAGGGCCTAAGAAAGGAGGACAAACAGGATATACAGATGGTCAGAAGACATGAAATTTAATACCACCAAATTTCAGGTCTCGAAATATGGAAGAAAGAGGAACTAAAACAGACATCATATTGTACCCCAGATAGACAGGAAATTCAGAGAAACACGAAGCCAAAGTATTTAGGAGTTAATGACCGATGACGAGAAATTTGAAATGCAAAATAAGATTATAAACAAACTTAAACGAGTTCTGGCACAACTACTGAGAACATTTAAAAGGAGGGTCAAGAAAGTAATGATACCTGCCGGAAACACTGATCGTGCCAAAACTTCAATACTGCTCAGTCTTGACGTCCCCACAAAAAGAAATTCAAAGAAATTTCAGACAAGATTGACGGCTACAAAAAGCGAAACTAGTGGGAAAGACTTCATACATTAAATCTGTACTCGTTGGAAACAAGAAGACAGATACCAGAATATGAACATGGAAAAAAATAAAACTTGGTACCTAACCTCAAACTGAGCCCGGTAACCATACAAACACTGGAAAATAGGAAAGGTACCATGTGTAGTGTTCCCAATCTAAAGACAAGACGGGCCATCCTCAGCTCTGAAGGAAAATAGCTTGGTTGTCAGAAGGCCAAGACTCTTTAACCAGATACCGAAAGACATAGAAACCGTTTTAACAGGTCAAAGTTGAAATCTTCAAAAGAAAAATAGATGCCTGGCTCAGGGCGGTACCGGATGAGCCAAGCATGCCTGGCTATGTGCGACGGAAGTAGTATAGCCGCAAAAGGGGAGAGTGCAAGAATGTTGCAGGTTATTATGTAATGTTGCAAAGGGGGATGGGGTTGTTGCAAAAGGGGGAGGGGGGTTGCAAAAAAAAAAAGTACTGGCCTTTGTTGCCAACCTAGGTTGCAAGGGGCATGCAACTTGGGGGCCTCCCCCAAGCTATTCCCCCCAAAGGGCCAAAGGAGGAGAGAAAGGAGGAGAGGTGTTCACCTGGCAGGAGCCAAGTGCACATTAAGACTTCAGCCGAGTCGGCGTTGTTTTATAGGCTCCTAATCAGCCAGAATCAGCCAGTTGACTGAGCCAAGGGGGGAGGGGTACACCTGAAGAAGAGAGAGACGCCTGAAGGAGAGAGAGAGAGAGAGACGCTTGAAGAAGAGAGAGACGCCTGAAGGAGAGAGAGAGAGAGAGAGAGACGCTTGAAGAGAAGAGACGCCTGAAGGAGAGAGAGAGAGACGCTTGAAGAAGAGAGAGACGCCTGAAGGAGAGAGAGAGAGAGAGAGAGACGCTTGAAGAAGAGAGAGACGCCTGAAGGAGAGAGAGAGAGAGAGAGAGACGCTTGAAGAAGAGAGAGACGCCTGAAGGAGAGAGAGAGGAGAGAGAGAGACGCCTGAAGAGAGAGAGAGAGAGAGAGAGAACGCTTGAAGAAGAGAGAGACGCCTGAAGAGAGAGAGAGAGAGAGAGAGAGACGCTTGAAGAAGAGAGGACTCCTGAAGGAGAGAGAGAGAGAGAGACGCTGAAGAAGAGAGAGAGGAGAGAGAGAGACGCTGAAGAAGAGAGAGAGAGAAGAGAGACGCTTGAAGAAGAGAGAGAGAGAGAAGACGCCTGAAGAGAGAGAGAGAGAAGAGAGAGACGCTTGAAAAGAGAGAGAGAGAGAGAGAGACGCTTGAAGAAGAGAGAAGAGAGAGAGAGAGAGACGCCTGAAGGAGAGAGAGAGAGACGCTTGAAGAAGAGAGAGACGCCTGAAGGAGAGAGAGAGAGAGAGACGCTTGAAGAAGAGAGAGACGCCTGAAGGAGAGAGAGAGAGAGAGAGACGCTTGAAGAAGAGAGAGACGCCTGAAGGAGAGAGAGAGAGAGAGACGCTTGAAGAAGAGAGAGACGCCTGAAGGAGAGAGAGAGAGAGACGCTTGAAGAAGAGAGAGACGCCTGAAGGAGAGAGAGAGAGAGACGCTTGAAGAGAGAGACGCCTGAAGGAGAGAGAGAGAGAGACGCTTGAAGAAGAGAGAGACGCCTGAAGGAGAGAGAGAGAGAGACGCTTGAGAAGAGAGAGACGCCTGAAGGAGAGAGAGAGAGAGACGCTTGAAGAAGAGAGAGACGCCTGATGAGAGAG
>JAJOZX010006966.1:60000-207500 GCA_023014485.1 Bathynomus jamesi | reverse complement strand
CTTACGTAAAATCAGTTATTAGTTACGATATTACGGTCTATTATGATTATTATATTTCAGCTATTCAAGTCGCATGTTTGATGGGCCTAGTACATCGACACCGAATAGAGCAAGTAGGTTTTCGCACGGGCCGCGTATTCCCTCATCGGACTCTGGCGATCCGCCCCCCCGAAAGAAATCAAGGTAAGAACTACTACCTTAAACTATAGCTACAACGATAATTTTATGAAATTCAATAGAGTGGATACTTAATTCTATATAAAAATATATAGATCGTAATTAAACTACGTAATTTCATGGAAAAATAAAATTACGTATATTAAGAGCATGTTTCGTATGCTTATCCCCGATTAAACGTCTCTATTTTCGCTCTTTAGGTTAGATTTTTCAGATATAAGTGACGAGGGCCATGCAGCTATTGCACTGAGTTCAGGCAGCCCACGCTCTTTGGGATATTTGAGCACCACGCTAATGATGTCAGATTCAGAGTTCGAGTGGCTATATGAAAGATATAAACAGCCTGTTCAGGGCTTCATGCTGAACCATGTTTGTCCTCCTTCAGGAGGCGAGTCATCGATTCCTGACTCTCCGCGCTTGCCGATCCTGAGGAGACAGGACTCGGGTTACGCCCAGGCAGCATCGAGCGTGTCCACGGTGATATTCGACGAAGGTTTTGACGCTATTGAATAATTATTTCTACATGTGTGCTCAATAAAATAAGTGCATATTTATTCTACTTCATAACCTTTATCGAATGTAAATTAGCTGTTGTGGCGGATGGCCTCCCATCCAACTACCACTCAGATCCAACGTCGCTTAACGTTGTTGCTCGGCTGAGTTATGATAAAAAGAAAATTATTTAATTATATTAAAATAGGAAAAATACTTTATGAAAAAGTACATTATATCCAAAACAGGAAATATATATTTTTATTAAAAAAAAAAAAGTACAATTCGTCAAATTTGCACAGCATAAGATATATATATTATATATTTTCTTAGGCAGTTTTGAAATGGCAAATTATCGTATTGTAATGTTTTCAACTGTGCATGAAAAAGAAAATTCTTATCCGAGTTTAATGCTACAGTTGAGAATTTTTCTGCTTCTGGATTGATACAGCCCAAATTAAGAAATAAGAATTTTTTCTGGGCATCATGATTTGTGTAAGGGATGCATCGAGTTTGCGGGTGATGTTGTGCGACATTGTAAAGAATGTCACATGATATGTGAACAGTGTAGTTGAAGCTGAGAAGAGAGACTGTGATGTGTGTAGACGCGCATTCTTCACACCCTTCGACGAGTTGGTTGTTGCGGTGGGCGGTCTCCCACCCAACTACCACCCAGATCCAACGTCGCATAACGTTGTTGCTCGGCTGAGTTATGATAAAAAGAAATTTATTTAATTATATTAAAATCGGAAAAATAATTTATGAAAAAGTACATTATGCTCAAAACAGGAAAATATATTTTCATTAAAATAAGTACAATTCAGCAAATTTGCACAGCAATTTCTTTTCTACAACATAACTACATATATATATATATATATATATATATATATATATATATACAGGGTGGGCCGTAAGTTTCCATACATAAAAAATTAAACGTTTGTTTTTATGTTTCAGATACCCTAAGAATATGCGTTTGACGAAAGAGCAACGAATTGAAATCATACTGATGGCTGGGTCGGGAAGCAGTCGCATGGTTGCAATGAACTTTAACAGACAACATGGAACGAACATCACACACGACACTGTGGCAAAACTTATTAACAAGTTTCAGAAAACTGGAAATGTTGCAGATCAACCGCGAAGTGGTCCAAGACATACAGCCACCGATGAAGACACAACAGCTACGATACTTACAGCGCTTACACGGAGTCCCAGAAAAAGTACACGACGGTTGTCTGCAGAAAGTGGTGTCAGCAGATCGAGTATCAGGCGCATTTTGAAAGCAACAAATGGCATCCATACAAATTGCATATGCACAGCATTTGAGTGAAGACGACCCGGATAGACGGATGGAATTCTGTGAATGGCATTAACCAAAGTGAACGAGGATGCAAACTTTTCACTAAGATCTTGTTTACTGATGAAGCAAATTTTTACTTCAATGAGAGGTTAATCGGCAAAACATACGTTATTGGAGTAATGCTAACCCTAACTGGCTGAGTCCGACGAAGATGCAAGGTGCCGGTAAAGTGATGGTGTGGGCCGGGATATGGGGTGACAGAATTATTGGACCAATTTTTGTCAGTGGAAATCTTATATGCCGAAAGGTATCTAACATGTTGCAAGAAGAGATTTTCCCATCCCTGCTAAACGAGGAAGGTAACTTCCCAGTTTACTTCCAGCAAGATGGAGCTCCACCTCATTATGGTCTTCACGTGCGTCGGTATTTGGATCAGCAGTTTCCGGATGCTTGGATTGGTCGGCGTGGTCCTGTGGAGTGGCCTCCCAGATCCCCAGATCTCACCCCCCTTGATTTCTATCTTTGGGGGCACTTGAAGGCCATGGTGTATCAGGAAAAGATACGAGACATAAATCATCTAAAGGAACGTATCACCAACGCCATTACAAGCATAACGTCAACTGTGCTAATGCGTGTTCATCAACAGTGGGGAACACGTATTGAAATGTGTTTTCAAAACAATGGCAACCATGTAGAGCATATTATATAAATAAAAATGGTTGTCCATAAAAAAATGTTTATTTTTCCTATGTATGGAAACTTACGGCCCACCCTGTATATATATATATACCGATTTTCATTAAAATTCGTTGCTAGCCCCCAAACGGAAAAGATCCGAAGGAAGACCTTTTGTGTAAGAGCATGTACAATACGTTTTCTAAAAATTGTTAACATACAAAAGACTAAGTGTACCAATGATGTAAATCAGAAATTGTCATCCCTACAGGATATCAGTAAGTACAATACACTCCTAAACAAAGAGGTATGGTAGGGTAAGTACAGTAGGTAATTTTACGGCTACATATTTTTTGGAAAAGTCTGAAATCACGCCCAACGACCCCTGACTGTCCGAAGGTTGATGGCATGGGGAAATTGCTCTACCGCCTAACCTAGAGTACGCCTGACGTGGCAGAAGACTCAGCCTGACTGATATAACATAATATGGGTATGGTTTTCGACTTTCTCAGAAGTATGATACATATTAGCTGGGGTAATCTCTACTGAACTTCATTGCTAATAACTCTCAGTAGTCGAATGACATCCCAAGTCGTACCTTTTCATTATAAATGGAATCCTTTATTTGAACAAAACTCTCGCTCTCTTTCTATATATATATATATATATATATATATATATATATATATATATATATATATATATATATATATATCAGTGGCGGATCGTGGTAATTTTACTTACGCATGCAGTCGCAAGCATTACAGTGTAGTACATATTAGATAAGCTGTATTTTGTCTTTTATGGTATTCTTATGAGTTATGTAGTAACCGAGGATAGAATCAATATTATATTAATAATAATAAAATTTTAACTATTTTTTTAACTTAAATAATAATTTTAATTTAATTGAGTATATTATTTACGCGTGCAATGCATGCCTTGCATTCATTAAGAAACCATCCCTGATGTGTATATATATATATTATATATATATATATATATATATATATATAGTGTATGAGAGATAATTGTTATTATTACTAAATTGAGGTTATTGGCAATGGATCTGGACAAGGTGTAATAATGTAATAGACCATAATATTCTACTTAATAATTTGTATTGTTATGGTTTTAGATAATTTAAGCTCAGGACCTGCATTGTCTACATCGAATCCATCCGTGATATGAAATAAGTGCATAATTTATTTAATTATTTCATTACATTTATCGAATGTAAATTATCTGTTGCGGTGGATGACCCCCCATCCAACTACCACTCAGATCCAACGTCGCTTAACGTTGTTGCTCGGCTGAGTTATGATAAAAAGAAAATTATGGCAGTGGATATGAGTAAGGTGTTTGATGTAATAGAACACAATATTCTACTTAATAATTTGTATTGTTACGGTATTAGAGGGTCAATCAGTGACTGAATTAAAAGTTATTTACCCGATAGATATAATATGCATCAGTAAATGAGGCTTGCACCACTAAAGCGTTTGCCAAACATGGTGTGCCACGGTAAAATTCAATTTATATATATAAACACACACACACACACACACACACACACACACATGGGGTATGGGGCGGGGTAATATTTTTGACGAATGTAGAGATTTATCAGGCCCTAGGCCCGAAAAAGGTCTCTAGGGACGAATCGAATTGATGCGAACACGATCGCTTGTTTTGATTTATTTCGGCGAAACGAGATACTACAGCTTTCCATATATATATATATATATATATATATATATATACTCTAATTATATTTTAAAAAGAGGATTCGTTTCCACATTAAACTGTGGGTCGATAATCCTTTCAAAAGGTCCCCAGGAGAGATGAAAAATGCATTGGTTTCCGGTCTGTGTGTGTGTTAATTTTGAAAATGCACGATGAAAATGGAAAGGTATATTATTATTATTATTATTATTCATTCATTTCAATAAACTAGGAAACTGATACCATACAAGTTTGCAAGAGAAATAACCACTGCCTTCAATAAAATCATTTTTAAATACAATTCAAAGGCATGGATGACGAAGTGCAAAAGGTTCGCTCCAAAATTGGGGGGTGGGGGAAGTCTCAACCAACAGGTGTTCTTTGAATTGACCCAGCTTGTCGGATACCCCTTCCTCGCGTGTGTGCGTGTGTGTGTGTGTTTTTACGAGTTGTTCATATACAAACATAGCTGGGGAATGTACGTGTATATATATATATATATATATAATGATGGGGCTCGATTGATTAACTATATAAATATATTATGTTTTATATGCTTTGTGCACAGACAAGCGTGTGTTTCATAAATTTCTCTTCATTTGAAGTGAAGGGAGACTTATCAGGGATTTGGGGGAGAGGTCTCTCGACCATCAGGTGTTCGTGTGTGTGAGTTGTTTATTCGTTTATTATATATATATATATATATATATATATATATATAGTTGTGGGCATATCTAAGAAATGGAGTCGAGAGAGGTTTTGTTCAAGCAGCCTAGGAGAAAGGTCATTTATGGTCAATCGAGTTGGGCAGATTCTCAGAATTCCTTTCATCTAACGGATTGTTTTGGTTAATTTCAACTTTTAATTGAATTGTTTCGTAAATTTTCATATTGTTTCAATTTTTTTTCGCATGAGTGAGAATCGTGTGTTTCGTAAATTTTCATCTCGACCCCACTAATATTCGAAATGAAAATTATTTATTTGATAAACAGAAGGATTCACCCCAACCATTACTTCGGTCTTACATAATTATTTTAGGATTTATTCAAAAGTAAGAGTTTTATTCAATAAAATTAACTTCGTTTCAGCAATTTGGAGTCATGGAAAAAAAAATGTATCAGTAGATGAAATGATGGTTGGCTATTATGGTCATCATTCCTTGAAATAATTTATTAGAGGAAAGCCAATAAGATTTGGATATAAACTTGGGGCTCTATGTGGAGCTTCAGGATACTGTTACAAATTTGATTTGTATTGTGGAAATTCTTCAGGGTAGCCAAATGACGAATTGAATCTAGGAACAAAGGTAGTTCTCAGCATGACTGAAGGACTAGTAATGCAATATTCATCATGTGTATATTTCGATAATTTGTTCACCTCGAGACTTACTTGTGCATTTACAAATGCAAGGAATAAGAGCCACAGGTACTGTCAGAGAAAATAGGTTGCAAGATTGTCCCTTGAAGAATGTAGACCAGAAAAAACAAGACAGAGGTTACTATAATTATTCATTTGACACACGGGGAGAAGTTCTGGTTGTCAAGTGGAATGACAATAAATGTGTTAGTTTAAATAAGTTATCAATAAGAAGGAAAGAATAAAACGAATATTTTTTTTAGCAAACGTAAATAAAGCGTTTGTTATTATTTTTGATTTGGTGATATATTCATAGCTAGTTGGGCATCCCTTATAAAAATTCATTTTCTGTCTAACGAAATATTTATTGGGTAACTTTGTTAATTCTGTTATATTACTAAAATATATTGAAAGTTGCCTTTACTTTTATTCAATCCGGTTGATAAATTCCGGGAAGTGTGTGTGTGTGTGTGTGTGTGTGTGTGTGTGTGCGAGCGAGTTGTTTATTCGTTTATTATTATTATATATATATATATATATATATATATATATATATATGAAATTATTTCACGAAGGTAACACGTGAAAAATATTTATGATGAATAAAACCACGAAGGAAAGGAAACACAAAATGGTGCTCAAGCGCTTTCGTCTAATGACATCCTCAGGAACACTGAAGTATATAAAAAGGTTAAGCCTATATAGGTTACAGAAAGAAAAAAAGAAAAAATAAATAACATACATACACACACACACCACACAATATATATATATACATACATATCTATATATACAAATACATACATACATACATATATATACAATAAACAGAGAAGTAAAAAATAAAAAAAATTAAATTAAACCTTAAAGGATTACCAATGAGGCGTACAGATTGTAAGGAAAAATATCGATTTTAGCACAAGATCAAATGGATTATAAAAATACAAATTTATACTGGAACTCTGCCGGGTTTTAACACAATGCTGCCTATGGTCAGGTTTCGATATATATAAAAAAAATAAAATGCAAATTAAAAGTTAATCGATTTTTAGCACAAGATCAAATGGATTATAAAAATACAAATTTATACTAGAACTCTGTCCGGGTTTTAACACATTGCTGCCTATGGTCAGGTTTCGATATATATAAAAAAAAAAATGCAAATTAAAAGTTAATAAAGTAGAAGACAAGTTTACCAAAGATTTAATGTTTTACACTTCTTATCTAAATCTGCTTTAAAGGAATTCAACATAACAGGATCGAGTTGAAAAAGACCTTTGCTTATGTTGAAGTTATTTGAAAGTTGGATAATGGCAGACTCAAGAATATTTCTATTAACAATGTTGCTTGAATGGAATAAAACTGAAGCATTATTCCAATCAATACAGTGGGCTAACTCTGACAAATGGACAAAAAGGGCACTGGACAACTGTCCTGTTCTAACGGAATATTGATGCTGTTTTATACGTGTGTGCAAATCCTTTCCCGTCTGACCTATGTAAAAGGAATCACATTGTTTACAATCAATTTTATAGATAATGCCTGAATTATTGGTAGGGCTATTTTTTACTATGATATTTTTCACAATATTGTTATATGAAAATACTACATTAATATCCAAAAGTTTAAGTACATTAGCAATGCCTAAAAAGCCGGGAAAAATGGAAGTACTAAAATATTTTTTGACAAAGTACGTGTGTTAATATTGACACAATAGAAAGTTCGTTTTGCCTTGTTGAGACAAGATTCCATAAACGCAGATGGATAACACAAATCACTTCCAATACCAATGATTTTTTCCAATTCGGCATCGATGTATTCCGGACTGGCGATCCTAAGGGCGCGGAGAAACATTGATGAAAATATGGCCTTCTTAATGGGGGTATCATGTCCCGAGTAAAAGTGTACGTAGGACAAATTGTTTGTCGTTTTCTGATAGATACTAAACTTAAAACCTGGGCTTTCCCTATGTACACGCACATCCAAAAATGGGATTGAATTGTCTTGCTCAACTTCTAAAGTAAACTTAATGGAGGGGACTTGATCATTTAACTGAAGGAGGAAGCTATCCAGGTCACGATTCATGGGCCAGATACACAAAATATCGTCGACGTACCGCAACCAAGGGATGCCAACCCCCAGGATTCTCGGAATATAGGTAATTTCGAAAAACTCCATATAAATATTGGAGAGGAGGGGCAATATTCACAATATTGTGAAAAATATCATAGTAAAAAATAGCCCTACCAATAATTCAGGCATTATCTATAAAATTGGTTGTAAACAATGTGATTCCTTTTACATAGGTCAGACGGGAAAGGATTTGCACACACGTATAAAACAGCATCAATATTCCGTTAGAACAGGACAGTTGTCTAGTGCCCTTTTTGTCCATTTGTCAGAGTTAGCCCACTGTATTGATTGGAATAATGCTTCAGTTTTATTCCATTCAAGCAACATTGTTAATAGAAATATTCTTGAGTCTGCCATTATCCAACTTTCAAATAACTTCAACATAAGCAAAGGTCTTTTTCAACTCGATCCTGTTATGTTGACTTCCTTTAAAGCAGATTTAGATAAGAAGTGTAAAACATTAAATCTTTGGTAAACTTGTCTTCTACTTTATTAACTTTTAATTTGCATTTTATTTTTTTTATATATCGAAACCTGACCATAGGCAGCAATGTGTTAAAACCCGGAGTTCTAGTATAAATTTGTATTTTTATAATCCATTTGATCTTGTGCTAAAAATCGATTAACTTTTAATTTGCATTTTTTTTTTTTTTTTTATATATATCGAAACCTGACCATAGGCAGCATTGTGTTAAAACCCGGCAGAGTTCCAGTATAAATTTGTATTTTTATAATCCATTTGATCTTGTGCTAAAAATCGATATTTTTCCTTACAATCTGTACGCCTCATTGGTAATCCTTTAAGGTTTTAATTTTTTATTATTTTTACTTCTCTGTTTATTGTATATATGTATGTATGTATGTATGTATGTATGTATTTGTATATAGATATGTATGTATATATATATATATTGTGTGTGTGTGTGTGTATGTATGTTATTTATTTTTTCTTTTTTTCTTTGTAACCTATATATAGGCTTAACCTTTTTATATACTTCAGTGTTTCTGAGGATGTCATTAGACGAAAGCGCTTGAGCACCATTTTGTGTTTCCTTTCCTTCGTGGTTTTATTCATCATATATATATATAAATATATATATATATATATATATATATCCGGGTTGGGGAATGAGGTTCGTATGTTAGTTTCATTTAAATTAATACACGTTTGTTATTTTCCTGATTTTCATTAGATAGAGTTTAATATCAGCTATTACACAACCAATTCTATACATAAGGCTTCTTTAGCTGAAAGAGTTCAGATATATATATATATATATATATATATATATATATATATATATATCTATCATAAGATGCTTAAGACTTTTTTTTTTTTTTCCAGATTTACCGCCGATTCGTACCTAAAGACGGTACATATCTCGGCGAGGCAGTGAGTGGGTGATGTCACTGTGCTAGGGGCGGTAGACTAGGGGAATGAGTAAGGGTCAGTCGATGGATAATGGGTAGGAGGGGTACGGTTTCAGATACGATGGAGCAGATGGGAGTGAGTAAGGAAGAGGAGAACGGCTTCTGCTGAAAAGTGGGGGCCGTCGGCGAGTATAGATCGTAGGCAGTTGGGTATGGGGTTTTCGGCCGAGAGAGGGAAACACCTGCGACGGAGAGCGGCCAACTTTGAGCATTCCACCAGAAGGTGTAAGACAGTGATAGGGGTATGGCAGGTAGAGCAAAGCGGGGCTGGCGATTTCGCCATAAGGTGTCCGTGGGTGATGCGGGTGTGACCTATGCGGAGACGGGCTAGGATTACTTCTTTATGGCGGGACCGGTGGAATGAAGAAGCCCAGTGTCCTATGTGCGGTTTGATCGTGTGGAGTTTATTTTGTGTGGCCTGGTCCCATTCCCGCTGCCATATGGAGCGGAAGTGGGAGCGGAAAGCCGGGAAGAAGTCGGAGAAGGGGAGGGGTCGGGAGGAGGCCGGCAGCAAGCAGGCCGTCTTTGCTGTGCGGTCCGCCGCCTCGTTACCCTGGATGCCGACATGAGCCGGGACCCAACAGAATGCGATTGTCTTATGTTGGAAGATCGTTAAAGAGTGGAAGGTCTGCTGGATGGTACAGACGAGCGGGTGAGGGGAGTTAAATCTTTCTAGGGAGAGAAGTGCACTTTGGGAATCCGAATAAATGACAAAAGAGCTGGCAGAGTGGGTGCGCACAATATCGAGGGCCTCCGTTATGGCGAAAAGTTCCGCCGAAAAAACGGAGGCCTCGCGGGGCAGGCCGACGCTCCGGGAGAGCGGCTGGGACAGAATCACCGCTGAGGAGGCCACACCAGCTTCCGAGCGGGAACCATCCGTGTAAATGGCGATTGCGTCCGGGTGTTGGGTTGCGTGTTCGCGGAAAAGTGACCTGTATATCATGGCGCTCGTGGTAGTCTTCGGTAGGGAACACAGATCTTTGCAGAACTTGATAGGGGTTAGGATCCAGGGGGGTAGATGCTGAATGAAATGGGGATAACTGAGGGGGCGGGCATGTTGAAAAGATCAAGGAAAGAGCGGACCGCTTCAGTGAAGTGCCAGCTCCGTCCCTGAGGTGGTAGTTCTAAAACCGCCGTGCCCAGAAGCGAAGAAGGTAGCCTCTGTGCACGGAGGTATGTCCGCATGAGGAGTAGACCCCGTCGGAGGGCGAGAGGGAGATGATCACATTCCACATAGGCTGGAGGCTGGGGAGGAGCGGAAAGCACCGGTGGCGAGGCGGAGGCCTCTATTAAGTACCGGGTCCAGGATACGGAGGCGGGCGTTGGAGGCTGAACCATAAACTGCGCTACCATAGTCCAGCTTCGACTGTACTATGGAAGTATAAAGGCGAAGAAGAGAGCGTCGATCTGCACCCCATGTGGTGTGAGAGAGGTGATCCAGGAGAGCGAGGGGGCGTCGAAGGGATTGCTTTAGTGCTTGAGATGGGGAACCCAATTGAGCCGTCGGTCTAGGGTCATGCCCAGAAAACGCGTGGAGGGTACCACCTCAAGAGGACTGCCGTATAATGTAACAGAGGGTAGAGGAAGGGTTGTGGGTCTTCTTCTACTGAAGACCATACACTTGGACTTAGGGATGGAGAGGCGGAAACCCACCGACGTCGCCCACCTCTCCACCCGGTAGATGGCGAGCTGCATTTGCCGCTGAACGACAGACGGTTCTCGCCCTGCGAAGTAGATTGCAAGGTCATCCGCGTAGATGGAAGAGCGGATTGTGGGTGGAAGGCATTGTGAGACCGTGTTCATCACGACAGAGAAGCAGAGACACTGAGGATGCTTCCCTGTGGGACCCCGTCCTCCTGCACAAAGGTGTCAGAGAGGACTGAGCCCACCCGGACTTTAAAGGTCCGAGAAGTAAGGAAGCCCCTGATGAAGGTAGGCATGGCTCCGACAAGGCCCAGATGTCGGAGCTGACCGAGGATCATTGCTCGACGGGTGGTGTCATAGGCCTTCTGGATGTCGAAGAAAACTGACAGTACGAACTGTCTATTGTCGAAGGCATCCTGTATGTCTCGGCTGAGAAGCAGGAGGGGATCAGTGGTGGAGCGGAATTGTCTAAGCCGGACTGGGTAGACGGGAAGGAATTGGTACGTTCAAGGACGAACGATAATCGCGTAGCGACCATTTTTTCGAGGATCTTGCAGGCACAACATGTCAGGGCGATTGGTCTGTAGTTTGTGGGGTCCAGGGATCTTTGCCGGGCTTGGGGATAGGGATGACGTGGGCCTCCTTCCACCTAAAGGGGAAGGCACCCTCTATCCATATGCGATTGTATAAGTCTAGCAGGAAAATTTGTAAGGTAGAGTGGAGGTGTTGGATCATGCCGTACGGAATACCGTCCGGGCCGGGGCAAGGGGATCGAGAGGCCAGTGCCGTCTGTAGTTCACGCATGGTAAACAATCGGTTGTAGGTGCTGTCTATGGACGGTGGGGAGGGGCTATCGTCAGGGGCGGGTACGGGATTGGCTGCAGAGGAAGAAACGGCGGCGAAGGTAGAAGCAAGGTGGTCTGCCACCGACTTGGGCTCACATAGGAGTCCGTTGTTTGTCCGGAGGACCGGGGGTCGGGAGGGGACATGTCGCCTCTCGACGCCCCGCACCTTCTTCCACCGAATGGTAGCCGAAGGTGTGTTGACGGTAATGCCGGACACAAAGGCACGCCAAGAGGCTCGGCGCGCTGTCTTCATTGTGCGGCGGGCGATGGCCCTGACCCGCTGCATTTCCGTGCGATGGATGGGGAGTCGCGTCCGGTAAAAGCGCCGAGTTGCCTTCTTCTTGGCGCGCACGGCCTCCGCGCACTCCGGGGTCCACCAAGGAACCCGTCGGGCGCGGGGGTAGGCGGAGGATTGTGGTACGCTTGTGCTTGCGGCCGTTAGAACGACGGACTCGAAGTATGCGACGCACCCGTCGATGGATGGGAAGTGGGCAGTTGTAAGGTGGTATATGTTTGTCGCGGGCGGGCCCAATTCGCGTGGTGGTAACCCACCTTACCGGTACCCGTACGGTCTGGTCGGGTCGATTGAGGGTGAGTAGAATGGGGAGATGGTCACTGCCATAGTCCTCTTGGAGGACTTGCCACGTGAAGTCTAGGAGGGCATCAGTTGATACGAGGGACAGGTCTATACAGGATGGAGTGCAGGTGGTGGCATGGTAGAATGTTGGAGAGCCATCGTTGAGGCACTCGAAGGAGAGCTCGGTCATGACGGATATCAGGGTTGGGGCCATATAGGTGGTGTGTGTCGCCCCACAAGGGGTGACGACTATTGAAATCGCCCAGTAGTAGGAAGGGCCTGGGGAGTTGTTCCACGACTTCCACCAGGTCGTCGCGGGAGACTTGAGCGTGGGGGGGAAGGTAGATTGAACAAATGGTGTACTGTCTATCCAGGGAGAGCCGGACGGCAGTCACCTGTAGCGGGGACCGGATGGAGAGATTGTAGAAGGGGACTGCGTGGTGGACGAGGATGGCAGCTCCCCTTCGAGTGCAGGTAGGAGGCGGGGTGGCGACGCAGAAATAACCAGTGGGGCAGGGCATGGACCTGGTCCCCAGGATTAGCTCCTGGAGACAGACACACACCGGACGGGAAGTGGCAATCAAGGAGTTAAGGCCTTCATTGTTTGCAAGATTCCTCGACAGTTCCAGTGGACTATCGTGGTTTTCGGGGGATCCATTAGTTGATGAAGGGGGATGGGTAAAGGTATAGGCGCTAGGGGTTGGAGTGTGAAGGGGGATCTGGAGTTCGCGAAACTGAAGGCTGGGTCGGGAGCATGGCTGGCTATCTACCGTTCACCAGGGAAGGAATCGGTCGGCCTGTCGAACCCTGCGGAGGTTGCGGGGTCGAGTCGGCCGAGCGAGACCGGAGGCGTGGATCACGGCAGGCAGAGGAACATCGTGGGCTGAGCGGGTCGGAAGTGCCTTGTCGGGCTTCTATGGTCGGGCCAGGGGGGGGCAGGTTAACCCTAAAAGGGGCGCTACCCCGCCTGTCCGGGGTCTCACGGCGGACCCTAGGTGGTGACAGGGGGTACCAAAAAGACCGGGCGGGTGGGAGGGAGGGCGTACTCAGGGTAGCTGATAAGGGGGGGGTCGGGGATGTTGGGGGGGTAGGTACGATGGGGGTGGAAGGAGGTGAACCAGAGTGGTCTCGTGGAGGGGTGGAGAAAATGGCACCAGAGGCAAGGGCAGATCCAGGAGACTCATGGGCGTGGGCGCAGCCGAGCTTCCCTCGGTCACACCGTGCAGCCGCGCCAGAGCCGCATCCACTGGATCCACTGGGCTGGGTCTCGTCGTACAGGGCGGGTCGTGGATTTCGGCCACTATTGTCAGAGTCTGTGGGGGTAGAACGGTGGGACTTCTACGATGGGGAGAGATGGACATAGTGGGCGTGGTGGGCGGTGTAAGGGTCCGAGCCGTCTTCTTGGTCTTAGGGGAAGAGGGAGAGAGACGTTGGGAGGCCGGAGGGTCTGGTGACACGCTCCGGCGTCTCCGCCTCGACGGCTTGCTCCGGGCGGCAGGTTCGGGCGTGTACAGGGAGTACTGGGAAGGCAGGGTTTGAGGTGGCTGGGACCTGGAAACCCTGGTCCCAGACTCCTGGGGGATTCGTGGCAGGTGAGGTAGGGAAGAAGAGGAACGGTGGGGGGACAGGGGACCGTCGGGTCCTGCGAGGATTTGCTATGTGGGGAACAGGAAGCAGTGGCTGGGGGGGGTTTCGGCGGCAGGCCAGGGCGGCGTGCCGAGATGATAGAGCCGAGAGCAGCGGCATAGGACACCCCCGGCCTCACCTCCCGACTCCGCACCCTGTCGCGTGCCTCACGGGGGCTAAGGAAGTCCGTCACCTGTAGGCATCGGACCTCCTTCTCGAACCTGAAGAAAAGGCATTCTCGGGATGAAGAGGGATGTGCGCCTTCACAGTTCGAGCATTTGGGTGTGTTGGGGCACCTGTCAGGGTGGGCGAGTCGTCCACAGTGAACACATAATGGATGCGGCTGTCGACAAGCGGAGCTGACGTGTCCGAATTTATTGCATTTGAGCACGGTCGGTCTGGACTATGGGCGGATAGAAACTCGCATGAGGCGCGGTCTCCCATACCCCATACAATACGGCCAGGGGGATTAGTGAGTTAAAAGTAAGGAGCAGACGTGGGGTTGGGGAGGGGGTGCCTCCCTGTCGGGATGTGAAACGATAGATCTTAGTAACTCCTTGGGGTGCGAGATCCTCCAGGAGCTCGTTCACTGCGACCGACAGTAGGCGGGTGGCGTAAATAGTGCCCTGACTCTGGTTCAGGCGAGGGTGTGGGGAAACGGACACCGAGCATCCAAGGACCTCAGTGATGGAGATAGGGCTTTCGTCTCTGCGGCTGAGCGTGATTTTACGAGGAGGGAGCCATCCCTCTGTGGGCGTACGTCATAGCGGCTGGAGTTGCTGTGAGTTCGGATCGCCTGGAACGTCCGTTCAGAGTTGTTCGGGAGGGACCCAAATGTAGGCCGAATCACCAGGAATTTGTGGATACTTGGAAGGGAGAGGGAGGCTGTAGAGTCGAAATGTACTGGAATATTCAACGGTCGGTAGGACGGCCGTGAATGCCGGCTCCCCCGTCCGCCGCGAGGCTCTCTCCGCGGGGAGGTGGGCTGGCGGCGGGTGAGGGGGGCATATGGGGAGAGCAAGAAGCCAGGTTGTGAGGGCAAGTCCTCGGTGGAACTTGACTTGCCCGAAGGTGGCTGAAGTGGGCTGGGGCGAGGCCCCTGCTCTAGAGAGTGTAGGTCCAAGGACGTAATCGAGGGACGGACTGGGGTCGGCAACGGAAAAGGAGAGTGCAAGCGTTCCGCTTCCACAGGGGGGTCAACCCCATTAGGTTGCGGTCTTCCAGTGGTAAAGGACTCGAGGGCCTGGTTGCCCACCACCCGAGTGTTGAGAGAAATAGTAGTCCGGGAATGAGAAGCAGTAGTCGTAAGCCGGGGGGAAGAAGTGTCCATAGCTAAACAAAAAAGAACTTCATCCCCCGCGCGCATCCAGCCACCACCGACTCCAACAAGGGAAAGGCGAAGTGTGGGCACACTTGGTCCCACCGCCGATGGATGTCACGCAGGGGGAGATACACCCGCACCCAGTCCCTGTGTCTGAAAGGCGGCCACTCTCATCCAACGCGCGGTGAAAAGTGGTAGGGACAGGGTTTGGGTTTGGTTGGAAAGCGACAAGGGTGCTGGGCAACCACCTCCCACACCCAAGGGCCAAGGAAAGGGTCAAAATCAAGGTCCAAAGAACAACGCCAAAAAAAAACAGGGAGAAGCCAGAAAGAATGGGTTAAAGGAGAAAGAAAGAAAAAGAAGCAGGAGATCAGCCGGGTCCCCAAACGGGCCCAATGGTCCACGAGGGCAGAGAAAGCCCTTACACCGAAGAAAGGTGTATTCCCACATTCGCCACAGAGGGACGCGCCCTATAGCTCCGGACAAAGCAAAGGGCTTAAAAGACTGTATAATTATAGTAAACGAAATAAACTAGTTAACCATAAAATTAATTATTTTTTATTATGACGTTTTCGAAGGTAAACTATGTTATTTGTTTCTTTAAGTTCAATGAAGTTAATGTTAAATTTGCTTCTAAACTAAAATTAAATGTTATAAAATAAGTAATATATATATATATATACCTAACATAAGAAAAGAATGTATATATATATATATATATATATATAATAATATATAGCTAGCAATCCGATCATTGCAAAATACTGGAAAGGTATGCAATTAATAAAGGTGTATTTAAACAGAATTTAATTGGAATAACTATCGTCATATTGTGTTACACAATGGATGATTAATATTTCTGGAATACATGGCGCTATCTGATGGTGCGATCTGGCACATCAGCACCCGATTACATGGCTTGATGTAGCAACTCTGCATCTGCATACATGGAGCGATCTGACAACTGAACACATTGCGCTATCTGGCAATTCAGCCAGAATAAAGGCTTATAAAAGACCGCGAAGTTGGTGAAAGACTCATTCCACCTCGGCTCCCAGCCGAGGAAGGACCTCTGGTCCTTCTCTTTCAGGCCCTTTGGTAAAACCCCTTAGTGGCCTCTTAGGTTAGGAAAACGATAATAACTTGGGGGAGAACTCCTCTCTCTCTCTCTCTCTCTCTCTTCTTCAGGTGTACCCCTCCCCCCTTGGCTCAGTCAACTGGCTGATTCTGGCTGATTAGGAGCCTATAAAACAACGCCTACTCGGCTGAAGTCCTAATGTGCACTTGGCTCCTGCCAGGTGAACACCTCTCCTCCTCTCTCTCCTCCTTTGGCCCTTTGGGGGAAGGGGTGGGGGAGCCCCCAAGTTGCATGCCCCTTGCAACCTAGGTTGGCAACAAAGGCCAGTACACTTTTTTCTTTTTTTTGCAACAACCCCCACCCCCTTTGCTAATTACATAATAACCTGCAACATTCTTGCACTCTCCCCTTTTGCGGCTATACTACTGACGGAGACCAGAGGCCGTAAGAGAGCAACTCTCTCCACCAGTTTGACCTTCGTTTGAAGAGACCGACGCACGGAACTACTACCAGTATATATATATATATATATATATATATATATATATATATATAGTGTAATAATTATTGCATGAAAATACAATGTTAAGATAATTTGTAGTTTAAGATTGACGTTATTAAACTTAGATTGAAATCGGAAATTCAGGAAGAAACCGAATCGATTTTAGATAGTTATACCAATAGATGAGCCACAATCATGGGAAAAAAAAACTTTTTCAAGGGAAACTGAACCGTATTTGGAGAGTGGAGTGAACGGCGATTTTGAGGCAAGTCCAGTTATTTTTATTACGCTGTGGCTATTTAGCCATTATTGGTCAGATAGCCTTCCAGGCTATTTGACCAGCCCTGGCTAAATAGTCTCCCAAGCTATTTAGCCAGCAGTCCTGTACGCATATAGACTGTTTTAATGAGCTTTGTATTGTTTTTAAAAATTTGCTATAATCTTCATTTACATTTACGTCAATAAAATAAATAAAATCTTAATTTGTTAATTTGTTTTAGGTTTTGAATGCCCATTTAGGTCAACTGAATGCAGTTGACGATTGGGTTAGGTTAAGTCGTAATATTCTCGTTAGTTTAAGCGCAAATATCACTACTTAATCTACCCAACCGTCAAGAAAGTACAGTTGACCTAACCGGGCATTCAATTATTACGGCACTTCAAACCTAAAACTAATTAACATTTAAAATTACGAAATTTTATTATTAATATAAATATAGATGATGATAGAGCAAAATTTTAAAACAATACAAAGCTCACTAAAACAGTGTGTGTACAGGACTACCGGCTAAATAGCCTGGGAGACTATTTAACCAGTGCTGGTCAAATAGCCTATCTGACCAGTAATGGCTAAACAGCCATAGCGTTTTTATTAACTTTTTTAAAGTAGGAAGCGCGCTTGAACAGACAAAAGTATTCTTCACTGGTTTGCAACTCAAAAAGAAGGCAAATATCAACTGCATCTTCAGAGATAAATTTAAAAAATATTTTCACAAAAAAAAGTGTTTGTAATTAAAGAAATGTTAGGTGAAGTGGCTATGCTGGCCTTATTTTTGTATAAGATTGCAGTTGTATGTTAAGTGGCTATGGATTGTGGATGATCCGCAATGAAGACTGTTTGTCGATGATAAAATTTATTTATTGGGATGAAAAATAGGTCTAAATGCTAAACATCACGCACAAACTTATTTTCTCCAATTGACTGTCCACTTTTGAGGTATCAAAGTCCTCTTTATCCAATAGCCATTAAAACGAAGTGGTATCCTCGGCCAGAAATTGGCACAGCGTTCAGGCCAACGAACGCGACCCATTGCGCTAACTCGTGAATTATTACTAGCGCCATCGGTGTTCGAACCCGTGACCTCGGTGTCTTCACTTCATTAATAGGAAACCGTGTGTTACCCAGGGAGCTATGCATTATCTTATGTCGGAAGGAGTAGACACGGGCAAACGCCCGCAAAATTGCCCCCCTATATGAGAATGAGAGCCAAAAGAAAGGTCTGAGGCCGACGATGCCATTGTATTTTATTTTTTTCTATACATACTTATTATAAAGACTGCAGTTCTCATTTAACAATATTTTATCCGTAAGAATGTTAATTTTATGTTTGATCCCAATATGGATGCAGTCCTAAACGATTTTAAAATAATATACACTTAATTACATATTTAAATTAGCACCGTCTGATTAGGTCAGGTTAATTTGGTTATTTACATTAAATTAAGTGTCGCCATCTACAATTGAAAACGAAATATGGAACCCATAGCTGTGTGGGTGTGTTCTGGTTTTACCATCACAGATCAAGGTTGTGCAGGATGTTCGATTGTACAACTAATTGTAAATTAGCTCATTAAACTTCATTCGCAATGCTGTCATTATGTTCAAACACGAAATATTTGTCCGAGAAGTTGTTTGTAGAAAATGTGCAGACATGACGTCACAAATGCGTACACGTGATACTCAATATGCATTTACGTAACTACCTATTAATAATTATAACCCAGTTATGTTATCGCTAACTCGATCATTTAAAGCAGTGGTTCTCAAACTGGGGTACGCGAGCGAATCTTAAGGGGGTACGCGAAAGGGTCCTAAAAATATAACCCTTTTAATTTGATATGCGATTAACAAATGGCCACAAGTCACACGGTCGTAAAGAAATTAAAAATGGGAGCAATCCAAGAATAAGCACCCTAAATTAATTTGGGGTGCTTGTTCTTGGATTGCTCTCGAAAATCCAGAAAATCTCGTCAAAGAATTCAAGGAGTACAGAAGAAAAAGTTTGAGAACCGCTGATTTAAAGGAAATCACAAATTTAAAAGTATTAACCGAATCACTAATATGTAGTTTTGGGGTGACCAGGGTTTATACAAATTTGGAAGACAGGCTCATTCCATACGCTCAGGGTGAAACTCATCTCCAGGTTAGGTGTATGCTTGGCTGGGTGGTAGTACAAGAGTGATTAGCAATTTCCATGTCACCAACTTTCAGCAAATCTCGGGTCCTGGTCAACTGCCAAAAAATGTGGCTGCAAAACTACACGTTTAACTATTACACTTTCTGCTGTTTCAACAATCTATCATAAATAAAAAACACGATGAAAATAAAAGTTAAAAATAGAAGACAAACGTTTCAAATGCAAACTGGAGTTCCTTTTCAGATTTCAGTGCAGCATGTGAAGTCAACCAACCATACACTGAAGAAACAGACTCATAACTGTCCAAACCAGAAGAGAGAGTAAGATCTCTAGGCTACAAATTGGATAAGGCTAAACACCTCTAGAAAATCTAAAATCTTTTTTAAATTTACTATTGATGCTCGATGGGGATTCAAAACTCAAATGCTATAATATCAACATTTATATATTTTAAATTAAAAATCTTTAAATCTTAAGACATTTCTGGTCTTAGACATTGAAACGAAGGTAAATGTTTACTATACCACCACCACCTCCAATTTTTTTTGCAAAATACATTTTTTAGTAGTTTTTGGTGTTCTGTTCAGATCTGCTATTCATTTGTTGTGGAAATGACCCAATAAAAGTTACGAGACACTGAAGTTTACTAAGTAAATATAGGGAATTTTGGGCATAAGCTTGGGTCATTTCTACAACAAATGAATAGCAAATCAGAACACACACACCAAAAACTACTGAAATGTATTTTGCAAAAAACCTAACCGCTACCACTAATTGGTTTTTGATGTTCAACCCAATATTCACACACTTCACAGCAAAATGATTTCCAATCGACCATTGTCTTTGAGGAGAGATGTAAATTACGTATACAATAGGCTTCTGAGAATTCTTTCGTCAGGAATATGTTCATAAAATGTAATATTACATTAGGCTTTACATTCACTTTATCTAGTCACGTATCCTTGAACTGGGATATGGAGAATCCGCATGTGTTTACACGCTTATTTCTTTCGTTAGTCTTTTTCGATGTACACCGGAATATATGCTGGTCTTCTCTGTACGTACACTGTTTATCAGGCAATGGACACTTCCTTGTTGATGGTAAAACGTTATGCGCAATGAAAATCTCTATAGCGGCTTTATCGTTATTATAAACGTGCGCTATCAGTTCTTCGAAATCGTAATTACAGCCTTCACATGCCATATCTAAATTTATTTAAAGGAAAATTGCGTCAATCACTAGACTAGATGAAAATCAAAACAAATATTATAAACGCGCATTTGACGTCACGTCACATCAAATGATATCGTTAATTAAAATTTCAGAAGCAAATATCTTCGTAAATACGAATTTCCCCAAATAAAGACATGCACCATTTTTCTCAGTAAATTATGATGTACTACTGGAAATATTTCATTTTACTTGTGGTGCAGCTGGTGTTATAGTAAACATTAACCGAGACGAATTTTGTACTTTTTCGATCACTTTCGTCACAGATTATGTAGTAACTACACAGTCACTTCGGTAAATCTCTAGGAGCGCTCCATTTTTCAATATTAAACATACACTCATAAAACATATATCATTTGAAAACTCACATTTTTCTGAGTCTAAAAATGTAGTAATCCAAAAGTATCAATAGCAAATAAAAAGTAACGGTTTAAATATAAAACCCTATACCGATCAATTTGTGATGAGTGATCTTTACGGGGGCTCCGCCCCCGTACCCCCCGAGACCTAAATTATACAAATGATAATGTAATAACATTCATGTTAGGTTAGGTTAGCGTAACAATTACCAAAAATACCATCTTACAACAGACAAGATTTATAACTTAGCCAACCTTTATAATGTAGTTAATGACGTCACGCGTCAAACAATTAATTAAATCGTTACTTTTTATTTGCTATTGATACTTTTGGATTACTACATTTTTAGACTCGGAAAAATGTGAGCTTTCAAATGGTATATGTTTTATGAGTATGTTTAATATTGAAAAAAGGAGCGCTCCTAGAGATTATCCGTCACTTCATATAAATTAATTTGCCTAGCAACTATTATCAAGAATTTTACAAAGAATGGTCAGGTTTTTGTAATAAATATGAAGTCATTGGGAAAGTATCACAAATTTCATTTCTACCAAAATTGAAAATTAATAGTTTCTTTGAATATTTAACCAAGATACACTAATTAGGCTTACATACAGTATGAGTTACCTAAATCAAATATATAGTTATTGACGTACCTGAAATTAATCCTGACTGCAGAAACTTTCTTCATAATATACAACAGAATCAATAAGCACAGACGCTAAAAAACGTCACAAAGCATGAGCCAACAAAGTTTGAACATAAGACTCCCTCTTTCACCAACTTCTCTGAAACTCCGACGAACGAAACTAACCTTACAGTATCTTCGACTTGAAAAAAAAAAAAAAAAAAAATTAGTTGGTGGGTTTACTCACACATGTTTCGAATGGTTGGTTAGTAATTAATATTTATTTCTTTGTATCATCATCATATACCGTCTTTTTTTATATACATTTATATATATATATAATCTTCCCTGGAAGTAAATAGAATTGAGCAGATTTAAACAATCAAAGAGTAATAAAATTTGACATTATAATAATCTCTTCAACATATATTTAAACTGTAGCTCACGTGAGTACAGTTTTATACAACCGTATTAGTACGGAGACATTAGGTTTCTGGAGTATTTGGATGCTTGACCGTCCTCCGTGTCCAAATGATGTATCGACCCGTGGTTCGGTTTCTACGTTAAGCTGTAGGTCCTCTTTTTCGACTTTTGCTGTTCGTTCGGCGGATAAGTCATCATAATCATTATTATTACTAGCTAAAGATGGGCCCATTCAGCTAGACCTACGGTGTTGGGGCGTTCGGACCCAGTAATTGGGAGGGTCTTGCGGCCCTCTCTAATTCTGGACAACTGTTTATACAAACAGGAAAAAGGAAATGAGGAAACAAAATTCCTGCTTCAAATAATTGTATTTCCTTATTCTAACATAAGCCTAAACATCAACTCTAACATACATCTAACATCATCACCTCATTCTAATAATCATCACCAGTTTAAAGTCTGTGGACGCTTCTAAAAAATTCCATCCACGTTTGTGAAATCGAGAAAAGTCATTCGATCAATAAAACTATAGAAAAGAATGCAGCCATGAAAATTTTAAGCTTCACTTCCGAACCCATCGTGTCAAAATTTGTGAAGCTGCATTTAAAATCTAAATTCTCGTCAACTTAAAGTAAATATTAAGCTTTCACTGCCTTAATAATTTCTTTTCAAAATCTTTGGTTTCAACAAACAAACACTTTATTTCAGACTCAACAGGTACAAACATTATACAAGTGGTCCATAGAAGATTAAGAGATAGTTGTCTGGACCATCACTCTGGAGCACTGACTAAGTAGGCCATTGAATCACTGTGCATAATGAACATACAATTGCCTACGACATTGGTATTCATATATCGGTATGAAATTATTTACTGTGACTTTTTCGGTATGAAATTATTTACTGCGACTTTTTCCACAGATAGAATCAGCTCCATTATAGCAAAGAAAGATTGTTTGAAATAATTCGGTTCTTCCAGAATCTGTTGGATTAACATTTAACAATGAACAAAAATCCAACATTTGTAGACGCATGAAATTACATTTCCCCTAATAAATTGTTGGTTAACAGAAAATGGTTAAGAGGGGTAACTTTTACGCGATACTTTTCACTTTAATAAGAAAAAAACTCAAAGTATACGCCAGGCCCGAAGCCAAGGGGGGGCCAGGGGGGTCAAAGCCCCGCCTGGAAAATAATATGCCCCCCCCCCTTGGAAAACCAACCGCAACGGCGTTCCATGCTACAAAAACGCCAAAGCCAACTTGTTTTACTTGCCTTTGAAAATAAGAGAACGAAGCAAATAGACATGTTTGAATATCTAAAGAATTTCGCTAAAAAAACTCGCCGCATACAGTTATTCTAAAATTAAAAAAACTTAGAGACTTTTATTTACACTAAATTTAGACTAAATATTGTATTCTATAACCCAAGATGCCTATCTATATGTATCGGTTTGATCATTTTTTTATTTAGCCTACGGTGTTTTACTTGTTATAGTTTTGAATGTAATTTTCTGCAGTATATTTCGATATTCACAAAAAATGACATTAAATTTTACCCCCCCTTTCAATTTCTCCGCCCCTCCTACTGATTTGGTCTGGCTACGGCCCTGGTATACGCTAATTCATAAATTATTTAATATTACGAAACCTTTAATAAGTAAATAAGTTAAAAATAAATAAGTAAATAATTCTGAATTCATTTTATTCAATCTTTATTTCCAATCTTTATTCAGTCTTTATTTCCAAATGAGCCCAATAAAGCCTAAAGCTTTGGGTCTAAACCAGTAACGCCATTTGCGGGTTATAAAGGGGGAAGTTGCCTTCCTTACAAGGCCGTCGTTGCCAGAGCTTAAAACCAGACGAGGCGAAAATAGCCCTACTAGGGGGTCCGGGGCCATGCTCCTTCAGAAGATTTTTTAAATCCTAGCACAAAATTATGCACTTTGAGCGTATGGTAACTGAGAGTGAATTGGACAATAACAACTTTTGCCTAAAAGCGCTGGATTTGTACGACTCTAGGTAAAATCGAATTTTTGTACTTAATAATTAATAATAATAATAAATTATTAATTATTTTATATATAATTTTATTAATTATAATTACAATTATTTATTATTAAATTAATAATAATTAATAATATAATTTGTACGAGACAGGTAAAATCCTATTTCTGTCAATTTCCTCAGATTTCCTTGGAAATTCAATTTCCTCATTGATCCAAAATGTCCGTTAAGCCAGACGAGGCGGCCGCCTCGTCTGCCTCAACGTGGCTACGGGTATGCCTAAGACTGTTTGCCAACTCTAAGGCTCATGTGCCCCTTCCAAGAAATCTCTTGGTGATGCACTTGAATTCACATTACGATTTTATCGCCTCCGCAGCCATTTGCGCTTAGTTCTTGATTCCTAAAAAAAAACCAGGTTGTACAGATTTTTGGGGCTAAAAATAATCATGCACAACAATTTTATTGTTTTTCGACCAAATCTTGCTTGCTGGTTTTGTCAGATTATATATTTTCTGCAATGACTTCAGTTTAGGATGGTTCTTTTAAATTTTACTGTATAAACCCTGATATTTGAGACTGCGAACAGTCTGTCTTACTTCTCTGTCTAAAAATTTAATAAATTTTGTACCGAAATTTACTTTTGACGTTTGCCCCCTCCCGCATTCCGAAGAAAATGTTGAAATGCTGCCCCCGTCGTCCAAATTAAACAAGAAAAATAAATATCAGTATTATAGTGCAATTAGCAATTGTATGTTGAAATTATTGCCAATATTGTAATATTAAACATTGCCGATAAAGAATCATTCATTCATTTAATTTTTTATACAAAATATTTCGACATTGTTCGAAAAGTGAAGCCCAATTTTCGGCAAGAGTAAAACTTTTGAATTATCAAATGTGAATAAATTCTACAATTTTATGAGAAAGGGTGAAAGGACAACGTATAATTGGGTTAGTTTGGATACTTGTTCATTTGCGGTATCGCCAGAATGAAAATTCTTCCCGTGTGATTGCGCGCGAACGTGTGGTCTTCTTCGACTGTTTACGAGCAGTTTTGTTGTTACAGTTCTCAAAATAGTTTTTGTCGTCCATTCGTAACAGGTATTTCGCACGAAGAAGCGGTGAGATTGGAATGTAGCACATAAACTGTCGAAAGATTCGAGTGAAATTTACTGAACTGCATTCCCATTAGTGTCCCTTCCATTCCAACGTCTTATGAAGGTTGATTCAGCGTGATGGGGTCAAACGTATGGAGCTAACACGCGATCCAGTGAATCACTTGCTGAAAAATCGGCAAGACCGGACTAGTTCACGAACTTAGTTATGGCTCTAAATTTTCCCCGTTTCCAGGCTAATACGACATTGATTGATTGTTTTTTTTAACCACTGCTAATTTTTTTGAACTTTGTGTCAGTAACTGTGAATTCCTTTGTAGGTCCTAGCATGTTTAGTTTAATTATATTACGTGTACGAATCAGTCTTATTTGGTTATCAACAGCATTTTAAAGACGCAGCAGATAATGTGTCCTATTTCAGCATTACATTTATGCTCATAATAATAATAATAATAATAATAATAATAATAATGTGCTCCTCGTACTTCACAATTTTGTTTTCTCATACCCAAAGACTGAAGGTAAGAGCTAACGATACATTAAATAAAGAAGAAATTTAATTAATGATAAAGGCTGCAAAATTATTTATTTTCTAAATAATTGTACAACAAAAGCAAGGCCATTAAAATCGCCTATTTTTCAGTCAATAAATTAATTAATATCGCGTCCCAACTCCAAGTCGAATGAATTTGGAATCTGACGTTCTGTATATGCCAGTGTTCGGTCGTGCGATTCTCTCGTCTTATTGGTAAAATACTTAGGAAGGATTTTGCAAATGGCTACAACGCATCATATATATAATATATATATATATATGCGATGAATTTCACACTAAAACACGTGAAATGAATGAATGATGCAAATCCAACACAGAGAAAGAAAAAATTATTTCAAGGTCTTTCGTGTATTCAACAGTACACCTCGTCAGGGAATGAAGTGAAAAAGCAAAGTGACCAAAATATATACCTATGTACATTGAAACAAAAAAATAAGTGGAGAGAGATTAGCACAAGGTTAACAAGAACTGATAAACGGCAAAAGACATTTTAACAAGATAGTAAATTTTATACATTTCCGAACTGTTATTGAAATTATTTTTAAAATGGATGAATTCACATTCTAGAATATTCTTCTCAATTATATCTTTGTTTTTAACGAGAACCTAAGAACTCTCGCACTTAATACTATGATTACGTCTATACATATGGTTAAACAATGCATTAGAATTATTTACTGTTCTACACGCATATTTGCTGTTTTACCCTGTTATTAAAAGTTTTTCCCGTTTGATCTATATAAACTAAGTTACATTGTGTACATCCGATCGAATACACACAGCCAACAACATTATCCGGGCTATTCTGTATTAGGCGAGATTTGGTCGATGTGACCAAGAAGGAGGACAGTGAAGAAGAGAAACTTGAACGGACGAAGAGATGCGAAAGAAGTGTAAAAATGGTGGAATAGAAACGAGAGCGTAGGAGGTAGAGAATAATTGAAAATATTTTGCAACCTTTTATAAGACTAGTTTCACAGCGCATTTGTTATGGGAAAACGAGAAACAAACAAGTGCATCTTTAATTTGACGAGAAACACACAATGAACAGAGATTTAAAATTAAAAACTGACGAGAACTGTATATATATATATATATATATATATATATATATATATACACAGTGTGTAATATATATATATAATATATATAAATATATATATATATATATATATATATATATATACAGGGTGGGGCACGGGAATAAAGTGTTTTTTGAATAGCTAGTAATCGGCCATTAGGAATGGGAGGGGCGTGCGGTAGGTAGCATTCCATTCCTGGGTTCATAGCATTTAACTTTAACTAACACTCACCTTTATCTTTCAGGTGCCATCATGGAGCAGTGGACGTTAGAACACCGCATGTTCGCGTATGATCATTTTGTTAGGAGTGGCGAGTCAGTGACAGCAGTTCAGCGTGCGTTTCGCCGCAGATTCAACATTCATCGAAATGACTCTGTTCCCGCTCGTGACACAATCTTACGTTGGGTTAACAATCTTCGAACAGGAGGCTCAATAATGAAAACAAAACCGAAGGGGCCGCAACGCACTGTGCGTACTCCAGAGAACGTTGAAAGGGTCAGACAAGCGATGTTGCAAAGCCCAGGCCGCTCTGCTCGGAGACATTCAGCTGCACTCGGAATCAGCAATCGTACTGTTAGACGGATTTTGCATGAAGAATTACATTTTCACCCATACAAGTTAGCGATGGTGCAGGAATTGAATGTAAACGATTGCCCCCAACGACTGAATTTTGCACAGGAAATGCTTGCACTTTATGAGCAGAATGAAAACATGATGGTGGTAATGAGTGATGAAGCCCATTTCCACCTTAATGGGGCCGTCAACAATCAAAACTGTCGGTATTGGGCTGCTGAAAATCCGCGACAACTCCATGAAAAACCGCTGCATAGCCCTAAGGTTACAGTTTGGTGCGCGGTGGGAAAGTTTGGCGTCATCGGTCCCTATTTCTTCGAACAAAATGGGGTTACCGTTACCATAAATCTGGGCGTTACATTGAGATGGTGAACACCTTTTTCATCCCTGAGTTACGAAGAAGGCGTATTGCTCGTCGACATTTGGGGTTTCAGCAAGATGGGGCCACGCCACACACCGCCAGAGCGTCAATGGCTGTTCTTCGCCCCCTGTTTCCCAACCATCTCATTTCGAGATTTGGTGACATTGCATGGCCCCCTCGGTCCCCTGACTTGTCCACATGTGACTTCTTTCTATGGGGGTACCTCAAGTCACGTGTCTACGAGGACAAGCCCCGTACATTAGATGCATTGAAGGAAGCGATCCGTCAACAAATCATCCAAATCAACAGAGACCTGCTGGGAAGAGTGGAGGCCAATTTTCGTAAACGCCTTCAACAATGCGTCGACGGCCAAGGACATCATATGCCAGATATAATTTTCGGTACATGATTATTATGACATGAAATGCTATGTTCTTACGAATGTTGTTCTACCAATATATTTTCTTACAAAAATAAATATCATTTTCCTGATTATTCCAAAAACACTTGGTTCCCGTGCCCCACCCTGTATATATATATATATATATATACACAGTATATATATATATATATATATATATATATATATATATATATATATATATATATATATATATATACACAGTATGTATATATATATATATATATATATTATATATATATATATACACTGAAAACTTGTGCATAAAATGAAACCCTTTACCTGGATAATTTAATCTGTAGATGTACCACAAATATAATATTAACTTCCTGCCCCGTATACTGAACCGAAAGATACGTCATAAAACACACCTTTACCTTTACAAAATTTATGAAAGGTTAAATGAGAAAATAAAGCAATAATTTTTCGTGTTAACGTTTATCTTCATATTTTAGAAATTCGGTTATTGGCGTGAAACGAAAGAGGAGCGAAGATAAAGAAATAATGGATTTAAATAAGTTATAATGAAAGACAAAACAGCGATATATTTTTTTAATATTCATTTAGCCGGATTATATACATACATACATACATACATATATATTATATATATATATATATATATATATTATATATATATATATACAGAGTGTCCCAAAACCATGTATACATTTTTAAAAAACTTATAACAGGCGAGCCCACTAACGGATTCATATAATTTTTATTTCTTTTTATAGGTAAAATATACAACATCGAAATAATAGATAGTTTAATTTGTTTTAAACACGTAAGTGTTCGAAATGTCGACCATTGACATCAATGCACCACTGCGCTCTTTGATTCACTGATTGGCAGACTTCAACAAAAATGTTTGTAAGGATATTTCTACACGCTTCTTCAACTGTGCTCTTTAGTTGTTCAAGTGATGTAGGTCTTCTACTGTATACTTCATTTTTCAAATGACCCATAAAAAAAAGTCAAGTGGGTTCAAATCGTGAACGTGGTGGATACTCGATACTACCTCATCGTTCGATCCACCGATAATGAAATGTTTCAGCAAGGTAGTTCCTGACATCTTGATGGTAATGAGGAGGTGCTCCATCTTGTTGAAAGTAAATGTCCTCATCTCCGTATAACTGATAACTGTCGAATTGCAGGAAAACCTTTTCCCCGAAGCATGTTGAGGTAGCTATGACCGGTAACTGTACCATCGAAAAAGAATGGACCAACTAAACCTTTGCAAGAAAAACCACACCAGACAGTTATACCCGGTAAATTTACGTCGTTCCACATAAATGTGTGGATTTTTTGGTGACCAGTACGTGCAATTGTGACGATTAATTATACCATTCAACTTAAATGTAGCCTTATCAGACCACACAATTTTGTCCGCAAATTGGCCATCTTCTGTGTTGTTTACTCGAAACGATTCGCAAAACTGGATTCTGCGATCCGGATCATCCTCATTCAAGGCATGTAATAATCTCGGGATGTAAAATTTCCATTTAGCATTCTTCACAACTCTGTGGACACTTGTCTTACTTTTCCCTCTTTCACGAGCACATTGTCTCACAGATTTTCTTGGTGATCGGTTGAATACCTGTAGTACTTCATCAGAAGTGTTAGCATCTGTTGATGTCTTTGGACGCCCAGTCGCTTGCTTGTACACATCATGCACAGTACCGTATACTTCAAATTTCTCACAGATACATGAAATGGTAAGTCGAGTTGGAGGATTAGTTCCAAAATTGTCTCTCCACTGTTGTTGAACCTTTGATATCTTCTCAACTTTAAAATACGACTTTAGTATCCATTTTCGTTGCTCAAATGACAAGCACACACTTCCATTTTCCATGTTTACTGTAGGCAGGCAAGGCTATTACTAATTTTGATTTTGTATCTCCTTAGGCTAGGCAAGGCTGTTAACAATTTCGCTGTTGTATCTCCTTAGACTATAGGCTATAAAAAGAAATAAAAATCATCTGAATCTGTTAGTGGGTTCGCCTGTTATAAGTTTTTTAAAAATGTATACATGGTTTTGGGACACTCGGTATATATATATATATATATAAAGCAGTTAGCAAAAGTGCCAAAGTGCAGGGCTAAAACTTCCCTTTAAAACCAGATTGATGTAACGGCGCTTTATTGAATAATTTTTCGTGTTTTAAAATCAGATTGCTGTAACGGCGTTTTATTGATTCCTTGTACACAATAATATATTTATTTGGTTGGGTAATTATATGGTTCAGCCGGGTGGCACTGGCGCTTGGCTGAGGTGCACGACCCAGCAACAGGGCTGACCTAGAGTGGGGTGCGTGGCCGGATCCTTTTAGCGCACTGTGGCACTTGACTGGTGATGCTCTGAGACGATGGCATCCTGTGGCCCTGGCTGATGATGGCCTAAGCCGATGACGCTCTGAGGCAGTGGCTGGCACTGACTACCTAAGCCAACTGGCTGAATAGGGGCACTATAAAAGGCCGGGTGCTGAACGACGGAGTCATATGCATCCGACAGCTGTCGGATGAAGGTTCTCCTCTTCCTCTCTTGCTCTCTCTTTCCGCTCCTTTCGGGGGTGAGGTAACTCCTTCCTCCCCAAAGAGGCGCCCTTAGGATAAGCATGCCCCTTTGGGGGGTTCAGCTTGGGGGAGAACTCCGCCTCCAAGTTGCACACCCCTTGCAATCCCATTTTGGGGTTGGCAACAAAGGGGGTGGGGGGTACCAAAGGGTGGCGGGGTTCAGCAATAAAGGGGGGTGGGGATGTAAGTGGCAGTCTTGCAACAAAGAGGGGTGGGGGTGGCTCTCTTGCAACATTACGTAATAGTATGCAATTGCAACTTGCACTCCACCCTTTTGCGGACACACTACTGAGCGCCCAGGCCGCAATCTGTAAGAGGTTGCCACAATAAATTGACTGGGAATAAGAAAAACCGCGAACGGCGAGGATCTACTGTATTCAAAATAAAAACGTAAACATGATACATTTTCAACAAAACCGAAAATGGAATGATACCATAACATTTTCAAACTTTGTCTTAAGTCAAATTATAAAGTATGAACACTTAAGTCAATCTGAACCGAAGCAAAGTTTTCAAACTCCAAAAAAGTTTTGGCAAATCTAGACTGTCTTATTTTAAGCCGAATTTTAAATGATTTGTTGGTTCGGTTGTTCCGTTTGTTGTACACCAGAGGGCGCCAAGATGGGTGGTAAAGTCACCAACTGCGAAAAATAAGTTCCCTTCAAAGAACTGGGTCGAATCAAATATGTTCACTACGAGCACCGATTTCGTCATTGAACCCTATTCCTCAAACTGGCTTTGGATAGTCCATGGCTCGGTCGGGTGGTAAATCCAGACTGGCTAGTTTATAAGCCCAATCTTACGAGATTATAGTGGGTTAGTTTGGTTGATGGTTTTATATAATTAAGCATCAGAGCAGTACAAGTCATAGTTTGTGTGCTTCTTATATTGCTATTTTAATACTTGTATTGTTTTTTATTTAATTATTTGGAGTGTGACTGACAAAAGTATATATATATATATATATATATATATATATATATATATATATATATATATATATATATATATATATATATATATATATATACACACACGAAATTGAAAACATAATATAAGACGGAAGCAAGTTATGAACACGATAAAGAAATGCTTCAGTGTAGATACAGCAAGAGGTTTGCATGAAATCGTAATTAAGGCTTGCACTAATGTATGAATGAAAGACGCTCGTTTGACAGGAAAGGTCACTGTCAAAAGCGAGAGCAGTCGAAATGAATAAACAGTTTAATGTCATGTAAGAAAAAACTCGTTGCATTTCTCAATTTCTTAAGTTTATTCTAGTTACTAAATAATAAAAGTATAAAAATAATTTTATATTATTTCACACATGAACAACATTTTCAATACAGGATTTTTTTTTTTTGTATGGAGTGGCGTTGAGGGGACAGCCCCTCTCCCATAAAATTTAAAGAGCTTTATAACTTCATATTCTATCCAATAGAAGCTTTTTAATTCCTTTGGTTATGAGCTTTACAATTTTTCTCAAGCGTGTGTGGTACTTCTGGGTGAATCAGAGAACGAATTAAAAGTGAATTAAGAGAGAATAGTGCCAAGTTTTGTTGGCGTTTGTTAATTAGTAAAAGAGACCTGTAAATAAAAGTAAGGTTCATGTTGTTCAGAGAAGGAGAGTTCACAGCTAACATCTTGGTAAAAGGAGAAAATTTAGAGGCTGTGAAAGAATTTAATTATTTGGAGTGTGACTGACAAAAGAGTATATATATATATATATATATATATAACTGCAAATTGAAAACTGAATGCAACAGGGAAGCAAGTTATGCACACTATAAAAAGGAAGCAAGTGCTTGAGTACATCAAGAGGTTTACATAAAAGTGAATCGATGCTTGCACTGATGTATGGATGAAAGACGCTCGTTTGACATGACAGTTCACTGTCAAAAGTGAGAGCAGTCGAGATGAATAAATAATTATTTAAGTAGTATGACTGGTGCGAAACCAAAGATATTACCAGCATCATCGTTAGTCTAAACCCCGACCTAAGTGTATTCACTTCGTTTATGTATATAACCTTGGTTTTGCTTTCTCCCGAATTGTTCATTCTGACGAAGGTCAAGCTTGTCACTCCACCTTAGACCTACAGTTTAACGTGGAATCCAAACCACGCCTCACCACACGAGGTCAGAAATTACGCAGTCCTCGCCCGGACTCGCTCTCACGACTCCGATCAGCAGCCCAGCGTCTTTAACTACTAGGCTACCCAGGGTACCCATTTATCTACCAACCAATTTTTATTGCGTGGAAGGATGAAGTTGGAGTTACTTTATTGCAAGTTTTCAAATTAAAATCTTAACCCGGATGAAATTTGAATTTAAAGAAAAAACCATTTTATGCGGTAAAAAATCGCTCTCTAAATTTTCTTAAATAACCCTTCCACAATCTCAACACAAGCGAAAGCAATTAAAAATTTGAAAACAAAATATATATAACCTGTGGTACCTACTTGGTAAAATATAAGCACGTACGAAAATTTAAAAAATGTTCGACCTACTTCTATGATAAGTATGGGGTTGAAGATGGCGAAATAAGAATTATTAAAAAAACTTTACTTCGAGCAAATATAATTTCGGAGAGAAATGTGCAGAATTCTACCATAGTCTCTATTTTAGGTTTCTTTTAACCAAAGTGACATTTGCGACATTGAGCATGTGAAAGCACCGATTCTGGAGGGACAGAGTGAAGAGAGCGCGTCTAGTTATTAGTATTGACATCATTAATGAAATTCTATTTGATTCGATTAACTTTCATAAAATAGACATCACTTCATCGCAGTCACCAATTTCTTCACGATGTTAACTATAATGGATTGATACATTGTGCTAAACGAAAATCTAAAATGGAACGTGAAAGTTGGGGAAGAGAAACGATAGCAGAAAAGTACAGATTCCCCAACTTTTAAACCAGGAATACGTTAATTTTGATTTCGAGATCAGAACCACAGGGACGACCATTCCCACAAATGTACCAACAAACCGTCTTCATAAGTAGTACTTGAAAACATGAAAGAAAAAAACATCGTAAACCTACTATTAATTGTGATATATGATAGTAAAAACCCATTTCAACAGACTGAGTCTACTTCCACAACAGTTTCGATACCCACTGACATCTTTTTCGGGCTTTTTGCGTTTAACTTAATATAAGTTCTTAATGATTGTTTAAAAACAATCTTCGAAATACTTAATAAATGTGAGTTTAGCTCGTTTTTTCTTCTGTTTAAGATGCTTCAACCCTACTGGATTATTGACACCATTTTTTTTTTTTTGACTCCCCGAAGGGAATCTGCAAAATTATAGTTTTTGAGATATTGTATTGTAGATAGTTAATGAATAGAATATTTAATTAAATTATTTATCTAAAAGTAATAAGAAACTAATTTTACAAAATTACTTAAAAACTTTCAATAAATACAATTTTAACTAAAAATAATTAAAAATTGTTCAATTATATTTCTAACTTAGATTTTAAGGAGTAACTAATATTTTTCATTAAAATATTTTTATATAAAAATTATGTTTATTTTTATGTTCAAATGTATGTACTACCAAAAATCATTTTTCAATAATGTTAATAAAGAACAGATAGAATATAGTAAAATACTACAACCTCTGCATTGACTTTCATAGAATTTAATTTGAGCCAATGGAAGCCGGACTAAAATAAAAATCATCTTAAAACCTAAGCAAACATTTCATCTGAAAAGTCTTATGAATGCCTTTAGAAATCTTTATAAATTTGGATAATTTCAGTCTTTGTATGCAATAAATTGTGAGGTAGATCGTTACTGAAGGATATTCCTGGCGTTACACGAGATGTGGAAATAAAAGGTACAGTGGAAAAACGGACCAATAACTTTCTCAGAGAGAGTCAGCAAGTCGTAAAAGGAACAGTATTAGCTCCATTCCTATTCATTTTCAATGCTAAGAGACAGACAATGAAGTAACCAACAACAGTATAGCGACATCCTTTGCTGATACAAAATCAGCAAAAAAAATTAGAAATGCAGAAGAGGTGGAGGGCCTGAGAAAGGGGGACAAACAGGATATACAGATGGTCAGAAGACATACTTTTATGATGAATGCACTTTGGACGGTCCAACGAAGGTGGTCCTTTTTGGTTAAGCTCGGCCTTAGCCGTAGGGCATCCGAGTAACAAGAATGATAAATAGTTTCCGCCAAATTTTTTCGAAGGAGTGAATGGAAACACTTCAGTTCTCAATGGCAGTTTTCTTTCACTCAAATGATTTTTATTGCACGAAGTTTATACGAAAGAGGCACTGAATGAAGGAGATGAATTTACAGGCTCTTACGATAACCGCTGATGGTCAGGAATTTTATGGGTTTTTTATCAAATGAAGGCAAAGGCAGGAGTTTACAGGGGTAGAGGTTCGACCCCTCGCAACAATGACAAGTAGGAATTTTATGGGAAGGAGGTTCGACCTATCTTGACAAGGGATCAGGCAGGAATGATTTAATTTACAATGAAATAAATAAGTAAATTTTGGGAGAGTGCAGTGCAGTGCAGTGCAGAGCAGTGCAGAGTGCAGTTGTGATCTTAATAATTCTTAACTTTAAGCATAATTTAAGCATATATCAGAATTTTGAAAGATTCCAAAATAAAACGAAAAAATAAATGAAAAAAGATTTTGCCAAGCATACATTCTTAAATGGCGACAATGTCGAAGTTGTACAATGTACATCTAGTACATTCTGCGCAAGTGACAAATAGGATATGTAAATATTATTAAAAGTTTGTGAAATTTTCCGAAATTTTGTGGCGCCATTATAATGACGTAGGAAATTTTTTTTTCGCTGAAAAAAGTTACGGTTTGCCGGACTGCTATCTCCCGACCAAATCTGCTACAGCGGTAAAAGCTGCTTAAAATTAATCGAAACCTACGTGAAAATTATTGAATGCCTGGTTAGGTACGCCTTTGACGATTGAATAGGTGAAGTCGTGATATTTTCGTTAGTTTTAACGAAAATATTAACCTAATCAATCGTCAAGGGCGTACAGTTGAACTAACCGGGCATTCAATCCTTAAAAGTTTTCAGCGAAAAAATTTATTCCTCTGACGTTTTTATAATGGCGCCACAAAATAATTTCGGAAAATTTCACAAATTTTTATTAATATTTGGCATTTGCGCTCATATTGTATTTAATAACATTTCGTCAAACATACATGAAGATTCTTATTATTAATTAATAATAAAATAAAATTTATTTCATGTTTTTTAATACATTTGAGTTTACATACGTATATTCAACATTTGCCAGGAAGACATAGGCTACTAATTAGGGCTGGGCATCTGAGATCCCAGGAAAATTCATCGATCCTGGGATTTCCCGGTACTCTATTTTCAGGGGAGACTTTTAAACAGTTTTATTATGAGGTATATTTATTTCATGCAAAGGCTTTTCACGATTGAAGTTTTCGTTCACCTGTTTTTTAAACTTTGAAAACCGTTTTCACTCGAGTATGGAGTGAAATAATATTTTCTTCCTACTGAAAAGTGAAACTAAAAATTGATTGCGTAAAGACTAATGGGTAACTATCTTATCGCTTTGAGTTCGTTCTTTCTAGAAACGGGAAACCCCTAGAATGGATTGCGGAGATGCAACATTAGTAGTATAGCCGAAAAAGGGGAGAGTGCAGGAATGTTGCAGGTTATTATGTAATGTTGTAAAGGGGGTGGGGGTTGTTGCAAAGGGGGGAAGGGGGTTGTTGCAAAGGGGGTGGGGGAAAGGGGGAGGGGGGGAAACTTGGAGGCGGCGTTATCCCCCAAGAGAAAGGAGGAGGAGGAGAGAAAGGAGGAGAGGTGTTCACCTGGCAGGAGCCAAGTGCACACTAAGACTTCCAGCCGGGCTGGCGTTGTTTTATAGGCTCCGAATCAGCCAGAATCAGCCAGTTGGCTGAGCCAAGGTGAGAGAGACAGCTGAAGGAGAGAGAGAGCTGAAGAAGAGAGAGATGCCTGTAGAAGGGAGAGACGCCTGAAGAAGAGAGAGACGCCTGTAGGAGGGAGAGACGCCTGAAGGAGAGAGGATAGGTAGACATGCAGGAGTACACATGCTGGAGGTACACATGCAGGAGTACACATGCTGGATGTACACATGCAGGAGTACACATGCTGGATGTACACATGCATGAGTACACATGCAGGAGGCAAACATGCAGGAGAGAGAGACATCTGAAGGAGGAAGATACATGCAGGAGAGAGAGCTGAAGGAGGGAGAGAGACTCCTGAAGGACAGAGTGGAGTTCTCCCCCAATTTATTTTCTTTCCCTAACCTAAGAGGCCACTATGGGGTTTACCAAAGGGCCTGAAATAGAAGGAGCAGAGCTCCTTACTCGGCCGGAGCCGAGGGGGGAATGGTTCTTCAACAGCTTCGCGATCTTTTATAATCCTCTATTCTGGCTGAGTTGCCAGATAGCGCAAGGTATTCCAGATAGCGCCATGTGCCCCATTAATCGTGTAACACATATATAACGGCTGTTATTCCAAATGTACTTGTATATATAATAAACTAATGAATCATATAAAATACCACAATATATATTTATATGTTTATACAAGATTCAACCGTATAAAATAACACAAGCGCCTCTTTCATTACGCTTTAATAGAATTAACAAAGTTACCCTATTTCGTTAGACAGAAAACGAATTTTTATAAGGGTTACCCAACTAATTATGCACCAATCAATAAATAATAGTAAACGTGAATAAAGAGTTCCAATTCAATGGGTAACTATATCGACATAAGCTTATTATTATTGTAACGTTTGCTCCCAATATAAATTGTCCTAAATAACAGTAAAACCAATTAATTGAAACTTCATTTAAATACAGCTTCATTAAACTTGAAGATGAACGAAACAAATAACATAGTTATCCATAATTCAGCCCTCACGAATAACGAAACGAAATGATCATTTACGATACAATTCGAAATACGATAATTTACGATACAATTCCACCAAACGAGATGAAAACTTATGAAACATACAGCCTCATTCCCTGCGAAGAAAAAATGAAAAATGACGAAATTAAAAGAAATGAAGAAAGCTGGATTTCCCCAAAACACAGTCCACTATAGCGAGGTTGGTTTCGGAGAAAATCTGCGAAAAAGGTCTCTAGGGATCTTTTTCGGACCGAGGGATTATCCTTCTACAAGCTATTCGAGCAGAAATCACCACTGACTCCAGATATTAATTTTATTATTCTTATTACTTCTACAATGAAAATATTTACGCGTAATTTGTATGGTGTCATATAGAAATATAATGATATATATATATATATATATATATATATATATATATATATTGGGGGGGGGGGAGATCTCTCACCCGTTCTTCGGCCCGACCCCGTTTCATTGTAGAAATAATAATAATAATAATATATATATATATATATATATATATATATATATATACCCTTTGGATAACCTTTGGTTAGCTTCCGCCCGAATTGTTCATTCTGACGAAGGTCAAGGGAAAAACGTACACACAATATATATATATATATATATATATATATATATAATATATATATATATACACTACACACAGACCGTGCATGGAACTCTTCTGGGATAATTAAATCCACTATAGTCCGAGTAAGTAATGACAAATACCGCCTCGGTGGTGGTGGTTAGCGTCGCGGACTACGAATCCATCGGCCCAGGGTTCGAGACCCGACGGCAGCCGGCGCGCAGCAAAGCCCAGCTGTTCATCCTTCCACACAATAAAGAAAGTGGTTGGTAGATAAATGGGCACCCTAGGAGGCCTAGTGGTCAAGACGCTGGGCTGCTGATGGGTCGTGGTTCGGAATTCACGTTAAACTGGAGGTCTAAGGTGGAGTGAAAAGCTTGACCTTCGTCAGAATGAACAATTCGGGCGGAAGCTAACCAAAGGTTAGCCCGACGCGGGCAACGGGTCACTCGCAAAGAGAATTTAATCATTGGTAAACTTCCTTCCAGACCACTCTTTCTATACATATATATATATATATATATATATATATAATTATATATATATATATATATATAAAGAGAGCGAGAGTTTTGTTCAATAAATAATAATCGAAAAAAAAATCATAATGCACGATTTTCTATGTAGCAATAATAATAATAATTAACTCTTTCAAATACGTGATTTAAAATAACAGGACCATTTGACCCGAGGCAGTAGTATATCCGAAAAACATCGTAATGCACGATTTTTTCTATGTTGCAATAATGATTAACTCTTTCAAATACGTGATTTAAAATAACAGGATCATTTAACCCGAGGCAGTAGTATGTCCGAAAAACATCGTATAACCTAACTATAATTTACAACTATAGTTTACCTTGACTTTCATATGCTTCTATCCTGTTTTATTAATAAAGATTTTTAACTTTTAATAACGTATGAATAAAGATTTTTAACATTTAATTTTATTTTAGTATTTATTCATGCCACGCCGCCTTAGACCACAGCTTAACGTTGAAACCGAATGTTCTTTTTAAAATATAATTAGGATATAATTTCTTTATTATAAAATAAGTTAACAATTATGTTAACAAACAATACTAATAATTTGTAAGTAAAAAATATAATATAAGGGACTACCATAGAAATGTAAGTGCCTATAATTCGATTTTATATATATGTTACTCGTCCGGTCTCGTTATAGCGGATTGGTACACGTCATAGCTCCACCCAGCTACATCGGCAGCCAATCACTACGAACATCTGGTCTTTTGGGCGGAGCTTGGCGAATGTGCATATAAAAGGGGATATTTTCAGTTGGGAGTAACAGTAGCTATTTTCGCATCAGTGAATAATCAACCATGGACCTGTACGTCTCCCCAGACTTGTATGAAGAACGTGATACTGCAGCATTAACCACAATTAGTCTTTTCAATGCGGTTGATTGTGGCGAACTATTTTCGACGCAAACCGTAGAAGATATTTGCAGTGACGCTCCTTACAACCCGACGCAAGGGACTACCATAGAAATGTAAGTGTCCATAATTAGAATTTTATATATATACGGAGAGTTGTAGTATCTCGTCAAATAGATACTAGTCAAAAATGTCAATCAATGTTATTTCCCCTTTTTACAATATCAATGCCCAAGTCTTCTTCATTTGACCAATAATGTCCTTCAGAGGGCAATCGATGGTATCCTGTGAATAACAGTATTCCAAAAAATTGCTTTCATTTCATCCATGGACACAGTAATACAGCACTGAATAGAAGCTAATTATAAAAGAAAATGGGCTTTTGGTACAACTTGCATAATTATGATAGAGTCCTAGTCCAAACGTATTTGTCACGCAGTTTACAAATTAGTTGACAAATTTATGAAAAAAGTGTGTGGAAACCATTCATGTGCAAAAGTCTTAGTTTGATAAAATATGGTAAATGTGGTACACAGTAGCTCTTTAGTTAATTTCAAGAAAAATTTAGACACTTTCATGAGTGAAAGAGATAGTTTGTAGATTGTATATCGTGTATATCCTTAGTTTCAGTTTTGTAGGCTCTTTTGGTGGATGTAAATAGTTGTATATTAATTAGCTAGTTTGAGGGTCTTCCGGAACGCTTCTTGTGGGCATTCTGAACAGTTCCATCGGCTTCAAACTTATCTCTAATTCGAGTGATGGTAAGTCGCGTTGGTGGATCTGTTTGTCTCGTCATGATATACATTAATATAGTGATAAAAATACTTAAGATTGTCCATGATCACGAGATTCACATTTTCAGTCGTAGGGTATGAGTAATCGACATGGTGTAGCATGACGTAATGCCGCTTGTCACACCACCCATCCGCAAGACTCATTATCCATACCTGCTGCTTCTCTTCTGCACGCGTTGTTTCTTTTACTTTACGGTATATGTGAGACTTTATAAAGTTTAGCTCTGCAGCATACTTCAGCACATCGTCAGTGCAACGAAAGCCTTCAATGGTCTCACCAGAACATCCGTAGAGTATTTGTACATCTTGGAACTTCACACAATCCAATGTGGTTTTAAAAGAGGCATAGGAGGGGGAATAGGAAGTTTTTCGGTATCCACCACATCCTGGCACTTTGCTGAATACCATTTCATAAACGTTGTACAAGCAATATTAAAGGTAGCCATTTGAATACACGTCTGATTTTTCTTCTGAATACACGTCTGATCTCTCGGTCTTACTGCAGTCGACTGACCACGCAGGGAATCACAGATAGTAGCATGACTCACGGTCTTACAGTGGGCGGAGCTTAGAATTTTCGCCTGTGCACACACAAAGGAGAAAGTGAAACGCTAATTGAAACATGAGTTATTTAATAAACGAGATATTCAGTTAACACAAGAAATAACAGAAAACACAAGAAAAAACAAATGCTTAGATTTGGTGATCACAAACAACAGAAACCTAAAGAAACCTGTACTCGATATGAAGGGCTTTCATATCGTTCAGTAGTATTTTTGTTCCCACTTTACAACCGGATGGTAAGTCATCTTTAAATACGTCTAGAATACAATCAAAAGCACGCACAAAGAGTTCATCGTTAGTTACATTATTAAACACAAGTTTATAAACACGCTTTTCCAATCGAGGGTTTATTTCTACCGACCCGAGCTTTTCAATCGTGAACACGTCTTCACTCAACATAGCGGCAATTGAAATAATCTTCTAAATCGTTACGACAACTGCGCGTTATATAAAGAAATAGTTCTTCAGGATAATTTTCACGAACTAGGCATATTTTATAATGTTTTACTAAACATCTTCATACACCGGCGCATTATTTGAGAGGAACATATGCTCATATTTTTCCTTTCTGCCCGTCAAACGATACTCATCTCTAAAGTCTGTTAAAAACTCACGCAGGACACTAGCCACAACCTCACTACGAACCTCGTCATGATATACATTAATATAGTGATAAAAATACTTAAGATTGTCCATGATCACGAGATTCACATTTTCAGTCGTAGGGTATGAGTAATCGACATGGTGTAGCATGACGTAATGCGCTTGTCACACCACCCATCCGCAAGACTCATTATCCATACCTGCTGCTTCTCTTCTGCACGCGTTGTTTCTTTTACTTTAGACTTTATAAAGTTTAGATCTGCAGCATACTTCAGCACATCGTCAGTGCAACGAAAGCCTTCAATGGTCTCACCAGAACATCCGTAGAGTATTTGTACATCTTGGAACTTCACACAATCCAATGTGGTTTTAAAAGAGGCATAGGGGGAGGGGGGGAATAGGAAGTTTTTCGGTATCCACCACATCCTGGCACTTTGCTGAATACCATTTCATAAACGTTGTACAAACAATATTAAAGGTAGCCATTTGAATACACGTCTGATTTTTCTTCTGAATACACGTCTGATCTCTCGGTCTTACTGCAGTCGACTGATCACGCAGGGAATCACAGATAGCAACATGACTCACGGTCTTACAGTGGGCGGAGCTTAGAATTTTCGCCTGTGCACACACAAAGGAGAAAGTGAAACGCTAATTGAAACATGAGTTATTTAATAAACGTGATATTCAGTTAACACAAGAAATAACAGAAAACACAAGAAAAAACAAATGCTTAGATTTGGTGATCACAAACAACAGAAACCTAATACTTTAAAGAAAGCATTCTATTAAATACTTTTAGCCTATGTTCACGAATTAATACCGGTTTTAAAATAGATTCGACAAGAAGACCGGCTGGACTGATTTTATAGAAATTCAAGGATTCCAAGTTGATCACGAGAGAAGTTATGTAGTCATCTTCCATGCTGCAAAATCTCGTCGTTAGCCTGCCTGCTCAGAGCACCGACAAGAGGTAAAATCGAATCCACATCAACACAAAATTTTAGTCGCTAAAATAACAGCCTGAGTATTGTTCATGTTCTAAATTATCTTTGATTCGTTTTGATAAAATTGAGTAAACTGCAGCCTTTGTTTCCTGATCAGAAACTCTCCGTCTTTTTCTGGTATGGTGCAAGGCTTCGTTGCAACCATATTCACTGCACGAGTCTACTTCACAGTCGTTGCCTTCTAATCTAGATTTACACTCTTCACTAATGCATTCGATGGGTGAATAATCATCTTGGTTGATATTATTGACACCACATTCGAGAGGGCTCACTGGGGTAACGGACACTTCAGGTAATGGCGCGGACGCTTGAGGTGGGTCGGGGACAATCTCCTCAGGTTGCCCTTGTGGCGGGGCAAATATTGTGTGGGGGTAATTATGTGTTGCTTCTAAGTAAACAAAACGGGCCTTATGTAACACAGTGGCAATTAATAATGATTTATGCAAAGATGCACCAGCTCTTCTGGAACGTCTGGATGCAATTTTACCGAGCGATATATTTATCAACTTGTATGCTTCAAACCCGTTTGGAACGTCAGATATCATGTTCACCACCTAGGAATTGGTCAAGGCACAGAGAGCTAACTAACACGACTCTATCCTCTATTACCAATCTTGTAATGAGTTAAAGTGAAAGTTTCGCCTGCCTTTATACAATGTCGTTCTGACGTCGTTATCAAGCTCCACACAGGGAACTTCCAGGAAGTAACATGAATCACGTTGCTGTTCTTTCACCTGTACACACACACACACACACACACACACACACACACACACACACACAAAGGAGAAAGTGATACGTTGGTTGAAACATGATTTATTTAATAAAAGAAATATTCAAGCTATATATATATATTTACAAACACGTGTAATAAATAAGTTAACAACAGACACATCAATGATTATATTCAAGACATATATATTTAAAAACATGTGTAATAAACAAGTTAACAAATGAAATTATGTAACCCGAGAGACGACGGACGGAGTCATTACAAGCGGCGGAGCCGAGCTTGTAATGACTCCGTCCGTCGTCTCTCGGGTTACAGAAATTCAATTGTTAACTTATTTATCACACGTTTGTAAATATGTCTTGAATATAATCATTGATGTCTGTTGTTAACTTATTTATTACACGTGTTTGTAAATATATATATATATAGCTTGAATATTTCTTTTATTAAATAAATCATGTTTCAACCAACGTATCACTTTCTCCTTTGTGTGTGTGTGTGTGTGTGTGTGTGTGTGTGTGTGTGTGTGCAGGTGAAAGAACAGCAACGTGATTCATGTTACTTCCTGGAAGTTCCCTGTGTGGAGCTTGATAACGACGTCAGAACGACATTGTATAAAGGCAGGCGAAACTTTCACTTTAACTCATTACAAGATTGGAAATAGAGGATAGAGTCGTGTTAGTTAGCTCTCTGTGCCTTGACCAATTCCTAGGTGGTGAACATGATATCTGACGTTCCAAACGGGTTTGAAGCATACAAGTTGATAAATATATCGCTCGGTAAAATTGCATCCAGACGTTCCAGAAGAGCTGGTGCATCTTTGCATAAATCATTACACTGGGCAACACGTATTTTATTGAATGATATCTGACACTTGATTCTAGGTAATTTGGGTGCGCTGAATACGAATTTCAACTCGGTTTGGCTCTATCAGGTCCTGATTCTTGTCGACAGCCTATGTGCCATTTTCCAGATTTTTGAAATTAGGACTAAAAAATTAAGTCATGTGTTAAATTTTTTTTTCAAGTTTCATGAATACAAGCAGTTCAAACTACAGTAAAATTACATTATAACGATAGAAATGACTTAAAATAAAAAAACAAACAGATATCAAGCTTTCACTGTGGCAAAAATTTTCTTTTGTAAGACTTTCTAGCGTATTTGCTTGTTGATGGCAGGTCTCTTTTCAAGCACCAGCAGTAATCAGCCATCATGTGGGAATCCCAGCGGCCTTGGTACCGTTCCTCCATAATTTTGATATCTTGGTGGAATCTCTCCCCTTGTTCGTCACTTACATCACCTAAATTACTTGGAAATTGGTCAAGATGGCTATTCAAAAAATGCATTTTTATGCTCATATTGCAACCTAACTCTTTGTAGTCCCTTAAAAGTTTTTTTACGATTTCTTCGTAGTTATCTGCCCTATAATTGCCTAAAAAGTTTTCTATCAAGTCCACGAATGAGAACCAGCCATTTTTTTCGCGTTCATTCATGACATTAGGAAAATTGCTGTCTTTAATCATTGTTCTTATTTGTGGACCGTCGAAAATTCCCGCCTTGATTTTTTCATAACTTAAACTTGGAAATTTTGAAGTTATGTATTTGAAACACTCGCCGTTCGTATCTAAAGCTTTTACATATTGTTTAATGAGGCCTAGTTTTATATGCAGAGGAGGAAATATGATTTTATCTCTGCTCACTAAAGGTGGATTAATTACGTTTTTTTCTCCGACAGTAAGTGATGTTCGTGCTGGCCAGATTTGTTTGAAATAATGTTCTTCCTTGGCTCTGCTGTCCCATAAGCAAAGGAAGCAGGGATATTTAGTATACCCTCCTTGTTGTCCTAGCAGAAAATTAACCATTTTTAAGTCAACACATATGATCCACTCGTGCTCCCTATATTTGATAAGATTTAAAACCTTTTCTATATGTTCATACTTTTCTTTTAATTTTGTTGAGTGCCCAATCGGTATCGAGCCGTATAGATTGCCATTATGCAACAACACACACTAAGACTTCTTTTCGAACTGTCTAAAAACAAGCGCCAATCATTTGCATCGTAAGACTCAACCCCCATCTTCTTTAACAAACCAACTATGTCGCAGCAATATACTAAACTATCCTCTGTTCTAAAATATTTAACAAGTTCTTCTCTTTTTCTGTAAAATGAAATGTATGTGTTTGAAGTAAGCAAGTTTTTCTCTTTAAGTCTTGAAGCTAAAATTTCCGCAGCCTTTTTTGGCAAATTTAGATCCCTTACAAGATCATTCAACTCGGCCTGGTTAAACTTTTGCGGATCGTTTTGACTTTCAATTACGCTGGGGTCAAAATCGGTGTCTGACTCCTCAAAGTGCATAACAATATTTTCAGGAACATCTTCAACTAATTCTTGAGTTGGCAGACCCTTAAATTTTGGAATGGGGATCTCATTTGAATGTAGCACAGGTCGTATCGCGGTGTCGAAATTTGGGTACTCGATACAATGTTTATTTTTCTTAGTGAAGCCCGAAGTCTTGACAAAGCAAAGGTAGCAATCGGTCTCGTGGTTAGTAGGCTCTCGCCACACCTGATATGGAAAAAAATTGTAAAGCGTTAACAAAAGCGACGAGAGACTTGTTTTTATGAATTTTATCAAAAGTTATCACCCAAACATTTAACATTTCTATGTGTTTCAACCTTATGCATATTTGAGATTCTTATAAACATTTTCTGTAAATTTTTGTTTATATACCTAAGTTACAATTACATTTAGGTAAGTTACAGTATACTAGTGATTAAATTACGTAGTTTTATGAAATCATAAACTTACCATCGGAACTCCAAAAGGTATTTTTGAATCCGAACCCTTCGTCCAATGTCGCAGTCTTTCAATGCATATAGTGCAGGCTTTATGTGGAGCCCACGATTTATCTTGGTCCCCCAGTTTTATGCCAAAATAAGCTAAGTAAGCTCTTTTTACGAAGTCAGTTATATTTGCTCGTTGATGTGGAAGTGTAAAATTTCCACATATATAACAGAAGGAATCAGGGTTGTTTTTGCATTTGAACTTTCTAGTGCTTGATGACATATTGCTTGAATGTTCTGCCAATTTGTAAAGGTATTTAAAGCCCTTAATTCATATAAATTTAAGAAAATCTGAAATATAAACACAAAATTTAGTTTAAATAGGTACTTATTATGAAATAGGTACTTACAATCTATGAAATTAAACTAGAAACACGGATGAGTAGGTACAATATAAATTACGTCTAATTAAATCAACTATATTAAATCACGATGACAAAATTACTCACTAAATCATATGCCAATTCAAAATTATGTTAATGCCCAAACTTAATTAACTAACTCAACTGACTGACTGACTGACTGACTGACTGACTGATTGAATTGACTGATTAACTCTGGAAACGAGTCGCTTTTATATATTTTAGTTGTCCCTCTAGAATACTCTACAGAGAACAGGAACGCTCGAGAAAATTTTAGAATTCTATGATATTTTTAGCTTAATTTACTAATATTAAAATGGGTTAAAAATGACAAAATTAAAAATATTTTTAGGGTGTTACATATAAAAATATACATAATACAACAATACCATAACAATAGGTACAAATACCTAGATAAAAACCTAGTTGCATAATGTGTAACTGCAAAAAGACTTAGCGAGTATTGAGAAAAAAACCTTTTTATGAATACGACGAAAGAGGAGGGGTGTTGAGCAAAATCAGGACCTGATAGAGCAAAACCGAGTAAAAATTCGTGCTCAGCGCACCCAAATTACCTAGAACTAACTGTCAAATCTAATTCAATAGACAAAAATTTGAAATTTGTTCCCCAGTGTTATTAATTGCCACTGTGTTACATAAGGCCCGTTTTGTTTACTTAGAAGCAACACATAATTACCCCCACACAATATTTGCCCCGCCACAAGGGCAACCTGAGGAGATTGTCCCCGACCCACCTCAAGCGTCCGCGCCATTACCTGAAGTGTCCGTTATCCCAGTGAGCCCTCTCGAATGTGGTGTCAATAATATCAACCAAGATGATTATTCACCCATCGAATGCATTAGTGAAGAGTGTAAATCTAGATTAGAAGGCAACGACTGTGAAGTAGACTCGTGCAGTGAATATGGTTGCAACGAAGCCTTGCACCATACCAGAAAAAGACGGAGAGTTTCTGATCAGGAAACAAAGGCTGCAGTTTACTCAATTTTATCAAAACGAATCAAAGATAATTTAGAACATGAACAATACTCAGGCTGTTATTTTAGCGACTAAAATTTTGTGTTGATGTGGATTCGATTTTACCTCTTGTCGGTGCTCTGAGCAGGCAGGCTAACGACGAGATTTTGCAGCATGGAAGATGACTACATAACTTCTCTCGTGATCAACTTGGAATCCTTGAATTTCTATAAAATCAGTCCAGCCGGTCTTCTTGTAGAATCTATTTTAAAACCGGTATTAATTCGTGAACATAGGCTAAAAGTATTTAATAGAATGCTTTCTTTAAAGTATTAGGTTTCTGTTGTTTGTGATCACCAAATCTAAGCATTTGTTTTTTCTTGTGTTTTCTGTTATTTCTTGTGTTAACTGAATATCACGTTTATTAAATAACTCATGTTTCAATTAGCGTTTCACTTTCTCCTTTGTGTGTGCACAGGCGAAAATTCTAAGCTCCGCCCACTGTAAGACCGTGAGTCATGTTGCTATCTGTGATTCCCTGCGTGATCAGTCGACTGCAGTAAGACCGAGAGATCAGACGTGTATTCAGAAGAAAAATCAGACGTGTATTCAAATGGCTACCTTTAATATTGTTTGTACAACGTTTATGAAATGGTATTCAGCAAAGTGCCAGGATGTGGTGGATACCGAAAAACTTCCTATTCCCCCTCCTATGCCTCTTTTAAAACCACATTGGATTGTGTGAAGTTCCAAGATGTACAAATACTCTACGGATGTTCTGGTGAGACCATTGAAGGCTTTCGTTGCACTGACGATGTGCTGAAGTATGCTGCAGAGCTAAACTTTATAAAGTCTCACATATACCGTAAAGTAAAAGAAACAACGCGTGCAGAAGAGAAGCAGCAGGTATGGATAATGAGTCTTGCGGATGGGTGGTGTGACAAGCGGCATTACGTCATGCTACACCATGTCGATTACTCATACCCTACGACTGAAAATGTGAATCTCGTGATCATGGACAATCTTAAGTATTTTTATCACTATATTAATGTATATCATGACGAGACAAACAGATCCACCAACGCGACTTACCATCACTCGAATTAGAGATAAGTTTGAAGCCGATGGAACTGTTCAGAATGCCCACAAGAAGCGTTCCGGAAGACCCTCAAACTAGCTAATTAATATACAACTATTTACATCCACCAAAAGAGCCTACAAAACTGAAACTAAGGATATACACGATATACAATCTACAAACTATCTCTTTCACTCATGAAAGTGTCTAAATTTTTCTTGAAATTAACTAAAGAGCTACTGTGTACCACATTTACCATATTTTATCAAACTAAGACTTTTGCACATGAATGGTTTCCACACACTTTTTTCATAAATTTGTCAACTAATTTGTAAACTGCGTGACAAATACGTTTGGACTAGGACTCTATCATAATTATGCAAGTTGTACCAAAAGCCCATTTTCTTTTATAATTAGCTTCTATTCAGTGCTGTATTACTGTGTCCATGGATGAAATGAAAGCAATTTTTTGGAATACTGTTATTCACAGGATACCATCGATTGCCCTCTGAAGGACATTATTGGTCAAATGAAGAAGACTTGGGCATTGATATTGTAAAAAGGGGAAATAACATTGATTGACATTTTTGACTAGTATCTATTTGACGAGATACTACAACTCTCCGTATATATATAAAATTCTAATTATGGACACTTACATTTCTATGGTAGTCCCTTGCGTCGGGTTGTAAGGAGCGTCACTGCAAATATCTTCTACGGTTTGCGTCGAAAATAGTTCGCCACAATCAACCGCATTGAAAAGACTAATTGTGGTTAATGCTGCAGTATCACGTTCTTCATACAAGTCTGGGGAGACGTACAGGTCCATGGTTGATTATTCACTGATGCGAAAATAGCTACTGTTACTCCCAACTGAAAATATCCCCTTTTATATGCACATTCGCCAAGCTCCGCCCAAAAGACCAGATGTTCGTAGTGATTGGCTGCCGATGTAGCTGGGTGGAGCTATGACGTGTACCAATCCGCTATAACGAGACCGGACGAGTAACATATATATAAATCGAATTATAGGCACTTACATTTCTATGGTAGTCCCTTATATTATATTTTTTACTTACAAATTATTAGTATTGTTTGTTAACATAATTGTTAACTTATTTTATAATAAAGAAATTATATCCTAATTATATTTTAAAAAGAACATTCGGTTTCAACGTTAAGCTGTGGTCTAAGGCGGCGTGGCATGAATAAATACTAAAATAAAATTAAATGTTAAAAATCTTTATTCATACGTTATTAAAAGTTAAAAATCTTTATTAATAAAACAGGATAGAAGCATATGAAAGTCAAGGTAAACTATAGTTGTAAATTATAGTTAGGTTATACGATGTTTTTCGGACATACTACTGCCTCGGGTTAAATGATCCTGTTATTTTAAATCACGTATTTGAAAGAGTTAATCATTATTGCTACATAGAAAAAATCGTGCATTACGATGTTTTTCGGATATACTACTGCCTCGGGTCAAATGGTCCTGTTATTTTAAATCACGTATTTGAAAGAGTTAATTATTATTGCTACATAGAAAAAATCGTGCATTACGATGTTTTTCGGATATACTACTGCCTCGGGTCAAATGGTCCTGTTATTTTAAATCACGTATTTGAAAGAGTTAATTATTATTGCTACATAGAAAAAATCGTGCATTACGATGTTTTTCGGATATACTACTGCCTCGGGTAAAATGGTCCTGTTATTTTAAATCACGTATTTGAAAGTTAATTATTATTATTATTGCTACATAGAAAATCGTGCATTATGATTTTTTTTTCGATTATTATTTATTGAACAAAACTCTCGCTCTCTTTCTATATATATATATATATATATATATATGTATAGAAAGAGTGGTCTGGAAGGAAGTTTACCAATGATTAAATTCTCTTTGCGAGTGACCCGTTGCCCGCGTCGGGCTAACCTTTGGTTAGCTTCCGCCCGAATTGTTCATTCTGACGAAGGTCAAGCTTTTCACTCCACCTTAGACCTCCAGTTTAACGTGGATTCCGAACCACGACCCATCAGCAGCCCAGCGTCTTGACCACTAAGCCTCCTAGTGTGCCCATTTATCTACCAACCACTTTCTTTATTGTGTGGAAGGATGAACAGCTGGGCTTTGCTGCGCGCCGGCTGCCGTCGGGTCTCGAACCCTGGGCCGATGGATTCGTAGTCCGCGACGCTAACCACCACCACCGAGGCGGTATTTGTCATTACTTACTCGGACTATAGTGGATTTAATCATCCCAGAAGAGTTCCATGCACGGTCTGTGTGTAGTGTATATATATATATATATTGTGTGTACGTTTTTCCCTTGACCTTCGTCAGAATGAACAATTCGGGCGGAAGCTAACCAAAGGTTATCCAAAGGGTATATATATATATATATATATATATATATATATATATATATATTATTATTATTATTATTTCTACAATGAAACGGGGTCGGGCCGAAGAACGGGTGAGAGATCTCCCCCCCCCCAATATATATATATATATATATATATATCATTATATTTCTATATGACACCATACAAATTACGCGTAAATATTTTCATTGTAGAAGTAATAAGAATGATAAAATTAATATCTGGAGTCAGTGGTGATTTCTGCTCGAATAGCTTGTAGAAGGATAATCCCTCGGTCCGAAAAAGATCCCTAGAGACCTTTTTCGCAGATTTTCTCCGAAACCAACCTCGCTATAGTGGACTGTGTTTTGGGGAAATCCAGCTTTCTTCATTTCTTTTAATTTCGTCATTTTTCATTTTTTCTTCGCAGGGAATGAGGCTGTATGTTTCATAAGTTTTCATCTCGTTTGGTGGAATTGTATCGTAAATGATCATTTCGTTTCGTTATTCGTGAGGGCTGAATTATGGATAACTATGTTATTTGTTTCGTTCATCTTCAAGTTTAATGAATCTGTATTTAAATGAAGTTTCAATTAATTGGTTTTACTGTTATTTAGGAAAATTTATATTGAGAGCAAACGTTACAATAATAATAAGCTTATGTCGATATAGTTACCCATTGAATTGGAACTCTTTATTCACGTTTGCTATTATTTATTGATTGGTGCATAATTAGTTGGGTAACCCTTATAAAAATTCGTTTTCTGTCTAGCGAAATAGGGTAACTTTGTTAATTCTATTAAAGCGTAATGAAAGAGGCGCTTGTGTTATTTTATACGGTTGAATCTTGTATAAACATATAAATATATATTGTGGTATTTTATATGATTCATTAGTTTATTATATATACAAGTACATTTGGAATAACAGCCGTTATATATGTGTTACACGATTAATGGGGCACATGGCGCTATCTGGAATACCTTGCGCTATCTGGCAACTCAGCCAGAATAGAGGATTATAAAAGATCGCGAAGCTGTTGAAGAACCATTCCCCCCTCGGCTTCGGCCGAGTAAGGAGCTCTGCTCCTTCTATTTCAGGCCGTTTGGTAAACCCCATAGTGGCCTCTTAGGTTACGGAAACGAAAATAAATTGGGGGAGAACTCCACTCTGTCCTTCAGGAGTCTCTCTCCCTCCTTCAGCTCTCTCTCCTGCATGTATCTTCCTCCTTCAGATGTCTCTCTCTCCTGCATGTTTGCCTCCTGCATGTGTACTCATGCATGTGTACATCCAGCATGTGTACTCCTGCATGTGTACCTCCAGCATGTGTACTCCTGCATGTGTACCTATCCTCTCTCCTTCAGGCGTCTCTCCCTCCTACAGGCGTCTCTCTCTTCTTCAGGCGTCTCTCTCTTCTTCAGGCGTCTCTCCCTTCTACAGGCCTCTCTCTCTTCTTCAGCTCTCTCTCTCCTTCAGCTGTCTCTCTCACCTTGGCTCAGCCAACTGGCTGATTCTGGCTGATTCGGAGCCTATAAAACAACGCCAGCCCGGCTGGAAGTCTTAGTGTGCTTGGCTCCTGCCAGGTGAACACCTCTCCTCCTTTCTCTCCTCCTCCTCCTTTCTCTTGGGGGATAACGCCGCCTCCAAGTTTTCCCCCCACCCCCTTTGCAACAACCCCTTCCCCCCTTTGCAACAACCCCCACCCCCCTTTGCAACAACCCCCACCCCCTTTGCAACATTACATAATAACCTGCAACATTCCTGCACTCTCCCCTTTTGCGGCTATACTACTAACATTGCTCACTGCAGAAGGTGTTTGCTTTTATTGTAAATGAGTTGAGAGAACAGAAAACTTGTTTTTCTACCACCTTAAAACAATAAGTAGAAAAAAGATTTCAAGAGAGACGTAATAAGAAGCTCGTAGGATTATATAAACATTTAAATAATCCTATAATAGCATTTAATTCAACTTGTCCTAATTTTTCACTGCCTTCTAAATCAACATTGCAAACAGGTGTCATAGTTGTTTGCCAGGCTTTTCAGAAAAAATAAGACGGACGTAGTGGCAGAAGGTACTGATGTAAATGAACCGCAACAGTGTTTTGATACACCACGAACTCGAAGTCTTTTCCTCTAACTCATCTTCAAATCAAACGTCCTTGTTAGAAAAATTGGATGCAGTTGTGCAGAAAAAAATGGGAACCACAGAGCAACAAGATTTGCGCTTCAGACGGGGCCGGATTTACTTGCTTGTGGGCCCTAGGCCAAACCTTATCAGTGCCCCCCCAAAAAAAATATTATATATATCGTAATATTGTAATGTAAAAAAAAAAGAATTACAACATGATGTAACACATCAATAATTTTATTCAAATTAGTTTTATATCATGTACAACTTATTCTTACACAAAGGAATAATGGAAAAAAATACAGTCAAATTGAAGCATAATAAATTTTGCAATAAGAATTACAACATAATGTAATATATTACACATTAATAATTTTTAATCAAATTAGTTCCATATCAAGCACATCAAAGTAAATCAAGTTCCATATCATGTACATCTTACACATAGGAATAATGGAAAAATACAATGAAACTGAAGCATAATAAATTTTGCAAGCACAACTATGTGAAGTTCAAAATGACTTTTTCCTGCTTTTTTCTATGGCAAATTTGTCAATGATACTGTTTGTGTCAAGGGATTGTAGGAGGTCCCCAGTGGGCCCCCAGTTACTGGTGGGCCCTAGGCCAATGGCCGATGTTGCCTATTGGAAAATCCGGCCCTGGCTTCAGATACGACGTAAAGAACACCATAAAAGAAATGAATGTTTATGAAGCCAGTGGTAATAGAACAGAAAATTTAAATTTCTTATTTAATGCTCTGGCGACAATTCCTCCAACTTCAATAGAGTGGGAAAGAGCATTTTCTGCTGTAGGATTATTCATCACAAAACTCCGAACATCTTTAAGTGCTAAAAGTAGTGATCATGTGTGTTTTTTAAAACATTATTTTAAGCCATAGTCCAAATAAATCACTAATTTCAGTTTTATTAGTCTCTAGAAAGTTTTTATCAAAGTATGTTTTTATTCAATAAAAGGAAATTTTCTGTTTAGTTATTTAATTTATTCCAGTACTTCAAGCTTACTTAATATTTTTAATCCCGGGATTGCAAGTTTTTTAATTTAGTTTCCTGGGATTAAGAAAAGAGCGGGAAATGCTCAGCCCTACTACGAATTGGATAAAGCTAAACACCTCTGGAAATCCAAAATCTTTCGTAAATTTACAATTTGTGGTGATTCAGAAACTCTAAATGCATAAATACTGTCGATATTAATTTTTTAACCAAACCACCTTTTAAAATCTTCCGACATTTCTGGTCTAAGATATCTAAACGAATTTTGTACTTTTTCGATCATTCATCACATTACGTCATAACCACACAAATCACTCTCGTACAAGCTAATTTGTCTAACAACCATTATGAAGAACTTCTCCAACGAATAGTCAGGTTATTTGTAATAAATCTGGAGTTATTGGACAAGAAACACAAATTTAATTTCTACAAGAATTGAGAATTAATAGTTTTGAACATTTACCCAAGATAAACTAATTTGGCCTACAAAGAGAGTAGTATAGCCGCAAAAGGGGAGAGTGCAAGAATGTTGCAGGTTATTATGTAATGTTGCAAAGTGGGGTGGGGGGTGTTGCAAAGGGGGGTGTGGGTTGCAAAGGGGGGGGGTTGCAAAAGGGGGGTGTTGCAAAGGGGGTGGGGGGAAACTTGGAGGCGGCGTTATCCCCCAAGAGAAAGGAGGAGGAGGAGAGAAAGGAGGAGAGGTGTTCACCTGGCAGGAGCCAAGTGCACATTAAGACTTCCAGCCGGGCTGGCGTTGTTTTATAGGCTCCTAATCAGCCAGTTGGCGTAAATGGCTTGAGTTGCCAGATACCGCGATACCATTGTATACATTATTATAGACTCCTAATCAGCCAGTTGGCTGTAAATGGTTGTCAGATACCTCTTTTTAGCAGTATTATTGCATACATTATTATTATATACGCCTAATCAGCCAGTTGGCTGAGTTGCCAGATAGCGCCATGTTTCCGAAGACAGAGTTGCCAGATACCATTGTATACACTATTATAGACTCCTAATCAGCCAGTTGGCTGTAAATGGTTGTCAGATACCTCTTTTTAGCAGTATTATTGCATACATTATTATTATATACGCCTAATCAGCCAGTTGGCTGAGTTGCCAGATAGCGCCATGTATTCCATTGTATACACTATTATAGACTCCTAATCAGCCAGTTGGCTTAGAAGGCTTAAATATTGCCAGATACCTGTTGTATACATTATTAGAATACCGGTAGTAGAAGGCATAACAATAAACAACATTGCATCATTCTTTTTATTATAAATATATAAAATAAATATACATTTGAGGAATATGCGTATAACAGAAATATATACACACAATTATATATATAAAATAAATATACATTTCATATACACTTCAATATGTACATAACAGTACAGGAGAAATATACACACACACACACAATTATGGTGATATATAAAATAAAATATACATTTCATATACACTTCAATATGTACATAACAGTACAGGAGAAATATCAAGCAAAATATATATATATATATATACACAAATCAATAGAAATATGCGTATAATCGTCAAGCAAAATATATATATATACAATTCACTTTTTTTTCAAAATACTAAACTCGGTCTTAATCGAGTTTACAATTACATCATTATTGCTCTGCATTACGCAGTATATGCGGCTTAATAATATTTCACCGCTTAAAGTATAGGGAAACCTGTATTCGATATGAATGGCTTTCATATCGTTCAGTACTATTTTTGTTCCCACTTTACAACCGGTTGGTAAGTCATCTTTAAACACGTCTAGAATACAATCAAAAGCACGCACAAAGAGTTCATCGTTAGCTACATTATTAAACACAAGTTTATAAGAACGCTTTTCCAATCGAGGGTTTATTTCTACCGACTCGAGCTTTTCAATCGTGAACTCTTCACTCAACATAACGGCAATTGAAATAATCTTCTAAATCGTTACGACAACTGCGCGTTATATAAAGAAATAGTTCTTCAGGGTGAACGGTGTAGGTGAGCTCAGCCTTGTACCGATCAATTGCTTTGTACCAAAGTTCATGGTATTTCAAAGAGTCTAAACTTTTTAAATAAACATCCAGCACTAGACCATTCTCACCAGCCTACACTCGGTAAACCCATCGAGCAGAGCAGTGTATGCGTATTCAAGTACTGTATCAAAATAAAACATATCCGTAACACGCGCGTCTAATATAGGTTTCAGTTTACGGAATCCGACGATTTCAAACATTCTGTCGAGGATGAAACGGTTTCGCGTAGGAATAAGAGCGTTATTATCAGAAGCATTCTTCCACATCAGCCTTATATCAATGCACGGCCGATCGTTATTTATACACAACGTACATACAACGGCGTATGAGGGCGCGTCACTAATCTGCTCTCTTCTTGTACCTACGTTAGCAGGTATTTTATAACGATCTTCACACCACTTCTCAACTATCACGAAGATTCTATTCATCTCCTCGATACTTAAATAAACCCGTTTGTTTGTCGGTCTACATTCCGTTTCCAGTACATAGCTAATGGTACCGGAATTACGCCTGAACACGCGCAACGATTTCGTCACGGACACATCGTACGAGGCGTTGAGAATGCTGCTCAAAGGAAGTTCCATCGTATTCGAGGAGCGCACGTCCACTCGGTCAAGCTCTGAGATAACTATGAGCCGTGTGAGGCACAGGCAGGAACGGTTCGACGGGCGGCTGACTCGATGATACGTGAATGGGCATGTTCGTACGACTCGAATTGTTGCACATATTTGTTTTTCCGTTTCGTCACTACCAGCCTACGCACTTTGGATAAGAACTAGGCGCTAATCATCTCCACACTCCGGCGCACTATTTGAGAGGAACATATGCTCATATTTTTCCTTTCTACCCATCAAACGATACTCGTCTCTAAAATCTGTTAAAAACTCACGCATGGCACTAGCCACAACCTCACTATGAACCTCATCATGATATACGTTAATATAGTGATAAAAACACCTAAGATTGTCCATGATCACGAGATTCACATTTTCAGACGTAGGGTATGAGTAATCGACATGGTGTAGCATGACGTAATACCGCTTGTCACACCACCCATCCACAAGGCTCATTATCCATACCTGCTGCTTCTCTTCTGCACGCGTTGTTTCTTTTACTTCACGGTGTATGTGAGACTTTATAAAGTTTAGCCCTGCAGCATACTTCAGCACATCGTCTGTGCAACGAAAGCCTTCAACAGTCTCACCAGAACATCCGTAGAGTATTTGTACATCTTGGAACTTCGCACAATCCAATGTGGTTTTAAAAGAGGCATAGGAGGGGGGAATAGGAAGTTTTTCGGTATCCACCACATCCTCACACTTTACTGAATACCATTTCATAAACGTTGTGCAAGCATATTAAAGGTAGCCATTTCAATATACGTCTGATCTGAATACACGTCTGATCTCTCGGGCTTACTGCGGTCGACTGACCACGCAGGGACTCCCAGATAGTAGCATGACTCACGCAGTGGGCGGAGCTTAGAACTTTCACCTACACACACACACACACACACACACAGGAGAAAGTGAAACGCTATTTGATTTATTTAATAAACGAGATATTCAAGTTATATATATTTACAAATACGATTTAATAAACGAGATATTCAAGTTATATATATATATATATATATATATACAAATAGATACGATTATATACAAGACGTGTGAGTTAGAAGCATCATTGGTATCCAAAGGGTACGGTATCATAGGTGCCAGGTAACTGGTAACGTTTCCTATAGGTGTTACGGCACACCATCGTACCCCTAAGTTCCTTCACGCCTCCCAGCTTCTGCGCCCGAAAATTGTGGGTGCCTACAATTAGTTGGTGAGGTTGCAAACATACTAGATCCTTCAACGACTCAAAGTTAACAACCTCCCGATTCGCATGGTTGAGCGTAATACCCTTTGCCTTCACGATATATTTCATTTCATCCCCTACCCTGACCCGTACCCCATAAGTCTTAGGTCCTGTTGAGATAAAAGAGTCGGCGTATGCGTCGTCCCCATACTCATCCTTGATCTCATCAGTGAGCTCGCCGAGGAACTCCCCAATAGCGGGCATGTAATCACCCTCCCTCTCTGTGAATATCACGCTATCTGTATCGGCATACAATACTCTCCGCCCAAGAGAATGCAATAGACCCCAAAGTTTTATACGGGCGTAGGCTGTTGTGAAGCTCGCCACAGGTATGTTTGTAACCCTTGAGGTATCTGTGGCAAATTCAGTGTTGTTGTACTTTATTACGTAAGTATTACCTACATTCACGATCTCCATGACCTCTTTATCGGGGGCATTGGCATAATCCCAGACATCGCTATAACTTTGTGCCAAATGAATGTTCCCTCTGCCGGTATTCTGCGCAAATTTTCCCCATAGACTGTTTAGACACAACTTTGCACTAAAGCGCTTGCCAGGATTCTTTACAATTTGGACACGATCAAGTTGTATACCTTCGCGGTCGCGGTAACGTTGAATATAGGCAGACTTTTCATCTTCGGTATCAACTCCTCGCGGATACCCTGATGCTTCAACCTTATCCTTCAAAAAGGCGTTTATATATGGTGTGAAAAGGTTGGGGAGCTTCTGAAACCTCCACACCTCGTGTATCTTCAGTATTCTATAACCATGGCGTACGGCTAGGGCCAGCTCAGGACTTGTATATACGCCTCTGATCTTACGCTGGTGGGGTATATGGTTACATTCGCCGTTATCCTCTTCCGCGCACTTCACGCACAGGGGAAACATGAGCTTGTCGTCGATAACGACAGGTAAGATCGGCATCCATAAATTGCGTGGGGGGAGTACGTCTACGAAAGAGAGCCCAAAGTAATGATCATTCAAATTTTTTGAAAATTCATTGATGGAGGGTATGCTAGGTCCCACCAGTTTCTCAGGAGCGCCCACGGGGTACGGATGGCTCTTCATCACGTATGGGTATAAAGAACAGAAATCGTAGTAATGGAGCTTCACGCCCACCGTAGGTGGAAAGTATAGTCTGAATGGATTTGTACGTCCTCCAAACAAGCTATCACCACATTTGAGAGGGTCCAGCACCATTGAACGCTTGATCGTTTTTATTTCCTCACGGTATACATCGTCTGTCTCCATCCGTGCATCATATTCATGCTCCCACAAGACTTTGTGAGTGAACTGTGATCCTATAAGTTGATCGCGGGTGCGGGTCCCTGCAAGACAGTCGGCAGGAGATCTACCGTGGATATCTCCGACGATACCGCACTCAGGGCGGGGGCATCCATGCCACCAGCATCCATTAAAGGAATACACAGTCTTCACACCAGTGACACGGTTTTCACTTAACCCATCAACCCAAAAAACACGTCCATTAATCTTAATGGGTACTTCACCCGTGTTGCGGGCGTGCTTTATGTATACACCTGTTTGTTGCTGCAGGTGTATGAGCCAGTAAATAGCCTTGTGTCCGTAACTGCGGGGGTTGTTTCGGTGAATAATGGCTAAGGTGTCTTTAGGCATGAAGTTATTCTTGAACACCGTAAAACATAATGATGCGATGGTGGTTGCGACTTGCAGTGGATCGCATTTGAAACGGGCTATGTACATACTTCTAAAGGCCTGGAAACATACTCTAAGCACGCGCACATCATTCACGCAATAACGCTCACATTCATCAGCTATATTATAAGGGTTACTTTCATTAAAACTGTCGTAGTATCGATCAAAGTCTTCACGTTCATCCATGCAGTCAAAATAATGTTTGGGGGGTGGTGGGCCTACGTAGTTTAAAGTCTCGCTGGTGAGGAAAGTGTATGGGAAGTATCCTTTGGAAACTTCAGCTGCTACTCCCATCACCTTGGGTAGCTTTGCTAATTTACAAGGTGTGAATAATAAAGTATCTTTAAATTGTACATTGCCTCTTATCTGCATCTGTATTAATTTGTTGCCTCTTTTCAATGGATCACCTGTAAATATCTCAGAGGATTCGTGTTCAAGCAACTCCTTATAAAGGAACTGCGTGTCAAACTTTGCCCCGTTATGGGCGAGAATATACACAGTCATTTTTTTGAACTTGTCGGCTAACTTGACAATATAGGACACAAATAGTTTCACAGGACTATCGCTGACATTCGTTTTAAAAACGTTTGTCCGTTTACCGCATTTGGGGCACTCGTCACATTCGATACCCATACACTCATCACAGATGGTCTGGCTCACAAGTAAATGTGGAATTACCTCTTTGGTTTCAGCGTTCGTATATGTTTCTATATCGTAGTACACAGTTATACAAGGGTTATTTTTAGGCTTAGCATCTTTCATATAACACACATGCTTTACTCCATCCGCCTTATATTCCTCCTGGCATGTAGGACAGTGAATTACGTCGCACTTGTGCTTAAATTTTCCCCAATTATCCATTGTGTGAAACATACCACATTCACAGATTCTCATTTTCCTGCACGTACCAATTGATTTATGGAGATCAAAGCAGCTATTATTGAAAAATGTGCGTCTACACACATCACAGTCTCTCTTCTCAACTACACGGCTTTCACATTTGGTGCTTTTACACTGCTCACATACCATGTGACATTCTTTACAATGTCTCACTATATCATCCGCAAACTCGAGGCACCCCTTACACAAATCATGATGTCTCCCATATTTTCGACTTTTGTCATAACTCGCGTAAAGCCCCCTTATATTACGGATGGGGAGATACGTTGTCCCTGACAATCCTAAAATAAGTAGGGGCCTTGTACGATCTCTCACACAGCTTTTAAAAACATACACAGTCCGGCGGCGATCATCCAAACCAAATACAACTATGCGCACATTCATTTCCTGTTCTACCTTTCTCAGCTCTTCAGGACCCATATTACAGTCAAATTCAAGTTCACAGTCTACAGCTAGTTTACGGGCACGCTCAACGATCGTAGGCAGCCAAATTTTTTGAGTCCGTGTATTTTGTACAGTAAACATACGTGCTAAGAGTACTGCTATAAAGCCGCAACCACGATCGACGTTTATATGCCTTCGGTAAATAGTTGGAGAATTGAAGTTAAGAGTGTACGGTATGGCACTATGACCCGCAACACGGAATACACGGTCAATATTTACCGTGAAGTTGTCCATATTGAAGGCTATACTACTTTGGACGGCTTGCATTATACGCCCTAATATATATTCTACATCTTCAGCAGCCAAACGTCTAAACGGTACTATCACCCAATAATCGTCTACATCACCGTCATCTGACCCGAACCCAAAGGACAGACTCGTCCTGACCTCACGCTCGTCGCGATTCTGAAGAGCAAACTCTATAATACGCTCTACAACCCTGCGTATCCCGCGCTCAATTCCATTGCTATACAGGGCTCTATGGTCGACCCTGACTCTATACCGATTTCTAGTCAAGGCGGGGGTGGGGGCTGCGGCGCGCACCAACTCGAACGTAATAACATCCTCAACAGAACGGGGGGCGGAATTAGTGGCTATATTAGGTGCTGCTGCTGGGGGCCCTGTTGCGTAGAGGGTTGGGGATCTATTATTGTAGACTTAACAGAACGGGGGGCGGAATAAGGGGGTATATTAGGTGCTGCTGCCGGGAGGTTTTGCGTAAGAGGTTGAGGGTTGGGGGTCTGCTGCAACAGGTACGTATTTCGGCCGCTTTATACCTGATGTGGGGTTCTCATACCTCCGCTTTGGACGTGCAACCTGTATCGCTGGTGAGGGTTCAGGGGAGGAGATCACAACTACACTGTCATCGTCATCCGTAATGATAGGGTGCTCTACCTCATCGTCGGTTCTGTGGGAGAAGAAATATAAGGATCAGCACTCAAAATTTGTAATATTTTGTAAATGACCCACTTAGGAGTGTGACGTGTTAGAAATGGACTCTGTAGAAAAATTCAGATTCACGAGCCCATCCACATGTATTATATCTGGACCTACAGGATGTGGTAAAACTGTGTTTATGCTTAAAATCATTAAAGAAAAGGGCGAGATGTTCTCGAAATTTGTGCATAAAGTTATATGGTGCTATTCGACGTATCAATCAGTGTTCAACGAGTACCAAGATGATATTTTGTTCCACAAAGGTGTATATGACGTTAATTCGCTAAAGGGAACTGAACATACAATCATTGTAATTGACGATCTCATGTTGGAGATGGATAAAACGTTTGCCGAGACATTTACAGTATACTCCCACCATCTTAACATAAGCGTGTTCTTCATCAATCAGAATCTATTTTTCAAAAAAGATACATGCGCGATGTGTCGTTAAATACGCAATATCTAGTCTTATTCGCGCAACGTAGAGATGTATCACAAATTGGGTATTAGCCAATCAAATGTTCCCGAATCAGCGTAAGGAGTTTTTGGAAGTTTATAAAGAAGCTACAAGCATGCGTTACGGATATTTGCTTTGCGACCTTCATCCGCGAAACACGTTTAGAGTGCTTCTGCGAACGAATATATTTCCAAACGAGCCTGAAACGGTGTATATTCCAGAATGACAAAGAGACTAAAGAAATACCATGAATTAATAAAAATCTATCATCGACTGCCCCGGGCAATGCAGCAGATGTTTATTAAAAATATCGACGCCGACTTTTTAAAATGCATCTGTGAAATCTGTCTTAACGTTATAAATTGCAATGTATCAATGAAAACCCATCAGAAGGCTCGCCTACGCCGCTACAAGAACATAATACGTACACTCGCTCGTAAAAGTCAAACTGTAGCGAAGAAAAAACGAGTTATTGTGCAAACAGGAGGGTCATTTCTCCCCATCTTATTTTCAGTTTTGGGCCCTTTACTGACTAGATTAATATAATGAAGAAAGTGGTAGTGATTCCCCACGAGGTGTACGCCTCACTGCAAAGAGACACGGATCTAGATCCCCGTAAAAGCAGACTTAAAAGAATGGAAAGCGAATTGTTAGCCCTATTAAACAGTGAAAAAACACCTGATGAGAAAAGAATCTTATACCAAGAAGCTCTGCAGAAATTTCTTCACGAGTACGAAAATTATAAGAGCCCTACAGAGATTCCTGTGGTTATTAGGCACAGCACGGGGGACGATGGCGACATAGGACCTGTACCCGACGACACAGCTGACCAACCAAAAAGATTAGCCACACAACATATCGAACATGTATTAAAAAATACCCTCCCACTTACATTGAGGAGTAAAGGCTTAAGTCTTTATAATCTATTGAATGAGGATCCCGCCATACAATGGACCGATACAGGGGAGATCATTGTGGAAGGATCAAAGGTACAGGGATCGAATATCGTAGACATTGTCCATGATCTGGTGAGAAAGTGGGATAGGCCATCACCATCAGGCTGGAAGCATATTAAAGCAAGACTACAACAAATAAATGTCCCTAAAACGTTGATAGGAAATCTGAACAGGTTAAAAGACTTGGAACATGCAACGTCTGTGACACAATTGAAGGCGCCGTCACCCCCGCGGTAACACCTTTGAAGAGGAGCAAGAAGAGGTTAAACCAACCCTACCCACGTGCCTCTAAAATACGCAAATGGCTAACGTATTAACTAAACGTTATTATGACATTTCTACCCCATCCTCTTACGGCGGCGTAGATAGACTGTACAGAAGTTTTACGGAGTAGGAAAAAAAGATGTTGAAAGATTTTTGAGGGAGCAGGACGCTTATACGCTTCATAAGCCTGTGAGAAAAAGGTTTAAAACAGCCAAGACAACGGCTTCCTCGATTGATTCTATTTGGCAAGCAGATTTAACAGACATGCAAAGATATTCTGTGTATAACGATGGTTACCGCTACATTCTATTCATAATAGACGTGTTCTCTAGATATCTGTGGCTAGTTCCTCTGAAAAATAAATCACCTGAAACAGTTGCTAAAGCCACCAAAACGCTAATGTTAAAAGAAAACAGGGTTCCTGGCTATTTTTGTACGGATATGGGGAAGGAGTTTATAGGCCGTGCTTTTCAGAATATGTTGACAGAGTTTAATATCAGCTATTACACAACCAATTCTATACATAAGGCTTCTTTAGCTGAAAGAGTTCAGCGCACCATAAAGGAACGCATGCACCGTTATTTTACACATAAAAACACATACAGATTTCTAGACATTCTGGAATCATTGGCATCATCCTACAACCGCTCACACCATCGCACGATTGGGGCAACACCTAACGAAGTTTTAGAAAGAGGTACGCTCCCGAGAAGAGATGGACCACCACCACCACCACCACCACACTCTGTGCGCTTCAAAATCAATGATTATGTAAGGCTGTCGCGTTCGGGGAATAAATTCGCAAAGGGTTTTGAGCAAGGATGGACACGCGAGATTTTTAAAGTTAGGGCTGTGAGACCTAAAGGTGTGATAATGATGTATTACATTGAAGATTTGAATGGGGAAGAAATCTCAGGAGGCTTTTACCGCGAGGAATTGCAGAAAGTTGCTTTAATTTAGAAAAAAATGTGTTTAAAATTGAGAAAATTTTAGGAAGCAAAGGTTCAGGAAGGAGAAAAATGTACCTGGTGAAATGGCTAGGGTACCCAGAAAGCTTCAACACCTATATAAAAGCTGATGCAATAATGAAGCTTAAATAGTATGCAACATGGCTCCTAACCATTTCTACGTCACACTCCCGTCCTCCTCGTCCCTGTCTGTACACCCTAACAACACGCTAGCCAACTTTGTAACAGAACTCCATGGGCACATTGAATTGGGTCGTGATTCGTATGAGGTGGGGATATGCGAAATTCAGCTGGACACCGTCTTTTTAAATATTGAACATAAAGAAACCGTTTTTACGATTCTTAGAGACATTGACGAGTGTGAAAAAGCTGGGGTAGCTATGGATGAAACTATGCGCATCGCTTGGACTAAGATTGCACGGTATTACAGTACAGAAGTAAGACTAGGGCCGGGTCAATATGGTTCGGCCGAGGATGTTGTGAGAGGCTTAAACGTAAGTTTAAGAAACTCAAACCTTACGAATGATTTAGTATATGAAATCGTAAACAACCCTGCACATACACTAATCCTAAAATCAAAGACTAACAGATGTCTTAAAGAACATAGAAAGTTCAAAATTCTAACCAACGGCCGATATAGCGCAGCCTTCCAAAGAGACACATTTCACGAGACACAGTATAACTTGTCCAGATTAATGTATCAATTGAAGATGGAGAAATTGGCTGAAAGGTCCCCAGACATGTGCTATATTTACAGTAATATAGTGGAGCACCAGTTTGTTGGGGATACCCAGGCACGCCTGCTGCGCATTGCTCACATCCCCAACCATAGAGGAAGGAGTTTGAGTATTACATATGACAGACCCCATTATGTGAATGTCGCAACTAATTTAATAACCAATATCACAATATATATAAGAACGATTGAGGGCGAAAACTTCCCATTCGGTAACGGGAGCTTAACAGTGAAGCTACACTTTCGACGCACTGAGTTATAATGGATAGAAAGCCTTTCACCGTCTATCGAGGGATGCGATACCAGCGCGGTAGTGGACTTGGATCCATTTTTTCATCCATACTACGTACGGCTGTTCCTTTGCTGAAGAGGGGTGCCAGATACCTTGGAAGGAAAGCGCTACAATCAGGCCTTAACACTGCAGAAGACATATTGGCCGGGGCTAAACCTAAAGAAGCTCTAAAAAAACATTTAAAGCGTACACGGAACGAAATCATCAAAGATGCAAAGAGAAAAATGCGTGGTGGCGGGAAGAAGAAGAGGGCTCCCCGGAAGAAGAAGAAGGGGTCACGTGGTATTAAACGTAAAAGGCTATCAAAAAAGAAATGCTGTAAGCGAATGAAACCTATGGTTGACCACTTTTTTGACTGATATAAGCTAAGGATATTGATCTCATGAATCATAGTTTGTTTACCACTTGTCGAGAGAGGAGTCACTATTTCGCCATGGCACGCTTCATCCACCCATGTAGTTCACAATGCTGTAAATCGGAGCTGTCCTTTTTTGAGCTCCCGCCAACCCAAGTTTCTATTGAGCACAGTGACTTTATTACAATTAACCCTTTAAACACAATTAGTTCACCGAGTGCACCTATAGAATTCGTGATACCCAGCTCAGGTCCTTACTTTTTTGATCCAAGCTGTGTGCACATGTACGCTAAGCTACGTATAGCCCATTCTGATGGAACGGCCTGCGATGACAAATATGCTGTATACCCTGAAACAAACTTTCTGCACGCCATATTCAACCAGTGTGACGTATATTTAAATCAGACCAACATATCGGCAGGCACGGGGTACTATCATCTACGAGCCTATTTGGAAAATGTCCTCAACTTTTCCAAAGAAGCGAAGGCTACCTTTTTAAGTGCGGAGGGATATTATCAAACTAAAGATGAAAATAGTATAAAGGACAAATTTAAAAATTCTAAAAAGAAAATATACGAGTGTTTTGGACGGTTGCACACAGATTTCACTTTCCAGGAGAAGTTGCTTGTGAACGGGGTGGATATGAAAATAAAGCTCACCCGCACGAGTCCTGAGATCTGCTTAAATCTGGATGCGAATCAAGAAGAGGGTGCAAAGTCCGTTGTGGTTCACATTATGGACACATACCTCCGCGTACGGCGAGTGAAATTAAGTTCACCAAAACAACTAGAAATTGAGAAAAATTTACTAAACGCTACAGTGAAATATCCTATTAACAGAGTGCAGATCAAACTATATACGGTTCCTGCAGGGTTGGCATCGAAGCAGATAGAAAACATTGCCCTGGGAAATCTTCCTAAAAGGATATTAATCGGCATGCAGGACCACGCTTCGGTGAATGGAAAATATAAAAAGAGTGCCTTTAAATTCGAGAATTTCGGACTTAAAAATATAACTCTATACGTTAATGGCACTGCTTTGGGTGGAACAATGGGTACGGACTATTCATCAGACGCTGTGTTACCTCTTTGTGCCAGAGCCTATAGTAATCTGACCCATATTGCAGGTGATTGTGATGAGCTTGGTAATGGGGTAACGCAGGAAGAATTCATTGATCAATTTAACCTTTATCCGTTTGACATTACACCTGACTTATCTGCTAGCGTAAATACCCATTTAACACCACAGCAGAGCGGTAACATCTCAGTGCGACTGGAATTCGCCAAGCCTATAGACGCTCCTATTAGTGTACTAGTATATCTCGAATCGCAAGCCCTAATAGAAGTAGATAGATTTAGAAGCGTTATCACTGACTTTTAAAATGGATGCTAATACACTTCAGAAAGTAATGGAGCGAGTCACACGTTCCAAATTTATCGGCGTGTTTGCGAAGAATGAAACATTGAGTTTGCCAAGTACGCGAGAATGCGGTAGTCTTATTGTGAACACAGACATCATCGGTAATGAAGGGATTCACTGGATCGCTGTCTATTTTAAAAATAGACAGCGCCTGTACTATTTTGATTCACTCGGTACTCAACCCTGGAGTGACCCTATTATTGTAAAATTTCTCGCTCAGTTACATATTCCCGAAGTTGTATGGAACCCATTTCGTATGCAGGGATATTTTACTAATGTTTGCGGAATGTACTGTGTCTCATTTCTCATGCATATGTCAAATGATAAAGAATTTATAAATTTTTTAAATTTATTTGACCCGTGTCACACTCACCGAAACGATGAAATGGTATGCAGACAGATAAAAAACCGTTTTCCAATTGTACGTACTCGTTGTATATTATAATGTTTTTGTTCGTATATTTGTATATTCGTTTATTGTACTGATTTCTTTCATTTAATAAATTTATGAAAATATATTGTGTCTTCTTATCCCAAAAAGATCGAAAAACACTTACATTATTTGACATTGTTGACTGATCAGTATATCATCCGTATTCCCTTCAAAAGATTGTATAACTCGTGTCAAATCCTCATCGGACCTTAAAGGAATAATGAAAACATATACAGAGTATACAGACAGACAGATCCCCATTATGTGAAGATATCTTTGGTTCGAGGAGTGAACGCCATAAAAATTTCGATTTTAGCATAATGGGGAAATAACACTGATTGACATTTTTGGCGAGTATCTATTTGACGAGATACTACAACTCTCCATATATATAAAATTCTAATTATATGCACTTACATTTCTATGGTAGTCCCTTGCGTCGGGTTGTAAGGAGCGTTACTGCAAATATCTTCTACGGTCTGCGTTGAAAATAGTTCGCCACAATCAGACGCATTGAAAAGACTAATTGTGGTTAATGCTGCAGTATCACGTTCTTCATACAAGTCTGGGGAGACGTACAGGTCCATGGTGGAGGATGTGTGACACTGCTGACTGATCAGTATATCATCCGTATTCCCTTCAAAAGATTGTATAACACGTGTCAAATCCTCATCGGACCTTAAAGGAATAATGAAAACATATACAGAGTATACAGACAGACAGATCTCCATTATGTGAAGATATCTTTGATTCGATTACCAATTTCGATTTTAGCATGATGGGGAAATAACATTGATTGACATTTTTGACTAGTATCTATTTGACGAAATACTACAACTCTCCGTATATATATAAAATCGAATTATGGACACTTACATTTCTATGGTAGTCCCTTGCGTCGGATTGTAAGGAGCGTCACTGCAAATATCTTCTACGGTTTGCGTCGAAAATAGTTCGCCACAATCAGCCGCATTGAAAAGACTAATTGTGGTTAATGCTGCAGTATCACGTTCTTCATACAAGTCTGGGGAGACGTACAGGTCCATGGTCGAGGAATGATTATTCACTGATGCGAAAATAGCTACTGTTACTCCCAACTGAAAATATCCCCTTTTATATGCACATTCGCCAAGCTCCGCCCAAAAGACCAGATGTCCGTCGTGATTGGCTGCCGATGTAGCTGGGTGGAGCTATGACGTGTACCATTCCGCTATAACGGGTACGGACGAGTAATTGCATCTTTATATTTTCACTAATAGAATTAATGCTCTTATTCTCCTTTGAAAAGTATTTGGTGATTCGTATAGAACTTTTGATATTGATTCCAAATATGGTTTCAGAAGTTTTCTATCACCCATAGTTTTCGAGAAAATAATATTTCCATTTACTCAATTTCCCGCATCATTAGTCACTAATGTAATCGAGAGGGTATAAAGAATATATCATAATTATATTTTAAAAATAACATTCGGTTTCAACGTTAAACTGTAGGTCTAAGGTGGTCATTACACATAATAAAATAAAGTGGTTGGCAGATAAATGGGCACCCTACGTGTCCTATGGGGTAATCTCTACTGAACTTCATTGCTAATAACTCTCAGTAATCGAATGACATCCCAAGTCGTACCTTTTCATTATAAATTGAATCCTTTATTTGAACAAAACTCTCGCTCTCTTTCTATATATATATATATATATATATATATATATATATATAGTGTATGAGAGATAATTGTTATTATTACTAAATTGAGGTTATTGGTAATGGATCTGGGCAAGGTGTAATAATGTAATAGACCATAATATTCTATTGAAATAATTTGTATTGTTATGGTTTTAGATAATTTAAGCTCAGGACCTGCATTGTCTACATCGACTCCATCCGTGATATAAAAATAAATGCATATTTTATTTAATTATTTCATTACATTTATCGAATGTAAATTATCTGCTGCGGTGGATGACTCCCCATCCAACTACCACTCAGATCCAACGTCGCTTAGTTGCTCGGCTGAGTTATGATAAAAGAAAATTATGGCAGTGGGTATGAGTAAGTTGTTTGATGTAATAGAACACAACATTCTACTCAATAATTTGTGCTGTTGCGGTATTAGAGGGTCAATCAGTGACTGAATTAAAAGTTATTTGCCCGATAGATATAATATGCATCAGTAAATGAGGCTTGCACCACTAAAGCGTTTGCCAAACATGGTGTACCACGGTAAATTCAATTTATATATATATATATATATATATATATATATATATATGGGGGGGAGATCTCTCACCCGTTCTTCGGCCCGACCCCGTTTCATTGTAGAAATAATAATAATAATATATATATATATATATATGGATGAAATTCACAATAAAACGTGAAATGAATGAATGCTGAAACAAGGAGTGAGGCGAGGTTTTGGTTGATTTGACTCGTAGAAAGGTAAAATAAGGCCGACCGAGTTGGGCAGATTCTCGGAAATCCTTTCCTCTATCGGATTATGTTTTGGGTATAAAAAGGACTCTAGGGACAAGAATCGAACGAAAAAGGTCTCTAGGGACTCGATTCGAACTGATTTAGTTTCTGCCTTTCATCGTGTGTGTGTGTGTGTGTGTGTGTGTGTGTGTGCATGAGTTGTTTATTATATATATATATATATATATATATATATATATATAGCGGGGTCGGACGTTTTTCCCACTGTTATTCGTGACTTAAATATTTATAATAAAAATCAAGTGTCTAAAAAGTTATTTAATAAGCAGAAATAAGATGTTTAAAAGAACAGATAATCTCCGTCCGACCCCGCTATAGTGGCTTGGGCAATTCCAAATGAATAATTTCTTTTTTTTCGGCATTTTTTCATTTTTCGTCGCAGGAATGAGGCTATATGTTTCATAAGTTTTCATCTCGTTTGGTGGAATTGTATCGTAAATTATTTAAATGAAGTTTCATAATTAAATTAATTGGTTTTACTGTTATTTAGGAAAATTTATATTGGGAGCAAACGTTACAATAATAAGCTTATGTCGATATAGTTACCCATTGAATTGGAACTCTTTATTCACGTTTGCTATTATTTATTGAATGGTGGATAATTATTTGGGTATCCCTTATAAAAATCATTTCTGTCTAACGATTTATTTATTGGGTAACTTTACTAATTCTATTAACGCGTAAATCTTTCTGAAACATGAAATCATTGTTCAAAGGCTTTATTTGCTGGATCTATTTAAACTCCTTCGCGTGCAGTTTAGGTAATTACATTTATTCAAGTAGAGTTTGCAACCTCTCCTTTCTTCAAGCGAGTACTGCAACGTTATACACTATCGGATTATGTTTTGGGTAACTTTTGGACAGAAATAAGATGTTTAAAAGAACAGACCCCGCTATAGTGGCTTGGGCAATTCCAAATGAATAATTTCTTTATTTTTCGTCATTTTTTCATTTTTTCGTCGCAGGAATGAGGCTATATGTTTCATAAGTTTTCATCTCGTTTGGTGGAATTGTATCGTAAATTATTTAAATGAAGTTTCAATTAATTGGTTTTACTGTTATTTAGGAAAATTTATATTGGGAGCAAACGTTACAATAATAAGCTTATGTCGATATAGTTACCCATTGAATTGGAACTCTTTATTCACGTTTGCTATTATTTATTGATTGGTGGATAATTAGTTGGGTTTCCCTTATAAAAATCATTTCTGTCTAACGATTTATTTATTGGGTAACTTTACTAATTCTATTAAAGCGTAATGAAAGAGGCGCTTGTGTTATTTTATACGGTTGAATCTTGTATAACCATATAAATATATATTGTGGTATTTTATATGATTCATTAGTTTATTATATATACAAGTACATTTGGAATAACAGCCGTCATATATGTGTTACACGATTAATGGGACACATGGCGCTATCTGGAATACCTTGCGCTATCTGGCAACTCAGCCAGAATAGAGGATTATAAAAGATTGCGAAGCTGGTGAAGAACCATTCCCCCCTCGGCTCCGGCCGAGTAAGGAGCTCTGCTCCTTCTATTTCTGGCCCTTTGGTAAACCCCTTAGTGGCCTCTTAGGTTAGGGAAACGAAAATAAATTGGGGGAGAACTCCACTCTGTCCTTCAGGTGTCTCTCTCCCTCCTTCAGGTCTCTCTCTCTCTCTCTCTCCTGCATGTATCTTCCTCCTTCAGGTGTCTCTCTCTCTCTCTCTCTCTCCTGCATGTTTGCCTCCAGCATGTGTACTGCATGTGTACATCCAGCATGTGCACTCCTGCATGTGTGCGTATGTGTGTACCTCCAGCATGTGTACCTCCTGCATGTGTACCTATCCTCTCTCCTTCAGGCGTCTCTCCCTCCTACAGGCATCTCTCTCTTCTTCATCTCTCTCTCCTTCAGCTGTCTCTCTCTCTCTCCTTCAGGCGTCTCTCTCACCTTGGCTCAGCCAACTGGCTGATTCGGAGCCTATAAAACAACGCCAGCCCGGCTGGAAGTCTTAGTGTGCACTTGGCTCCTGCCAGGTGAACACCTCTCCTCCTTTCTCTCCTCCTCCTCCTTTCTCTTGGGGGATAACGCCGCCTCCAAGTTTCCCCCCACCCCCCTTTGCAACAACCCCCTTCCCCCTTTGCAACATTACATAATAACCTGCAACATTCCTGCACTCTCCCCTTTTGCGGCTATACTACTAAAGAGCACGAGTTACCTACATCAAATATATAGTTATTGACGTACCTGAAATTAATCCTGACTGCAGAAACTTTCTTAATAATCTACAACTAATCTTTCACCAACTTCTCTGAAACTCCGTACGAAACTGAACTTACAGTGTCTTATACAAAAAAAAAAAAAAAAAAAAATTGGTTGGATTACTCACACATTTCGAATGGTTGGTGTGAAAAAACTATATCGGGCTATGGGCTGATTGCCTGTTACCCTCATCTGTTGGAAATTTCCAGCAGATTTCAGTGGAGAGTTAACGACAAAAGCCCTACGTTCTTTCGTTAGAGAGTTATGTATATGTAGGTCTTCAAAGGACCTCTATGTTTATTTGCCTTCGGTATTTGCGCTGCTTAATGGTAAAGAAAGGAATTGCCTTACCTTATTATTTCGTTGGGCCTCGCTTCTGTTTCGATGTAGGGCGCGACGATCTTTTTCGATGTAGGGCCGTGGAGTTACACAATGAGTTGATTTGATGTAACTAATATAGGCAGTCACTATTTAAACACCTGAAGGAATAGGCCTATCATTTTTATAGTTATTAGGTGTTTTATTAAGAGGATTTCACTCAGAACTTATAGGAAGATAAAGGATATCTTCCTTGCTTAAAGCATCGCTGTAACATAAGCAGCTCCAAGCGAGCCGATATAATATAATCTTCGTATTTTAGTATTTGCCGAATTTGCAATGTTTGTTGACTCTTCTCTTTATGTAATTTTCACGAGTTGGTAGTGGAAATTTTTGAACACGAAATAATAAATTTGGTTTTCTTGTTATGCAGGCCCGATGCCTACATATGGGTTCTATGTATGTATGGCAATTATTTTCATTCCCAATAGGCTATGTCGCCAATTCCGAGGCAATTTTGTAGATATTTAATTCAATTAATTAATAATTTATATTTAATTATGAAATAAAGGTATCACATACGATACCATATTGTAAGCGTGTATAGTTTTTCCATAGTTGGTTAGTAATTAATATTTCTGTTATTTCTTTGTATCATATATTTTTTTTAATACATTTTTATATGTATCTTCTCTAGAAATGAATAGAATTGAGCGGATTTAAACAGAATCAAAGAGCAATTAGGTTTCTGGAGTATTTGGATGCTTAACCGTCCTCCGCGTCCAAATGATATATCGACCCGTGATTCGGTTTCAAAGTTAATGTGAAAAATGCTCTGTATGAATTGGTCCCCAATTAACCCACCCCTAATATCTCCAGTCTAACTGTAGAGTAAGTTAAGCCCAGCCTTGTAGAGGTCATCCTAGAGATTCTGGAAATCGTTCAGAGCGGGTAGAGTAAATTAGGGTCCACAGAAGGATTTCTCACCAAATCAGGTTTGAGTAATTTACCTTAGGCTTTGTTAAGATATGAGTTCATGGTAGGTCTTAGACCACAATGTAGGCCTAATTTAACTGGACCTAGTTTAAACGTTATGACGAAACTGGGGCTTAGAAATACAATTGTTCAATTACTGAGTGTTATTTGATAAGTCCTGGTCTCCTTAGACAGGCCTGATCTTCTTGGAGTCTTTCTTCTAGTTGCTTAATTTAGGTGAGCGCTCTTGCTGGTTCTACGCTCTTCCGTTTCAAGCCTCTTGGTTCGCCATGCCACTCTTCATCCATGTTCTTTGTCTTCGGCTTTTTCCCCCCCCAGCATCTTTTTTGTTTGTTGGTTGAATGGTAGTGTGTTTCAATATTACCAAGCACCCTATATCACACAGTATATAAATACTGGTGTGGAGAATAACTCTAGTGAGCAACCAATTGGTTTCACCCACCCAGTCATTGACATTAAAGGAGTTTAATAATTGTTAAATTAACTACCTACCTACTCAGTAGACCATTTTTGTTACCTGCCAACTACCCACACGTATCAGTTTTCCATATTAAACTGTCGGTACTCTTTTTCACGACTTTTACTGTTAGTTTGGAGGATAAATCATTACCATCATTATTACCAGCTAAAGATGGGCCCATTTAACTAGACCTGCGGTTCTCTGACGTTCGGCCCCAGTAATTGGGAGAACCTGCAGCCTCATCTGATTCCAGACATTTATACAAACAGGAAAAAGGAAATGGAAAAAATATTCCTGTTTTAAATAATTATATTTCCTTATTCTAACACAGGCGTAAACGCCAACTCTAACATACATCTAACATCAACACCTCATTCTAATAATCATCAGTTTAAATAGTCTGTTGACGTTTCTAAAAAATTCCATCTACGTTTGTGAAATCGAGAAAAGTCATTCGGTCAATAAAACTATAGAAAAGAAGGCAGCCACGAAAATATTAAGCTTCACATCCGAAACCATTGTGTAAAGATTTGTGAAGCTGCGTTTAAAATCTAATTTCCTCGTGAACTGAAAATAAATATTGAGCTTTCGCTGCCTTAATAATTTCTTTTCAAAATCTTCGGTATGAAATTATTCATCGACTTTTTCGGTATGAAATTATTTTCTGTGATTTTTTCCACAGATAGAATCAGTTCCATTATAGTAAAGAAAGATTGTGTAAAACTTTGCGCAATTTTGACATAATTCGGTTCTTCCAGAATCTGTTAGATTAACATTTAACAATGAACAGAAATCCAACATTTGTAGACGCATGAAATTATAGTTTCCCTAATAAATTGTTGATTAACAGAAAATGGTTAAGAGGGGTAACTTTTACGCGGTACTTTTCACTTTAATACGAAAGTAAACTTGTAAAGTATATGCTAATTGTAAATTATTTAGTATTACGATACCTATAATAAGTAAATAAGTTAAAAATAAACGAGTAAATTATTCTGAATTCATTTCATTCAATCAGCAATCTTTATTTCCAAATGAGACCAGTGAAACCTAAGCTTAGGGTCCAAATTAAACAGGAAAAATAAATATCAATACTGTAGTCAACTAGCATTTGTATGTTAAGTTATTGTAATATTTATAATTACTTTTCCCGATCAAAAATCATTCATTCATTTAAATTTATTTATACAAACATTTAAAAATTTGTTGGAAAATTGAAGCTCAATTTTCGTCAACAGTAAACTTCTGAATTATCAAATCTGAATAAACTATGCAATTTTATTAGATTTAAACGCGAATTAAACTACAGTATACAAACATTTAGTAATTATGCAGCTAAGGGGCGTCGCCGAGTTCGATGATAATTTTTGTTTTTTCTGCGTGTTTTTTCGTGCTTTGTGTAGTAGATATTGTCAATAGTTGTGGAATTATGAAAAAACACGTTTTAAGGTGTTTTGGATAGACAAAGTACCACTGCACAAAGCACAAAAAAGTAGCAGAAAAAAATCAAGAAATATCACCATATAACGCCAAAAAAATAATTATCACCTAACCTAACCTGTTTTAGTGTTGCAGTGAAATAATGCCTTATCTCTTTGAATAGCGCACTTTTTACTGCACTGAGAACAATTACAAGATTCCGGAATAACGCCGTGGTCTCTAAAAAGGTCTAAGGCTAAATCGTCAATAAAATAATAACGATAAACTTCGATATAATTAAGATTGCAAGTTTCGCACACGATGTTGGAATCTAGACTGAGAAATGGGGCGATTTTAAACATGGGATAGAGCCATGTTTATAAAGCCGCGACGCCCCTCAGCTGCATAACAGCCAAACATTTAATATTTTTTAATTCTTGAGGAAATAGTACACTTTTATAGTTAATAGATACGAAAATAAAATTCTGCAGTAGTGTATGTCGCAGGTTACAGCTATTACATAGTTAAACGTGTAATTTACAATCTCTTTCATCAACTTTTAAAAAAACGACTTAAAACCGTCAACTATTCGAGGTTTATTTAAAAATAAAGTAATACCTAGTACCTTCCTCACATTTTATTTTTCTAAAACCAATGGATAGATTTATTGTAAATGCTACACAAAGAGTGTTTAAATTTTAGTCATAATAATTTGTTTCTGTGGCTGACAAAAACCATATATCAACTTGCAAAAGATAGTCTGACCGGGAAGGTGCATTTGTAACAAACTGGCAATCGTTTCATTGCCATTTAGTGTTTTAAAATAGCTGTAAAACCAGCAAATATTTTGGTTAAGAGTTTATCAAATGGAGGGTTACCAGAACGGCCCATTGGATAAAAAAAAAAGTAGATAATGAGTATATAAAAATGTTAATTGATCATGTAGTTATTTTTGAATTTTATAAACCAACTATATTACCTCATTTGGTTAGGTTAAGTAGTTAGGACCCTATCTTACTTACAATATTGCAATTATTGAATATAATACGTGGCTGGTTTCCACCTACTGTGGGCTGTTATCGACCTGCCTTGGGACGTTTTTACAATGGACAGTTTTTTTCACGAGACATTATGGCCGTCAACTAATCAAATTTCGCTCCAATGTGCTCAACACAAATGTACAAGTTCGAAATAAATGAATGTCAAAAGCTAAGTTTTCACAAAAGAATTTTTGTCATACAATATGAAATATTTACACAATATAAAAACGGGTCAACGATCATATTACAATGTGTGGTGTATGGTGATACACTAGAGATGGTAGAGCATGTATATGGGATATTTCCAGATGCATATGGGATGTGCATTGAACATACAGATGCTGAAGTTAATAAATACAAACAAACAAACACACTTCATTCTACAAATAGTAGAATAAATCAAGAAAGAAAGGTGGTAGGTGCGCTGAAAAAGCTTGTGAGAAAGCAGAAAGACACTGGATAGAGATGCTGCCGGATGTTTACGTGAAGGTATGTTAGTACAGATACTTTTGTATGGGTGTGAAACATTGACATGACATGGAGAGGGAGAAGTTGATAGCAAGAGACTGAGATAGATAGATAACCTGAGAAGTGTGGCGTGCGGCGGGCTGATACCGTGAGAAATCGTGTGGTGCTGGACGGATGTGGTGTTCAGAAGTCGGTGGTCATTGTATGCTCTAAAATTTTCTTAAAGAACCCTTCCACAATCTCAACACAAGCGAAAGCAATTAAAAATTTGAGAACAAAATATATATACCTGTTGTACCTATTTGGTAAAATATGAGCACGGACGAAAATTTAAACAAATGTTGGACCAACTTCTATAAGTATGGAGTTGAAGATGGCGAAATAAAAATTATTTAAAAAAAAATCTATTTCAATCAAATATAATTTCGGAGACAAATTTGCAGAATTCTACCGTAGTCTCTACTTTAGATTTCTTTGAACCAAAGTGACATTTGCGAAAATGAGTATGTGAGCGCACCGATTCTGGAGAGACGAGTGAAGCGAGCGCGTCTAGTTATTATTATTATTGACATCATAAGTGAAATTCTATTTGATTCGATTAATTTTCATAAAATAGAAATTCGATTAATTTTCATAAAATAGACATCACTTCATCGCAGTCACCAATTTCTTCATGATGTTAACTATAATGGATTGATCATTGTGGTAAACAAATTTAAAAGCTAACCCCAACTTTTAAACCAGGCGCGTGTGCTAAGAGAAAGTTTTTTTTTCTCTACGTAATGGTAATTCCGATTTAGAAATCAGAACCGCAGAAAACGACCATTCGCATAAATGGGCCACACAAACAGTCGTTGTAACTAATACTTTCTTGAAAATAATAAAGAAAAACATTCATCGTGATATAAATTTAAATGATTGTTGAAAAACAACCTTGAAAACTCTAATAGCTAAAGTTTGTTTTTTCCTGTTTAAGGTGCTTCAACCCTGCTGGATTATCATTTTTTTAATATAGATTAATTTCTGTTGCCCCCGAAGAAATGTTTTTTAAGTAATTGTGAATAATTTTTTATTTAAAATTACACATCTAAAATTAATAAGAAATTAATCTTACAAAATTACTTAAAATATTTTAATTAATGCAATTTTAACTTGAAATTATTAAAAATCGTAAAATTATATTTCTAACTTAGAGTTTAAGGAGCAACTAATATTTTTCATGAAAATATTTTAATATAAAAATTATGTTTATTTTCCTGTTGAAATGTAAAATCATTTGTCAGTAATGTTAAAACAGAACAGATAGAATATAATGAAATTCTACAACCTCTGCATTGACTTTCATAGAATTTAATTTGAGCTTTGAGGCAATAAAAGCCGGATTAAAATAAAAATCATCTTAAAACCTAAGCAAATATTTCATCTGAAAATTCTTATGAACGCCTTCAGAAATCTTTATAAATTTGGGTAATTTCAGTCTTTGTATGCAATAAATTGTGAGTTGGATCGTTACTGAAGGATATTCCTGGCATTACACAAGATGTGGAAATAAAAGGCACAGTGGAAAAATGCTTTTAGGAAAAAAAAACCGGTGGAAAAAATCCCCCGGCGGAAAAAATCCAACAAGGAAAAAATCCCCCCGGAAAATATCCCCCGGAGGAAAAAATCCCCCAGCTGAACAGAAATGAAGGCTAATAATTTGAATAATAACGTAGGTGTGCATTCGTTCGTTCTGTGGTGATGCCTGACAGAATCGCACCAAAACAGCGCCTAGGTAATACTAAGCGCTGTTGGTGCAACAGGGTAATCCAAAATTTTTTTTTTTTTTTTTTTTTTTATTTAATCATTACTTATACCAAAGCATTTTACATAATATGTTATAACAGCAGTAAATGGTAATTGTACAGCTCCAGCATCAGTAGGTGCACGTTGAAAACATATTCTACCATTAACAATATCAAGATCATTAGTACTAGTAAGAAAATATTTACCAATAATCACACGACTATTAGCAAACTCAGCAGTACATTTTATTTTACGATACATATTAAAATATCTTGTAGCAGTAAATGAACGGGCACGTTGATGATTAACAACATTAGTATGATGTAAAGTATTATTAGGCTCAAACATAATAAACATTGGGGGGAAGGTAAAGGGAGACAACGAGGTCTGGGCCCTAACCTCACCATCCCCATAACCAATACAGGCTACATGGCATGAACCCTGGCTAGATGGGCCAGAACCCTGGCTACATGGCATCAACCTTTTTGCGGGTGGATATTCAACATAACCAACATATTAAAATGGGGATAATACTGGAATCTTACACCACATAATCTAGAATAATTATGAATTAACATTTTCATTTTATCCTTCTGGGGGATTTTTCCTCCGGGGGTTTGTTTCCGGGGGGATTTTTTCCTTGTTGGATTTTTTCCGCCGGGGGATTTTTTCCAGCAAGTCGTAAAAGGAACAGTATTAGCTCCATTCCTATTCATTTTCAATGCTAAGAGACACAATGAAGTAACCAACAACAGTATAACGATATCCTTTGCTGATACAAGATCAGCAAAAAAAATTAGAAATGCAGGAGAGGTGGAGGGCCTAAGAAAGTGGACAAACAGGATATACAGATTGTCAGAAGACATACTTTTATGATGAATGCACTTCCGACGGTCCAACGAAGGTGGTCCATTTTGGTTAAGCTCGGCCTTAGGCGTAGGGATCCGATTAACAAGAATGATAAATAGTTTCCACCAAATTTTTTCGAAGGAGTGAATGGAAATACTTCAGTTCTCAATGGCAGTATTCTTTCACTCAAATGATTTTTGTTGCACGAAGTTTATACGAAAGAGGCACTGAATGAGGGAGATGAATTTACAGGCTCTTACGATAACCGCTGATGGTCAAGAATTTCATGGGGTCTTTATCAAATGAAGGCAAAGGCCGGAGTTTACAGGGGCAGAGGTTCGACCACCCTCCTTGAAACAATGCCTCAAGCAAGAATTTTATGGGAAAGAGGTTCGACCTCTCTTGACAATGGGCTCAGGCAGGAATGATTTAATTTACAATAATGAAATAAATAAGTCAAAATTTGGGGGAGTGCAGTTGTGGAGATCAAAAGAATTCTTGACGTTAAGCATAATTTAAGCATATATCAGAATTTTGAAAGATTCCAAAATAAAACTAAAAAATATATAAAAAACGATTTTGTCGAGTATACATTCTTAAATGGCGACAATATCGTAGTTGTACAATGTACATCTTGTATCATACATTCTGCGCCCATCGTTAAGTACAATTACAATCATCAACCAATTTATATTTCGTTATTATAGTCAATTAGTTAATTAGTTAGTTAGTTAATGACAGTTAATTATAATTTTATAGTGTTTTATATTTATAGCCAATTAAGGTGACCATTATTCTAGGATTTAATTCGGTAGTCAGGGACGTATTGAGAAAGCTGGATTAGGAGTATAACACAAAGAACATGGGCACATACATATAATATAACGCACATCATAATGTTTTAAATTACGAGCAAGCGAGAGAGAGAATGTCGCATTTTCGGCGACGTCATCGGAATTCGAACACTCGTGTCAGCACCAACGAGTGTCTTGCGAGAGGTTAAATAATTAAAAGAAAGGTAAAATTATTAAATAAGTGACTGCATACACATGGACGTAATTACATGTAGACACGCACTGATAGGTTGATAGGGCATAAGTAGTTGAAGAATAATTGAATGAATTTATATGGTTCCAGAGAAATTAAGTCAAGAATAATTGAAGATTATTCAGTGAATAATTCACGCTGTGGTTAAAGACAGTAATTAATAACTACAAGAAGATACTAATTTAACATTATTCATTCCAAGCAAAAACATTAATATATGAATGAATATGGTCAAATAATGCTATTTATATTGTGTATCACTAGACAGGACAACGTATAAATAATGACTTATAAAGTAAATTTTTTATTATGTTAAAGAATTTACCATACATTGAATACTAAAGATACCCACATACTACAGATGCGATTTGGTATTCAAGGTATGGAAAATGTGAAGGGAATTAATTTACTTTATGACGTCATAGTATCAAATTATGCAATACACGTAAATTTATAATTAATACGTTTATGTAGTTCCTTAATTTGGATAGTTAAGTCATTATGAGGAGAAATAAAAGGAAATGAGTTAGAGAGACGCGGTAGTAAAGAGTTTAGGGCCCTGTTTACAAACGTGAGTGAAACGGTAAAGAAATATACAATAGCTTCGTAAACTATGTGCTTTTGGGGATTGTATTAAGTAAACGAGTAAAGTACAAACAAGGGTTCAAATCCTGACACATTCAATGTTTATGCATAATCTAATAAAATTTAGGGATGAGGGTTAGTTGCAAAAAACAATTAATTATAATAAATTCTATATGGGAAATATCGTGATGGAAATGTAAAATGATCAACACCATCGATTGTCTTGTTTTTACTTTCAGGGAATGAAATTGAGGGACATTCACTTCTCAGAGCGAACTGCTAATTACAAGGAGTTACAAGGAAAAGAAGTACCTCAAAAGGCCTTGCGGCCCATACCGAGGAGGTACCAATGGCAACGAGTGCCAGGGAAAATTTTGTACACACTCAAATAGTGTGCAAGATTTGGTCTAACCTTTTCTTGAACTGATCCACTGAGGAACTGTTCACAACTTCTGAAGGTAACCTGTTCCACGTGTCACAGATCTTATACGTAAAGTAATTCCGACACACTAGTCCTAAACCGTTTCAAATCCAACTTCCAACCATTGTTGCGAGTTGGGTTATCACTTAAACTAAACATGCTTCTAAAATCGACATCGTTGAACCCGCGTAAGAGCTTGAAAACCTCGATCAGTTGACCGCGCAGCCTCCGAGTTTCAAGCGAAAACAAGTTCAGGGCGCGTAACCGTCGATTGTAGCCCATATGCCTAACGGAAGGGATTAACTTTGTGGCCCTCGCCTGCACTCGCTCCAGCCTCTCAATATCTTTCCTGAGGGCGGGCGACCAGAACTGCACAGCATATTCCAGGTGCAGCCGAACAAGGGAATTGTACAGAGAGAGCACAATCTCCTTGTTCCGAAACTGAAATTGCCTCCTGATATAACCCAATAGTTTCTGGGCTCTCTTTTCCACCTCTACGCACTGTTTCGTAAACTTAAGGTCGCTGCTAATTACCACACCCAAATCCTTTTCTAAATCAGTCACCTCGATATGACTCCCCAACATCGAGTAGTCCGACTTGGATTGGCGTAGCCAATGTGCATCACTTTGCATTTACCCAAGTTAAACGGCATTTGCCATTTTTCGGACCACTCTCCTATCCTACCTAGGTCCGCACGCAGTTCCTCGATCGCTTCGAGCGTCCAACATTGGCCCCAAGCTTGGTGTCATCAGCGAATTTGGCGATCCGACTGACGATGCCACCGTCGATATCATTTATGTAAATGATAAACAACAGCGGCCCCAAAACGGAACCCTGAGGAACCCCACTAGTGACCGAGGCCCAACCCGAACTAGCCCCTTTAATTACAACCCTCTGCCGCCTATTCTTCAGCCAGTTCTCAAACCACCTACCTATTTCCCCACCGATACCCAGCGCGCGCACTTTCGCCATTAGCCGGCGGTGAGGTACCTTATCAAAGGCTTTCTGAAAGTCGAGGTAAAGTATATCAATCGCCCTACTCTTATCGTACTCACTCAACATGACGTGGAAAAACTCGAGCAAGTTGGTGAGACACGACCTATGCCGTCTAAACCCATGTTGGGAGTCCACAAGCAGCTTGTAGGAATCCAAGTGGTCACGATCCTATCCGCTATTATCCCCTCTAATAATTTACCTACAACTGAAGTGAGACTAATGGGACGATAGTTCCCTGGACTTTCGTGATCCCCTTTCTTAAAGATAGGGGTCACGTTGGCTTCTCTCCAGACACCTGGCCCATCTCCAACGATTTGTTGAAGACTGTAGCCAGGTGGGGAGCCACCTGGTCGCGCACCTCCCGCAACACTCTGGGGAGAAACTGGTCTGGCCCTGGAGCCTTAAACGCGCTCAGTTTGTCTATTCTATCGGCAACGACTGTCGTGGTACATCGAACACTATCCAGGCCAGCACCTTCATGCCTGACGCCTGGCTCGGGGATGACGCGGGTGTCCTCCCTGGTGAACACTCCCGCAAAGTACTCATTAAGCCCTGGCTCAGGGCGGTACCAGATGAGCCCAGTGTGATTGGCTTTGTGCGATGGAGGCAGCAAGAGAACAACTCTCTCCTCCACCAGGCCAGGCCTAGAGGTGGGGGCCATCAGTTTCACCTTCGTATGAAGTGACGAACGGAACTACTACCAGGTGTATATATATATAATATATATATATATATAAGCTTGACCTTCGTGAAATGAGTAATCATCGCGCGGAACATTTGAAAGGCTGAAAGGTATAAGGAACTTCCGGTTCTGTGAAGTGAAGCTAAAGACGCTTTTTCGTACTTTCTGCAGTAATATATACGGACAGCAACTCTGGGTGAATATATAAAAGTTTCTGGTAGAACCCTGAATTTAGTCTACAATAGATCTTTTAGATTCCTACATAAATTACTTCAGAAATGCTCACCTTCGCAAATGTTTGCTACCCACAATGTCCCGAGCTTCCGGGCAGTAACAAGTGTTCAATACAGTCTAATGCAAAGTAGTAGGAAATCACCAACCTAATTATCCGAGCTGTTCATCAGTCCTGCCATGTCTGAGTTTATGGAATTCATAGTATGAAAACGTCTGTCTGTAGCTCCACTTAGCTTCGATATTGCTGTACTATTTCCGATTAATTATTTCTGTCCTTGGTATTTAAATTGCAATTTATTCAATTGTCAGTTCGTATTATTAACATTTGTCATATGGGCCATGGTTTGCAATAAACTTTTTCATTTTCATATATATATATATATATATATATATATATATATATATATATATATATATATATATATACACACTACCACACTCGATTAGGTACTCCGGCTTGCCGGGCCGAGGAGGCTCGTACACCTCGTGGGTTGTTGGGGTTTCCTCAACTCCTCGCGGGGTGTGGGCGAAGAGTTACCTAGTTGCGTTTTTTTTTTTTTCCTTTTCTTTTTGCTCCCCCTTTTTTTCCGTCTCTCCCGGAATTTCTTTTGTCTTGACTCGGTCGTGTGCCTCTGTCAATTGTAGTATCCCCCCCCCTCTGTTTGTATTTTGCAGTCTTGGAGTCATCGGGTGCACCCGCCGGGGGGCATCGCTCCGCGGCTGAGCCGTGCTCTGGGGACGGTACGGGCGCCCGGACCGCTGCTGCGTCTGGATTGGGTCTTTGCTTGGCCCTTAACGGACAAATCTCCGTAGTGCCAATCTGCTGTTTTTAAAACGACAGTCAGGTTGGGGGGCGGGCTACCCGGGACGTTGGGCCTGCGCCTTGAAGGATGCAGCGGCGGATGGTGCATTGCCTTGGGTCCGAGGCTGTCTTTTTTGTAAAGCTATTGTTTATGGGTTCAATTTCTAAACTTCAATCTCCCCCTGTTGACGACTCTGGCCCGCCCTTGGATTTGGATAAGACTACTACTTCTGGTCGTTCAGCGGCCTCTGCCTCCGCTGGATTGACCTTCAAGCCGTATGGCCCCCTCTCGTCCTCTGCGGCGTCTGGCTCTCGTGGCCGGACTCGTGGTGGCCGTAGGGTGGGGTCTTCGCGGCCCTTGTTCTCTCGCCCCACTCTCGGTTACCGTTACACATGGACCTGTCCCTGCTGTCAATTTCTGTCCGGTGGACAGGTTCCTTGTTCTCCGCCCTTTCGCTGGCTCCCTTCCGGGCAACTCGGAACGGGTGTTTCAGCGCCTTAAGACGGTGGGGGTTCCCTGTCATTATGATATCCGCCCTCTGAAGGATGGGTCTCTTCTTTTGAAGTCCCGTTCTTCGGGGGTGACTGAGTCCCTTCTACAGTTGCAGGATGTCTTGGGTTCAGAGTTTCTGTGACTCCCCATCCGCAATTGAATAGCTGTCAGGGCACCATTTTCGCTTCCCGTCTGCTGTCAATCCCGGTTGGCGAGTTGCAGGAGGATCTTGCCCCCCAGGGGGTAACGAAGTTCTTCCGCTTTTCGTCGCGCCGGGATGGTGCTCTTACCCCGTCCGCTCGTCTGCTCCTGACCTTTGACTCCCTTGTGCCTCCGGGCCAGGTGTTCTGGGGCGTGGGTGATCGCAAGGTCGTGTGAGTTTTCGGTGCGACCATATGTGCCTGACCCAGTTCGCTGCTTTGGCTGCAACCGGTTCGGCCATGTTAGCTCTGCGCGCCGCTGTGAGGGCAAGCTATGTGTCCGCTGCGGTGGGCCTGCGCACCCTACCCCGTGCACGAAGCCCCCGCGGTGCTCAAACTGCTCGGGGGCCCACCCTTCCTCCTCAAGTTTCAATTCGAGGTGCGGTCCTTAAGGACTACCGAATTCCTTAGTGCGCGGGAGGCGCGCGATAGGGTCCGTGACCGGGAGCCGAGGCGGGGGTTGTCCTATGCTGCGGCTCTTGGCCCTGGCGGGTCCTCGGGCCCCTCCCGTGCTACCTCAGCGTCTACCGGAGTGGTGGCCCCCCCTGGAAGATCCGGGGGTTGGTGGTCCTCCTGGCGCCGCGGGTCCTTGTTCCTCTGCCTCACTTTCAGACATCCCATCTGATTCCTTGCCTACAAGTGCCCCTTCTCCCTCTCCGGCCTTGGGGTCTGGATCCTTGCCTACTCGTCTCTCGGGTGGGGAAGGTGATGCCCCGAAGGGGAGGAGGAAGCGTCGCCGTGGTCGGAGTCGGAGTCCTCCAGACCCGATCATGACCGCTGCTCGCCCTGCTTCCCCTTCTTCACCGGAGGGGAAGCGGCGCGCCGCTCCTGATCCGCTCGGGACCCCCCCCCCCTATACGGAGGGCTGGTGAGGCGTCACCTCCAGGTGCCCCGACCAGTGTCCGGGTGTCGGTTGAGGTACACCGCCCCATGACACCCTCGATTACTGACTCTGTTCCCATGGTGGACCCGGTCGAGAGGAGCCTGGCCCTTCTTCATGGAGTCTCTCTCCCTTCGGCTCCTGCTGAGTGTGGTCGGGTCTCTCTCCTGGATCTACCTCTACCACCTGTGGTGGACCTTTCACCCCCCCCCCCGTCAGTGCTTGTCTGGTTTGACGAGCCCTCGAACATCTGGTTCTCCCTAGCCCACCTCTGGTGGGGAGTCGGGGGTTTCGGCTGGGCCCGTCTCGTCGTCTCTCCCCCTCCCATGGGAGCCTCCCTCTGAACTCCCTGTTCCACTCTCCACCTCTCGTTCTACTACGGGTGAAGCAGCTGCGGAGTCGGTGGCCCCTACCCCCCCGTTCGGGGTGAGTCGGGGAACCCGATTCCGTCCCTGGTTACGGACCGTTGAGTCTGCTGCTCAGCTTGGTCCGTGGCTATTTCTCTGTTTTCTCTGCCTCTTATAATGCCACTTCCCCTTACAGTTCCATTTTGCATTGGAACTGTATGGGGCTTTTAGCTAACTGGGAGAACCTTGCCTCCCTGCTGAAGAGCGAGCGGCCTTCCTGTGTTTGTCTCCAGGAGACTATCGTGGCTTCGCGGGGACTCCCTCGTCTCTCTGGCTATGTTGGTTTCCCTTGCACCCCGGATGAGCACACACGCCGGCGGGGTGCGGCGATTTATGTGCATCATTCGTTACCATCGCGAGGTGTGCCTCTTCGCACTTCCTTGCAGGCTGTGGCTGTGCGGCTCTTTTTAGATCGCCAGTACACTGCCTGCTCGATTTATATTCCTCCTCATGACCCTCCTCGCGACGCGGTTCGCGAGTTGGTGTTGCAACTGCCTCGACCATTTCTCCTCCTCGGGGACTTTAACAGTCGCGACCCGGCTTGGGGAGATGTCCGGTCGACTAATGTTGCTGGTATGTTGCTCTCCTTAATGGAGGAACTTTCCTTTGCGTGCCTCAATTCCGGTGAACCTACCTACTTCCACGAACCCACGGGTTCATTTACCTGTATTGATCTCTCCTTGGTGTCCCTCGATGCCTTACTCGATTTTTCGTGGAAGGTGTTGGGGGACTCTTATGGTAGTGATCATTACCCAGTCTGTCTTGAGCCGGTCGGACCGCAGCCGGGTGTCTCGTCTCGACCGAGGTGGTGCCTTGCGCGGGCTGACTGGCCATCCTTCAGAGCTCGTTCCGTCATTGCCCGTTCGGTGTTGAGCTTTGGTTCTGTGGATGAGAGCTTGGAGTTCTTCGAGCGGGTATTGATGGGCGTCGCGGAGGACTGTATTCCTCGATCTTCCGATAACCCGCGGACGCGTAGCGTCCCGTGGTGGACTCCAGCATATCACCGGGCGGTGTGCGAGAGGAAGAGGGCGACGCGCCGCTTCCACCGCACCCGGCGCGCGGACCACTTGATTGAGATGCAGCGGGCGAAGGCTTTCGCCCGCCGGACTCTCAAGTTGGCCCGTCGGGCCTCTTGGCGTGCTTTTGTGTCCGGCATTTCTTCGTCTACCCCTTCTGCTGCTGTGTGGCGGAAGGTACGTAGTATCAAGGGGAAGCCGGTCCCTGTTAGTCGCCCTGTCCTTCGGGACGGGGACGGCTTCCTTTCGGATCCTGCTGCTGTGGCCGATCGGCTGGCTGGGGCTTTTGCTGCGGTTTCCCGTTCGCCTTCAGCTGCGGATCGTTTGTCGAATGTTACGTTCCCGCCGCCTGGGAACGAGCCCTATAACCATCTCTTTACGATGCGGGAACTTCGGGCTGCCTTGGCAACCCGTCGTTCTTCCGCCCCTGGCCCTGATGACATTCCGTATGACTATTTTGAATCTGCACCCGATGGCCCTACACTTCTTGCTGGATCTTTTGAACCGGGTGTGGGTTGAGGGGTCGTTCCCTTCCCGTTGGAGGGAGGCGATTGTGGTCCCGATACCTAAGCCGGGGAAAGATCCGGCGGAGGTAGCGGGCTATCGGCCTATTGCCTTGACGAGCTGCTTATGCAAGCTCCTTGAAAAGATGGTGGCCGTCCGACTTTCCTTTACACTGGAGTCGCTTGGGTTATACCCCCCGACCCAGTATGGCTTTCGTCGATTTCGGGGTACTCTGGACCCCTTTCTACTCCTTGGTCATGATGTACGGGAGGCCTTTTCCCGCCGGAATCTTGTTCTGGCCGTCTTTTTCGATGTCCAAAAGGCCTATGACACGACCCGTCGGGGAGTTGTCATGGACCGTTTGAAGTCTTTTGGTTTTGTGGGCTTTTTGCCCACATTTCTTCGTAACTTCCTCTGCCGTCACACTTTCCGCGTCCGTAATGGGGCGGCCCTATTTGACCTGTATGTTCAGGAGGAGGGGGTGCCCCAGGGGTGTGTCTTGAGCATCTCCTGCTTCAATCTGGTCATGTCTGCGCTACCGGGAGCCCTTCCGCCCTCGGTGCGATGTTCCATCTACGCCGACGATCTGGCTGTCTATGCCGCGGGGACGAGTCCCCCCCTCGTGGAGAGGCAAGTCCAACTCGCGGTCAATCGGGTTGAACGCTAGGCGTCGTCGGTGGGCCTTACGCTGTCTTCCCCGAAGACTTCGTGTGTGGCCTTCCTTTCGTCGAGGAGACGGGGATCCGGCGCCGTCCCGACCTTTAATCTTACACTCGGGAGTCAGCCTCTGGCCCTCGTTCAGTCAGTGCGTTTCCTGGGTGTGGTTTTCGACAGCCGTTTGAGCTGGGTTCCCCACCTTCGCCGGCTGCGCGAGTCTGCAAGACGTACCCTGGATTTGCTGGGACATCTGTCGCATACTACATGGGGCGCGGATAGGCGGACACTCCTCCGTTTGTACGTGTCCCTGGTACAGTCAAAATTAGATTATGGGAGTGTGGTGTATGGCTCCGCCTCCCGTACGGCCCTTCGGATACTGGATCCGGTCCTCTCTAGAGGACTGCGCATGTCATCTGGCGCCTTCCGCTCCTCTCCGGTTGATAGTCTGCAGGTTGAGTGCGACATCCCTCCCTTGGGGGATCGGAGGTCGTTCCTCATTGCTAAGCACTATCTCCGGATCCTCCGTCTTCCCAACTCTCCTCTGTTCCAGGTGGTGGAGAGGGCGTTCTGTCGGGATGGGGGTTGGTATTTCACCGACACGGTGACCTCCCTCCTCGATGGTATGGGCACTCCTCCTCCATCCGTTATACCGGTCTCTTTCAAGGGTGTTGCACCTTGGGAGAGCACCCCTGTTGCATGCTGTAGGGCGTTGCACCCCGTTCGCAGGGCCGATTCTGACTCTGCCTTGCTTCGGTCTCTGTTCCTTCAGCATGGGGCGTGTCACTCTGCATGTGTTGCGGTCTTCACGGATGGCTCGAGGTCGTCGGGGGCGTTGGGGCCGCGGCTGTTCCCCAGTCGTCTGCCCTTGCTCCCCGATGTACGTCTCCCTGATGAGGCTTCCGTTTTCACGGCGGAACTCTATGCCATTCTGAGCGCTCTGGAGGTGGTGCGGGAGCATCCGGATGGGTCGTTTGTCATCTATTCGGATTCCCACAGTGCCCTGGATGGGCTGGAGTGTTCTGACCCTGTCCACCCACTGGTCCGACGAATCCAGCTACTGTGCCATACCCTTGTCGCTTTCGGTGGCAAAGAGGTGGTATTTTGCTGGGTCCCAGCACATGTTAACGTGGCTGGTAATGAGGCTGCCGATCGAGCTGCCCGTTCCGCGTGCCGACTACAGGTTTCATCCGTGTCCCTCCCTTTTCTGATTATATCCCTGGCTTCCGTAGGTTTTTGCGCTCCCGGTGGCAGAGTCGCTGGGATGGCGCGACGGATAACAAACTTTGCAAGATTAAACCTAAATTGGGATGTTGGGCCTCTTCCTTCCATCGGTCGCGCCATAAGGAGGTGGCTCTGGCCCACCTCCGTATTGGCCACACCCACCTGACCCATGGCTATTTGATGGCCTGGGATCGGTGCCCCGATGTCCCAATTGTAACGTTTTCCTTACAGTTGCCCACCTCCTGGTGGAGTGTCCGCTTTACTCTGCGCTGCGCGCAGAGTATTTTCCCTTTTTGGAGAGCGTCGGGCCTTGCGATAGGCTTGGCGCTATTCTATCTGAAGGTCCCTACTTTTCGATAACCGGGTTGTTCTCCTTCCTCTTTCGCTCCCGACTTCTTTACCGGCTGTGACTCCGCTATGATCTTTCTGCTTCCCCCCCCTCCTTCTCCCCCGTCTATTGTTCATTTCCATTAGCTGTTCCATAATCTTCGTCCTGTGTTCGCTCTGCTATCCACCTTTCTTTTGGTGGCCATGAGCGGTCATACTTTGAAAAAAAAAAAAAATATATATATATATATATATATATAAACCTTTGTCAACCTTGGTTTTGCTTCCACCCAAATTGTTCAATCTGAGAAAGGTAAAGCTTGTCACTCCAACTTAGACCTACAGTTGAACGTGGAATCCGAACCACGCCCCACCAGCAGCCCAGCGTCTTAATCACTAGTCTATGCATTTATCTACCAACAAATTTTTATTTTGTGGAAGAATGAACAGCTGGGTTTTGCTGCGCGCTGTTTGCCGTCCGATCCTGGGGCCGAAGGATTCGCAGTAGTCAGCAACACTAACCACTACACCACCGAGGTGCATATATACAGAGTATCCCAGAAGTCTGGACTCTCAGGGAAACTAGACATTATATTTTTAAAGTGAAACAAACGCATTTCTAATGTCAATTTTACATATTTCAGGAAAGAAAATATCCTGTTGCCTCAGTATACCAATCAAGAGAAGGTGGAACTGGTATTGCTACACGTTTCCGGAAAAAGCCAGAGGGAGGCATATCAGTTATTTCACGAACATTCCCCCCTGTGGCTTTTTCCGGAAACATTTTAGCAATACCAGTTCCACCTTCTCTTAATTGGTATACTGAGGCATCAGGTATTTTCTTTCCTGAAATATGTAAAACTGACATTAGAAATGTGTGTTTCACTTTAAAAACTATCTATTTTCCCTGAGTCCAGTGTTCTGGGACACCCGGTGTGTGTGTGTGTATATATATATATATGCAGAGCTGGGCAGTATTTAAATACATTTGTATTTAAATACATTTGTGTATTTAGAACTGTATTTATAAATACATTTGTGTATTTAGAACTGTATTTATAAATACATTTGTGTATTTAGAACTGTATTTATAAATACATTTGTGTATTTAGAACTGTATTTATAAATACATTTGTGTATTTAGAACTGTATTTATAAATACATTTGTGTATTTAGAACTGTATTTATAATACATTTGTGTATTTAGAACTGTATTTATAAATACATTTGTGTATTTAGAACTGTATTTATAAATACATTTGTGTATTTAGAACTGTATTTATAAATACATTTGTGTATTTAGAACTGTATTTATAAATACATTTGTGTATTTAGAACTGTATTTATAAATACATTTGTGTATTTAGAACTGTATTTATAAATACATTTGTGTATTTAGAACTGTATTTATAAATACATTTGTGTATTTAGAACTGTATTTATAAATACATTGTTTTTCATGTATTTAAATATAGTATTTAAATACTTTAATGAGTATTTAAATACTCAAAATATAAAAATGTAAATACTTTTACTGGTTTAATACACGTTCTGTACTAGCACAGTACGACGCGTCGACAGTGTAATACAGCATGGTTCATGTTTCAACGTGTCAGTTCAATCAGTTGTGTGCCACTCTTAGTCGAAAGCGGTTGATTTCTTTATCGTGTGCGTGTCATGGCTTCAACAAGCAAATCCGGTGAATCAAACAGTGATATATCTGCAGATAACAATTTAGTGCACCCTCTGTTTGATGGAAAATACTTTAAAATTAAATCTAAAGACGGTAATAAGGTAAAGTGCACCTGCTTGCTGTGTAAACACGAAGTCTCTGTTGCAAGCAATGCTGCAACGAATCTGTACACTCATCTGAAGGTAAGTGTTTTTTTAGACATCAAAAAATATCTTGAAATTGACCGAATAATCGTACAAAACGGCTCTGCCTTAAGTGAGCCTGTGTAACTAACTCGTTGCGGAAAATTCATTGATGAAAAAGCTTTTAAAATCGTCTGATCTATCGAGTGGTGTATTTATTTCGAAATTCACCTTGTCCCCTAAAGTAGAAATTTATCAAAACATGAATTAGTGAATGCATATGTAAAATTGTATGTATTTAAAATGTATTTACAAATGTATTTAAATACAATTGATATATTTTGTATTTAGTATCTAAATACATTCGTAAAATGATTTAGCATTTAAATACTTTCTCCCATGTATTTAGTATTTAAATACATTCAATGTATTTATTGCCCAGCTCTGTATATATGGGATGAATTTCACAATTGAACACGTGAAATGAATGATGGCAACCCCACAAGGAAAAGAAAAATTATTCCAAGGCCTTTCGTGCATTCAGAAATACACCTCGTCAGGGAATCATTCCGTAACGAAGTGAACGTCTGAATACACGAAAAGCCTTGGAATATATATATATCGTAAAGAACGACGCTTTGTATAGGAGAATATTCCGCGCAAGATGAGAGCGAAAGAACGAAACAAATGAGGTAACCACCCGGGAATCGAACCCGGGATCTTCCGATTGCCGGTCAGATATGATAACCATTACACCACGGGCCTCACTCAATCAAATGTCTTTACGTTAATTATACTGCGTGTTTGCAGTTATAATGTATATAATGTTACGGCATGCGGGAGGTGCCCCTTTGGGGCATTGGTTTCTGCGCGCATGTAGAGGAATTACGACATTTGATTGAGTGAGGCCCGTGGTGTAATGGTTATCATATCTGACCGGCAATCGGAAGATCCCGGGTTCGATTCCCGGGGGGTTACCTCATTTTTTCATTTGTTTCGTTCTTTCGCTCTCATCTTGCGCGGAATATTCTCCTATACAAGCGTCGTTCTTTACGTTAATTATACTGCGTGTTTGCAGTTATAATGTATATAATGTTACGGCATGCGGGAGGTGCCCCTTTGGGGCATTGGTTTCTGCGCGCATGTAGAGGAATTACGACATTTGATTGAGAGGCCCGTGGTGTAATGGTTATCATATCTGACCGGCAATCGAAGATCCCGGGTTCGATTCCGGGTGGTTACCTCATTTGTTTCGTTCTTTCGCTCTCATCTTGCGCGGAATATTCTCCTATACAAAGCGTCGTTCTTTACGTTAATTATACTGCGTGTTTGCAGTTATAATGTATATATATATATATTATATATACACACACACACACAGAGACATGTAAGAAGTAAATAGACAGCCCAGATTTTGCTGTAACATTTGGCGTAAAAGATTCAACAATTCTGATCGTGTTGCTGGTTTTTTGGGCTTTTTACGTAAAGTCTTGTCTAGTATTGCCCACACACGCGTGTTCTATGGAGTTCATGTCAGGGGACTGACTCGGCCAAGGAAGTCGTTTGATACCATTTCGCTCCTCCCATTCTTTCGTCTTTTTTGCAGTGTGGCATGGGCTCCATCTTCCATGAACAGGCAGCTGTCTTTTTCAATTTGACCACTTGAGAATATTGGCATAAGTTCTTCTTCAAGGATAGAAATGTAGGAAATGAATATTAGTAATAATAATGGCAAAAAAATTGGATGCATACATTTACCATAAAATTAAGGGTGTCTATTTACTTCTTGCATGTCTCTGTATGTATATATATATATATATATATATATATATATATATATATATATATACACACACACACACAAGACTGAATTTGTTAAGTTCAAATTCAAATCGGAAATTCAGGAAGAAACTGAATCGATTTAAGATAGTTATACCAACAGATAATGCACGATAAGGAAAAATCGACAGAAAACTCTTTCAAGTGACACTAAACAGTATTTGGACAGTGGAGCATAAGGTGATTTTAAGACAACTTTAGTTATTCTTATTAACTTTCTTAAAGCGAAAATTGCCCCTGAACAGACAAAAATAATTCTTCATTGGTTTGCAACTCGTAAAAAGAACGCAACTATCAACTGCATCTTAAAAGCGAATTAAAAACAATATATTTTGACAAAGAAAATTTTTATAATTAAAAAAATGTTTGGTGAAGTGGCTATGCTGGCCTTATTTTCGTACAAGATTGTACTTGTATGTCAGATTAAGTGGCTATGGATTGTGAATGATCTGCAATAAAGACGTTTTGTTTTCGTTTATGATAAAAACTTCATTTATTTGGATGAAAAATCTCTAAATAATGATAATCATCATACACAAAAATGCTTGTTTTTTCCAATTGACTGTCCACTTTTGAGCTATCAAGTCCTCTTTATCCAAAAGCAATTAAAACAAGATGTGGTATTCTGGGCCATAAACTGGTACAGCGCTCAGAATAACGAATGCGATCCATTGCGCTAACTCACGAATTATTATTACTAGTACTATCGGTGTTCGAACCTCCGACCTCAGTGCCTTCACTTCTTTATAGGAAAACGGTGTTACCCAATGAGCTACGGGTTGGATTATCTTATATCGGAAGGAGTGAACAAGGGCAAACGCCCGCAAAATTGCCGCCCTATATGAGAAGGAGAGAGCCAGAATAAAGGGCTGAGGCCCACGGTGGCATTGTATTTTACTTTTCTCCTATACATACTATAAAGAAGTTTACAGTTTTCATTTAACAATATTTTATCCGTAAGAACGTTAATTTTAGGTTTGATCCCAATATGGATGCAGTCCTAAACAATTTTAAAATAATATACACTTAATTACATATTAAAATTCACACTGTCTGATTAGGTTAAAGCGCTTATTTATATTAAATTAAGTGTAGCCTTCTACAATTGAAAATGGAATGTGGTTCCCATCATAGCTGCGCGCGCGCATGTGTGTGTGTTGTACTAATCATAGATCAAGGTTGTACAGGATGTTTGATTGTACAACAAATTGTACATTAGCTCATTAAACGTCATTCGCAATGCTGTCATTATGTTCAAACACGAAATATTCCGTCCGAGAAGTTGTTTGTGGAAAATGTATACACATGACCTTACAAATGCGTACACGTCATATTCGGTTTGCATTTACGTAACTACCTATTAATAATTATAACCTAGTTATGCTATAGCAACTCGATCATTAGAGGAAATCACAAATTTAAAAGTATTAACAGAATCGCTAATATGTATTTTTGGGGTGACCAGGGTTTATACAAATTTGGAAGAGACGCCCATTCCATACGTGTTACCACTCAGGGTGAATCTTATCTCCGGGTTAGGTGTATGCTTGGCTGGGTGGTAGTACAAGAGTGATTAGCAATTTCCACGTCACTAACTTCTGGCTGCAAAACTTTGGTAAATTCCTAGTTCATAAGGAGTCTTTCAAATTTTTATTGCAAAAGTTCACAATTGGATTGGAAATACTTTATTATGAACGTTGCAAGGTGGAAAAAGAACCTAACATAACCTAACTCGGGCATCATTCGATCCCAAACTCCATATTTTAAACTTTTTAAAAAAGATATACACACCTTTCCCTTACAATGCCAAAAATGTGTAATTTTAGAATGAAATGTTACATTACTGATAAGATGGTAACAAACCTAAAACCTTAGATTTATTCCTGATACAGACGATGGGTGTCAAAATTATATAATACACGTAGGTAAACTCAAAGGTATGAAAAGACTAAATAAATTTGATTTTATTAATTGCAAGATTCTTCATATTTTAAACAAAATGTTACTAAATACAATATGAGCGCAAGTGACAAATAAGATTCGTAAATATTAATCAAAGTTCGTGAAATTTTCCGAAATTATTTTGTGGCGCCATTATAATGCCGCAAGAAAAGGTTTGGTTAAGATTCGGTAGAACACATCCACCAAACTTAATATTGATATTTATACAGCGAGATAGAGCTAAAAAAAATAAGAATACTTTATTCAGTACTAATTTTGGTGGAAATTCCTATTTATCAAGATATTTATTTTCGAAATTATTCAATTTTGGCGCCATTATTCACTACTCAAACCATCTCGTCCCGAGACGTATGTAGTCATGTTATTATCAGTAGCCAATCAACGGCTGCCCCATTATCACCAGTGGTGGGCACCGTTAACCAAAAAGTTAACTTCGATAACGATAATCCGTTAACCCCAATTTTTAACTCCGATAACGATAATCCGATAATTTTACTACAAAGTTAACGGAAGTTAACGATAATCCGTTAACGATAACTATTTCTTTACTAACATTTAAAAAAATCAAGGAAAAAAGCTTTAAAACCCATAGAAAATGTTTATTTATGCATTCTTGCCCCTTAACGGTTTGCCTTGGTTAAATAAATATTTTAAGAACTGTTAACATTCTTATGTGTTCATAACTGTATTTTTATCAAGTTTTGCAACTTTTTTGCTTAATAACTTTTATGTACTGATTACATGTTTTGAAACCCTTGTAACCACTAACCATTAACTAAATTTTAATTTACCAAAGAATTATTATGGCGGGAACTGAAAGGTAAAATTAAATTTTAGGCACATTTATTAAAGACTGACACAATGTGCTGGTTGCCCTTCAGAAAGACCAACTTCTCAAAGTTAGGCCCAACTGCCAGTCTTGACGTCTTGGGCCTCAGGATGTCCTTGCCGAGAGAGAAGAGCCGTTCCACTGCGGCAGAGGACGGAATTGGCAGACTGAAGTTATGGCGGTTTGAATTCATTCGCGGAGCGGTGATCTTCCGTGAATGACTCCTCGCAGTTAACGTGTTAACGGACTTTAACAGACTAAATATCGAGTTATCGGAAGTTAACTGGTCCGATAACGATAAATGGAAATTAACTTCCGTTAATAGTCCATTAAAAAAGTTAACTTCGTTAATTAACTGTTATCGGATTAACGCTTTAGTGCCCAACACTGATTATCACGATACTCCCGCGCAGGTCCGGCGGCTGAAATTTGAATTAAACATTCGCTTTAGAATGGCTGTCTGTGGTGAAAGCTCCCAGTCCAAGTGGGACGTCATCTAGGCCTAGGTTAGGTTAGGGGTACTATTTACCTTCCCGAGAGTCCCGAATTCATTATGGGGTACCCATGCCCGATTAAGTTAATTGAATGCCCGGTTAGGGCAACTGTATGCCCTTGACAATTGGTTAGGTTAAGTTGTGTTATTTCCGTTAGTTTTAACGAAGATATCACGATATAACCTAACCAATTGTCAAGTGCATACAGTTGACCTAACCAGGCATTCGATAAACCTTTGTGGTAACCAACGCCATAAGCGATTACACCCGGAAACGTAAGGTTGGGTCATTGTCGGGACCCGAAAAGTAAGTAGGACCAGATTAGGTTAGGTTACTTTTGCCGTGAATATTACTGACGAAAATAGGTTTTTCTGGTGTATTTCATGCCATTTCAATTGATTCTGGCCTTTTTAGCCCACAATTTCCTTCTTCTTCAAAGCTCTGGGGGGTAGGGGTATCTCCATAACGGTGCATTTGCGCCAGAAATTAAGGTCAGATTCAATTAAAACAGCATGAAATACACCAGAAAAACCTATTTTCGTCACTAATTTGGGTGGATGTGTTCCACCGAACCTTTATCAAATTTTGTTTCGCTGAAAACAGTTACGATTTGGCGGACTGCTGCTACCTCCCGACCAAAGCTGCGATAGCGCCAATATGCTATGGGGCATTAACAAGATATAATTATTAGGTAAAAGCTGCTTAAAATTAATCGAAACCGACGGTAAAATTATTGAATGCCCAGTTAAGTCAACTGTACGCCCTTGACGATTGATTAGGTCAAGTCGTGATATTTTCGTTAGTTTTAACGAAAATATCACGACTTAACCTAACCATCGATCGTGAAGGGCGTACAGTTGACCGAACCGGGCATTCAATCCGTAAAAGTTTTCAACGAAAAAAATTATTTCTCTGACGTTATTAAAATGGGCGCCACAAAATAATTTCAGAAAATTTCACAAACTTTTATTAATATTTATGGATCTTCTTTGTCATGTGCGCTCATATTGTATTTAATAACATTTCGTTAAACACATATGAAGAATCTTATTATAATTAATAATAAAATCAAATTTATTTCATGTTTTCAATACATTTGAGTTTACGTACGTATATTGAACATTTGCCAGGAAGACGTATAGGCTACGAATTTGGGCTGGGCATCCGAGATCCCAGGAAAACTGTCATCGATCCCGAGATTTCCCGGTATTCTATTTTCAGACTTTTAAACACAGTTTTATTATGGGGTATATTTATTTCATGAAAAGGCTTTTCACAACTGAAGTTTTCGTTCACCTGTTTTTTAAACTTTGAAAACCGTTTTCACTTGAGTATGGAGTGAAATAATATTTTCTTCCTACTGAAAAGTGAAACTGAAAATTGATTGCGTAAAGACTAATGGGTAACTATCTTATCGCTTTGAGTTCGTTCTTTCTAGAAACGGGAAACCCCTAGAATGGATTGCGGAGATGCAACATTACTCACTGCAGAAGGTGTTTGCTTTTATTGTAAATGAGTTGAGAGAACAGAAAACTTGTTTTTCTACCACCTTAAACAATAAGTAGAAAAAAGATTTCAAGAGAGACGTAATAAGAAACTCATAGGATTATATAAACATTTAAATAATCCTATAATAGCATTTAATTCAACTTGTCCTAATTTTTCACTGCCTTCTAAATCAACATCGCAAACAACTGCCACAGTTGTTTGCCAGGCTTTTCAGAAAGTGAGACGGACGTAGTGGCAGAAGGTACTGATGTAAATGAAGTCCAACAGTTTTTTGATACGCCACGAACTCGAAGTCTTTTCCTCTAACTCATCTTCAAATCAAACATCCTTGGAAGAAAAATTGGACGCAGTTGTGCAGAAAGAAATGGGAACCACAGAGCAACAAGATTTGCGCTTCAGATACGACGTAAAGAACACCATAAAAGAAATGAATGTTTATGAAGCCACTGGTAATAGAACAGAAAATATAAACTTCTTATTTAATGCTTTGGCGACAATTCCTCCAACTTCAATAGAGTCGGAAAGAGCATTTTCTGCTGTAGGATTATTCATCACAAAACTCCGAACATCTTTAAGTGATAAAAATATTGATCATATGTTTTTTAAAGCATTATTTTCAGTCAATCCAAATAAATCAATAATTTAAGTTTTATTAGTCTCTAGAAAGTTTTTATCAAAGCATATCTTTGTTCAATAAAAGGAAATTGGTTAATTAATATTGGATTTTACATTTTAACTCCCAGTCACAAGCAGTTGAACAAGTACTATATGTTGAACTGCTATTAAAAACTGACTAAGAAAATATCCATCTTATCTTGTGCAAGTTGGTTTTAATATTTTTTTTAATAATAATTATGATTGCTATTTTTTGGCGTTTATGATATGTATGTATACACTATTTTGGTCAATTTGTCACGTTTTTCTTATTTCTGGCTACTGTTTCAAGTTCTGGCTAGTTTTTTTTATTCTAATTGGATTCAGTTTGGTGGTGTTTGCGATATAATTATGACGTGCCGTTCGTGTGATTTCGACTTTGAGGACCTGATTCGCCATGTGGGCATAGATGAAGACAAAGCATTGGATGTTTTTATCAATCACGACGTTATTCTCATCCTTAACTTGCCCGAAATGTGACAGTGAATGCCTAATACGAAAAGATCAGAAGATATTTAGGTGAAATAACCAATATTAACCTGCTAGGTTAACTGACTGCCCGGTTAGGTTAATTGACTACCCGGTTTAGTCAACTGGACGCCCTTGATGATTGGTTAGGTTAAGTCGTGATATTTTCGTTAGTTTAAACGAAAATGACGAACAAACTTATCTAGTCAATTTTGAGTTGTTTTGCACAAATATGATATCCGTTTCCTGTGAAAACGTGTTTTCGAGATATCTTCACCTAAAGATAGGTGAAGATATCTCGAAAATTATGCATTTGCACAGGAAATGGATATCACATTTGTGCAAAACAAATCGAAATTAACCAGAAAAATTTGTTCTCGTCACAAAACCTGACGGAATAAAAACCCATTTTGGTATTTTTTTACAAGAGCACATTACAGGCTTTAGAGGAATTTTATCTTTGCAATCAATAGTTTAGACAATTCTGAGACATTTTTCTTTTTATAACATTTTTCTCGCAAATTACGTACAAGCGAGATATTACGTGTTTACTTTGCTTCAGCCGCCTATTGGTACAATCGTGTGGTTCAAACTTTGAATTCAATCAGTCTCGCCCAAGCTTTAATGTCGCTCGTTAGGAAACAGAGCGTACAATTCCACCGGACAACGAAGACGACGATGACCCTCAAGACCTTGACAACCCTAAACCTGGTCCTTCATCGGCTTTACCAGAATTTTCCAATTCTGATTAAGGTAAGATTTTGGTAATATTCCTGATCTGTTAGGTTAGGTTAGGTTAGGTCAGGTCAGGGGTGGGCAACCTTTTTAAGTGAGCGTGCCAAAATCGTCAAATCTTTGATGCAAAATTTTCTCACGTGCCAACCGAAATTTTGGGGAACATACAGTGGCGGTCCTAGCTTACATGACGCCCTGGGCGAACCTCACCTTCAGCGCCCCCCCCCCCCTGTTCGCCAACACACACACATTCGAATCCCCCAAAATAAAGGACAGACATAACTTTCACAAAATAACTTTTTATTGGACTAATTGTTGGAACTTCAGAACCAAAACAAAGACTCAAATTTCTGAATTTTACAAATCCTTCATCACGTAAATAGAATAACTCACTTAAGAGAATGTAATTATGATACTATGAACAGGAAAAATACAAATTAAATTGCACAACTGCCATAAATAAACTAGAGAATCAAATTTCTAAATTGTACAAATGCTCTATCACATAAATAGAATAAGACACTTAAGAGAGGGTAATTATTATGCTATACTTTGAACAAGAAACAAAATAAATTGCACCACAGCACAACTGCCATCTAAAGCCTGACTCTTCTTACCTTCCTTGATGCAAAGTCATTGATCTTTTATTATTTATTTATTTTATTTTATTTTTAATTTTTATTTATTTCTTTATTTATTTATTCTTATTTTTATTTTTATTTTTTTTGCAGGCGCTCATGCCGCCCCTCCACAAATGCCGCCCTGTGCGGCTGCCCATATTGCCCATATGAGGAACCGCCACTGGGAACATATTATTATTTGGTGCCTTTTAAGTATTGGGAGGACCTTTTCAAATAATCAAAAATTACACTGGAGCGGTAAAATCAAAGAATATTGTAAGTGTGATTATTGTAAGTCATGTAAGATTGAATAAATGTAAAATTTAGTGACGGAATTTTTACTTGAAGGTCGTTCTACCCTGTTGATAGCGTGGATATTTTTTATTAGCCTTTAAGTGTAATTATAGCTGCCATATACAGCCACACAATTTAAAAACGCAATTTTTAACATCAGCAAAAGAGTAACAATAATTCTGATTTTTTTTTTGTTTTTTATATATCAGATCAATCAGCCATAAGTTTTTTCAAGTTTTCCCAATACATTACAGTGCCCAATCTCATAATCGTTTTACTTGACTAAAGCACAATGAAAGAAAATAAAATTAAAGATATTCTTTTATTGATTCTTAATCCCTTATGAATAATACATAAAAATTACAGAGAAAATAAAATGTTATTTTACCTACATAATATATTAAACAGAAGTTAATCTTTACCATTTTTTAGCAGAAAACATTAAGTTAAAATATAAAACTCAGCGAAGAATTTGGATATTTATTTATTTAATTTTTTTTAAGGTGAGCCCGGGGAATCGCGTGCCGGAAAAAAGTCGTTGGCGTGCCAAGGGTTCCCCACCCCTGGGTTAGGTTATATATTAAAACTATGTTTTTCCGATTGTTTTTGATGTTGTTTGAACGAAATTAACCTTCGTTTTTATCGCAAATCACTACCTTCTGTGGTTATAGTGGGGGGGGGGGGGGGGTCTATCTCAGAAACTAGTGATTTCCGATTGAAACGAAGGTTATATTCGTTCAAACCGCATCAAAAACCATTAGAGAAACATCAGGGAATTTCCCGGGATCCCGGCATTGCAAGTTTTTGAATCTCGTTTCCCGGGATTAAGAAAAGAACTGGAAATGCTCACCCCTAATACGAATTGAATAAAGCTAAACACCCTCTGAAAACGAAAACACCTCTCGAAAACCCAAAATCTTTCGTAAATTTACGATTTGTGGGGATACAAACTAAATGCATAAACACTGTCGATATTATTCATTTTTTAACCAAACCACCTTTTAAATCTTCCGACATTTCTGGTCTAAGATATCTAAACGAATTTTGGATAAATATTTATTATTACACCGTGGTCTCCGGTAGAAAGTTTTAAAAGTTGGTTTTCAATGTTTTTCAATGTGCTGAATTAAAAAATGATACTCATTTCCCGTCGCAAATGATTTGTTAAAGAGTTATTGAAGCTTAAAGCTTTTAAAACTTTCTACCCTTTTTTACCTGGGGAACCCCCAGTAGGAACCCGGACTTTTTGGGTGGGGAGAATCACAAAAACGAGTGGTTTCCGAAGACTTTGAAAGTCAGATTAATACAAAACACATCAAAAACCATAGGAAAAACAAATTTCACCTTCAAAATTGGCCGGGTAATTTTTTACTATCAGTCCGGTCTCTGGAAACAAAATAAAGTTTACCATAAGACTCTCTACATTTTTTTAAACAACTTTTATTAAGTACAATATGAAGGCAAATGCCGATTAAAACTATAAAATTAATGTTAAGAAATTATTTTTTTGAGCGATAAAATCGCTCAAAAAATAAATTTCTTAACATTAATTTTGTAGCTTTAATCGGTATTTGCCTTCATATTGTACTTAATAAAAGTTGTTTAAAAAAAATGTAGAGAGTCTTATGGTAAACTTTATTTTCAGTTTCCAGAGACCGGACTGATAGTAAAAAATTACCGCAACAAATCGAGTCATTGAACAAGTATCACAAATTTGGAGCTATTGAAGAATAGGGACCCCAGCCTTCTTTAGTTAGGCTTATAAGGCTCACTAACTAAAATATCACGACCTAACCTAACCAAACGTTAGGTTAACTGTACGCCCTTGACGATTGGTTAGGTTAGGTCATGATATTTTCGTTAGTTAGCCTTATAAAGCTAACTAAAGAAGGCTGGGGTCCCTATTCTTCAATAGCTCGATAAACTAATTTGGCCTACAAAGAGTATGAGTTACCTAGATCAAATATATAGTTATTGACGTACCTGAAATTAATCCTGACTGCAGAAACTTTCTTAATAATCTACAACAGAATCAATAAGCACAGCTGCTAAAAAAAGTCACAAAGCGTGAGCCAACAAAGTTTGAACATAAAGCTCTTTCTTTCACGAACTTCTTCTCTGGAACTCCGGACGAGACTGAACTTACAGTATCTTCTACTAAAAAAAAAAAAAAAAAAGTGGGTTTACTCACACACGTTTCGAATGGTTGGTTAGTAATTAATATTTCTGTTATTTCTTTGTATCATCATCATATATTTTTTGTATATACATTTTTATACATATATCTTCTCTAGAAGTTAATAAAATTGAGCGGATTTAAACAGAATCAAAGAGCAATTAGGTTTCTAGAGGTTTCTGGAGTATTTGGATGCTTAACCCTCCTCCGCGTCCAAATGATGTATCGACCCATGATTCGGTTTCAAAGTTAGTGTGAAAAATGCTCTGTATGAAATGGTCCCCAATTAACCCACCCTTAATATCTCCAGTCGACCTGTAAAGTAGGTTAAGCCTACCCTTGTAGGGGTCAGCCTAGAGATTCCAGAAATGGTCCAGAGCGGGTAGAGTAAATTAAGGTCCACAGGAGGATTCCTCACCAAATTAGGTTTGGGTAATTTACCTTAGCCTTTGTTAAGCTATGAGTTGATGCTAGTCTTAGACCACAATGTAGGCCTAATTTAACTGGACCTAGTTTAAACGTTATCACTAAACTGGGGCTTAGAAATACAATTGTTCACTTACTGAGTGTTATTAGATAAGTGCTGGTCTCCTTAGTCAGGCCTGATCTTCTTCTTGGCGTCTTTCTTCTAGTTGCTTAATTTAGGTGAGCGCACTTGCTGGTTCTACGCTCTTCCGTTTCAAGTCTCTTGGCTCGCCATGCCGCTCTTCATCCATGTGGTTTGTTTTCGGCTTTTTCCCCCTCAGCATCTTTTTTGTTTGTTGTTTGATTGGTAATGTGTTTCAATACTACAAAGCACGCTCTATCATACAGTATATAAATACTAGTATGGAGAAAACTCTAGTGAGCAACCAATTGGTTTCACCCACCCAGTCATTGACATAAAAGGAGTTTAATAATTGTTAAATTAACTACCTACCTACTCAGTACACCATTTTCTTTACCTCCCAACTACCCACACGTATCAATTTTCCATATTAAGTTGTAGTCCTCTTTTTCAGGACTTTTACTGTTAGTTTGGAGGATGAATCATTACACTCATTATTATTATTATCACTAGCTAAAGATGGGCCCATTTAGCTGGACTTGCGGTGCTGGGGCGTTCGGCCCCAGTAATTGGGGGGACCTGCAGCCTCATCTGATTCCAGACATTTATATAAACAGGAAAAAGGAAATGGAAAAAATATTTCTTGTTTTAAATAATTATATTTCCTTATTCTAACATAGGCCTAAACGCCAACTCTAACATACATCTAACATCAACACCTCATTCTAATAATCATCAGTGTAAATAGTCTGTGGACATTTCTAAAAAATTCCATCTACGTTTGTGAAATCGAGAAAAGTCATTTGGCGTTAAGATTAAGTATAACACATCCACCAAACTCGATATTGATATTTATACAGCGAGATAAAGCGAAAACAAACAAGAAAACTTTATTCTATACTAATTTTGCCGGAAATATCGAGATAATTACTTTCGAAATTATTAAATTTTGGCGCCATTATTCACTAGTCAAACCATCTCGTCCTGTGTGTATGTAGTCATGTTATCATTAGCCAATCAGCGGCTGCTCCATTGTCACGTGGTACTCCCGTGCAGGTCCAGCGGCTGAAATTTGAATTCAACAGTCGCTTTAGAATGGCTCTCTGTGATGGAAGCTTCCACCCCGACTGGGACGTCATCTAGGCCTAGGTTAGGTTAGGGTACTACTTACCTTTCTGGGTCCCGAATTCATTATGGGGTACCCATGCCCGGTTAGGTCAACTGTATGTCCTTGACAACTGGTTAGGTTAAGTTGTGTTATTTTCATTAGTTTTAATGAAAATATCACGACTGGTTCTAACCTAGGCCTAGATGACGTACCACTCGGACTGGGTTAGGTTAGATACTTTTGCTGGAATATTACTGACGAGAATAGTTTTTTCTGGTTTATTTAATGCGGTTTCAATTGATTCTGGCCTTTTTAGCCTACAAATTCCCCGCTCTTCTAAGCCTTGTGTCGGGGGGGGGGGGGGGGGGGAATCTCCATAGCGGGTGCATTTGCGGCAAAAATGAAGGTCAGATTCAATTGAAACAGCATGAAATACACCAGAAAAACCTATTTTCGTAAACAGTTTGGGTGGATGTGTTCTACCGAATCTTTACCGAAGTTGGTGAAAGAAAGAGCCTTAAGTTAAAATTTTGTTGGCTCATGTTTTGTGACGTTTTTTAGCAGCTGTGCTTATTGATTCTGTTGTAGATTAAGAAAGTTTCTGCAGTCAGGATTAATTTTAGGTACGTCAATAACTACATATTTGATGTAGGTAACTCATACTCTTTGTAGGCCTAATTTGTTTATCTTGGGTAAATATTCAAAGAAACTATTAATTTTCAATTCTTGTAGAAATTAAATTTATTTTCTGTAATTCTCTCCTTTGAGGTGAGAGAGCGCCAAGAGTCACAGCTGCAGTGGTTCAACATTGAAGTTTAACATGGAATTTGTTGATACGAAACAATTGTATGCATTTATGATGATGCCTCAATACAAAACCTTCTTCGTTTCTAAATTATATTTCTCACTGACTGTTTACTACTATATCAGTGTTGTTGATCTAGAAATAGCATTTGCTCCGGATATAACAATGCCATGCCAATAATATCCATTCGGCTGTCGTCCATTTGCCAATTGGAAAATATTCTATTCTAGGCAGTGACGTATGAAGCTTACTGATACCCATGAATCTGGTAATGTATTAAAATTTAATATGCATTAAAACACTTTTTCCATTCATAAACCGCCTATATATGTATTTAATATCAAGTTTTTGCTCTGTCTGTTATAACAAAATATCTGAATATGTTCAATATTAAATGTAAATAAATGAAATAGAATCAATTTGGAATTTGCTCAAGGCGCAATAATGTGTCCCAAATGCTCTGTTCGTTCAGGATCACAAGCTTGCCACCATTTTTTTATTAATTTCGTTAATATATATCTCCTCCTTGAATTTATATTTACTTGTTCATTTATGTTTCCTTAATAATATGTAAACCAGTGTGATGAATGAAAATATTGTTCTAAAGACATTGACAATGAGTCAACCAACCAATCAGCGCTCACTCATTGAACAAGCATTCATTCATTCATAAAATGTTACAATCGTTCGTAGTACACACAAAAATATATGACAGATGTCTCTCTTCTCAAGAGTGTCCGAAGAATAAGGATTGCAACTGTACGTGATACTAACTTCTCAGAATTATCAGTTTGAACTGTTCTTAACCTTTCTCTTTCGTGCTATTATTTTACACCCGTACGAGCGTGTTGTGGATAAGACACATTTATGTCAGCAAAGCGCGTACAAGGCGGGTAAATAAGAAACAAAAATATAACTAAAATTAATTTTTTATTTATTTCAGGTACAAATGAAATCATCACTACCAGTAATGAATCAACCCGCTCGCAAGCAGGAACACCTTAGACCTCACCGTACCCACTGCGGAGTGGGTAATACTGCTGTATAGGTTTATAAATGCGTGGAATTTGACCAAACTTTTATTAATGAAGTTGTTCGAGTGAAACAGAATGATTATAGTACTAAAACTGCATACTGTCACCAACGGAAATAAGTTACTTTTCCTCTGCAGTCTTACAAGAAAAATGAAGATTACTGAAAGACCTCATTTTCAATATCTCCACATTAATTAGCCATTAATGCATCAAGTTTAGATATTCGGCTGATCTTTTAGTTTGTTTTCTAACAATGACTTAAATGATGTGTAGTGTTTGCCATAGTACTTTGACTTTCTGAAAGGAGATCTTTCAATATTCGTCTCGCCAAATGTAAACGCTCTTGTAAGATTGGCGTTGAAGCACCTTATTTCTACGAGTGATAAGTGCGTAAATTTAGTACTGTAGTATACTCATACACCACAAGAACTTCCTGAATAATATTTATAACAATATACAGGGTGTACATAAAGTCAGGATCTATTTTTGTGAAGCACTTGGAAATTATATGGAATTCAATCATAAAATGATAAAGTGGTAACATTTATTAAATAATTAAGAGTAGGATTCGACGTGACGCCCATCAGTATCCCTGCACAGCTCAAATCGTTCCGCAGCATTTCTAAACACATTCTGGAGCATTTGCGGGGTTATGTCATCTGCAGCAGTTCGTATACGTGTACGTAAGTTTACAAGACTCTTAATCTTCGTCTGATAGACGTGCGATTTGATAAAGCCCCATGCAAAGAAATCTAAAGGGGTTAAATCTGGTGATCTCGCTGGCCAAGGTCTGTTGCTTCCGCGTCCGATCCAGCGATTTGGAAAACGTCCATTTAGATAATCCTGAACAATTTTGGCATAGTGACAAGGAGCACCATCATGTTGATAGACGTCGGGGATAGGATTGTTAGTACCGTCGTCAATCAACATGATGGTGCTCCTTGTCACTATGCCAAAATTGTTCAGGATTATCTAAATGGACGTTTTCCAAATCGCTGGATCGGACGCGGAAGCAACAGACCTTGGCCAGCGAGATCACCAGATTTAACCCTTTAGATTTCTTTGCATGGGGCTTTATCAAATCGCACGTCTATCAGACGAAGATTACGAGTCTTGAAAACTTACGTACGCGTATACGAACTGCTGCAGATAACATAACCCCGCAAATGCTCCAGAATGTGTTTAGAAATGCTGCGGAACGATTTGAGCTGTGCAGGGATACTGATGGGCGTCACGTCGAATCCTACTCTTAATTATTTAATAAATGTTACCACTTTATCATTTTATGATTGAATTCCATATAATTTCCAAGTGCTTCACAAAAATAGATCCTGACTTTATGTACACCCTGTATATTCGAACAGCCGTAATTTATTTCCTGTATTCCATTCTCCAAATGAAGTCAAAAGTTGAAATATATTATGAAACCGACATCCGAATCCTTTCGTGTACAAGTACTCCCCCACTTCATTCACAATCTTGAACGTGATTCTCTCCAAAAAAAATTAGTTCGTATTGTAAAGTTCGCCTATTGATCAAAGTTTTGTAGATGTTCAATATGGAGCCATGAACTATTTTCGGTTGAGGATTGTCCGTTCCAGAGCCAGTTTAGATGTACAGGGTGTTTATGAAGTCCCTATTTATTTCAGTGAAAACTTAGCAAAAAGGGTAAAATTCAATAACAATATAATATATGCTTAAGCATTCATTAAATATATACCTTCCGATTCTACATGAGCACCATCAGTATCTCTACAGAGTTCGAATCTGTCAGCAGCATTGCGGAACACATTTTGGAGCATAACAGCGATTATTTTTTAAACTGCTGTTACTATACGAGCACGTAAATCTTGCAGATCTGTAACCCTCGTTTGCTAGATGCTTGAGTTGACAAAGCCCCATACAGAGAAATCCAAGGGCGTTAGGTCTGGAGATCGAGCCTCCCAGGGCCTGTTGCCTCCACGTCCGATCCACCGATTTGGAAATCGTTCATTTAGGTACTTCCGAAAAATGTTCGCGTAATGACAAGGTGCCCCATCTTTTTGAAAAACGACGGTGTTTAAAATGCCATCTGAATGAAACTGGGACATTTACGTGCTCGTATCGTAACAGCAGTTACAAAAATAACCCCTGTCATGCTCCAAAATGTGTTCCAAAATGTGTTCCACAATGCTGCTGACAGAATCGAACTCTGTAGAGATACTGATGGTGTTCATTTAGAATCATATGCTTAAGTATTCATTAAATGTATGACTTCTATTATATTGTTATTGAATTTTACCCTTTTTATTAAGTTTTCACTGAAATAAATACATGGTGTTTATAAAGTCCCCAAGTTCGAATGGATTATATTCAAGTAGGTGGCTTGCGAGGTCTGTACTTGTCCGACCAATAACTGCTGAAGATCCAGTCTTATTTCGACGCTGAACTGGGCTTCGTCACTGAAATAAGAAAATAAAATTTAAATTACTACTCCCTCACGACTTCTCATTAATGCGCATAGATTCCATATCTTTTAGTAAAATATCCCTTACTATAGAGTTGCACCGATACCAATATTTTGGCCGATACCGATACCGATACCACAAAAAAGTGCCGATACCGATACTTTTTAATTAATAGTTTTAAAATTGATTATTAATAAAAGTTCAAGTAAATGATATAATATCTCAATTAACTTAAAATGCCTTTCCCAATCCCAACTTAGGGCCTTGGCCCTAAAGCCATTACTAATAAAGTTAGGAGATGTAAATTTAATGTTGTATAAAAATATTTTAAATTAAATTAATACAAAGATGATAATTTTATAACTTATTACTGTAAACTATATTATCATACACTGGTATATTGGGGTACATACAGTAAAAGTACTGCTATCACTGTAGGCTGGTCTAGCTTACTTGGGCCCTATACCATTATTAATACATAAGAATTGTAAATTTATTTACCAGAAATATTTTTTATTTTATCAATATATATATTTGAAATTAAATTAAGAAAAAGAAAATATATATATATATATCTTATTATATAAAGTTCTAAACCAATGAATGCATATAATGGTAGTGTATTATCAATAACTTTACACACGAGATTCAAGCATTCAAGCAACTGAATGGTTTATTATGATTATGCATGCCGCGATTGCCGCGTGGTGCCATCTATGAACAACTTTACAAAACTTTCATTTTTACTAAAAACTATTACTGTAATTTGAAATTGTATATTTATATAATACTGTATTACTGTATTGAATATTTGTAATCTTGTATAGGGGCCTATAGTTACATTTTATGATTTTTTGTTTTGTTAGTAAATGTAAACATTGCTAATTTTGATAAAATATATATTAAACAACTAAATAAGATATTACCGTATAATAATAAAAAAATTTAATTTTATATAAAATAAGATAATTTCTTCAAAAAACAGCAATTCAAAGTATCGGTATCGGTTTTCAGAACAGTATCGGCCGATACCGATACTTTGTGAAAAGTGGCCGATACGGCCGATACCGATACCGATACATCGGTGCAACTCTACCTTACTACCTAGTAAGAAAATGAGAGGCAGTTTCATTTTGAAGTGAATATTAAATCTACATTATGTAAAAGCATTTATATTCTTATTTTTCAGTATAGACGCAATCAAACTCGCGTCATACTAACTAACAAAGAAATAATGAGGGGTCACGCGTCTTAAGGTACCTAAGCGCCACCACAGGCAAAAACGTGTTTTTGATGGATATCACCATTTTCACCTTTCCTCTATCGCGTGGTTTGGGTTATAATGACCTTACGACACTAGAAGTATGGTTGAAAATCTTATGAAGCGAACTACTTTTTTCACCTCTATCGCCAGCCAAAAGTTCACCCAAAGTTCGGCATAAGAAGAAAAAAAAAAAAAAATAATATATATATATATATATAATATAAAAATCTATTCCAAAAACTCATCAACATCTTCATTAACATACGGATCAAGTAAAGATAAGCACCCCCAGCCTTCTTTAATTAGCCTTATAAGGCTAACTAACGAAAATATCACGATCTAACCTAACCAACCGTTAAGTCAACTGTACGCCCTTGACGATTGGTTAGGTTAGGTCGTGATATTTTCATCAGTTAGCCTTATAAGGCTAATTAAAGAAGGCCGGGGGTGCTTATCTTTACTTGATCCTAACATACTTAGAACTCTAATTTAGCCAAAAATGAACTTTTTAGCTCAATTAATAACAGAGATACTATTGCGAGAATATTGCTGAAATTTGGAGGCGATTTCTGACGAATTTTAATTTTGACGCTTAGGTACCTTAAGACGCGGGACCCCTCAATTATATTCTAACGTAAAAGCAGATTTACTCCACAACGTCATTCCGACTTTCGGTCAAATTATTCGGTTAGGAAATATTGGGAATCATTTAGCGCCTTTACCATAGATGGGAATTAATTAAAGCAAAAACTACTCCCAACAAGATCCCACACTTCGTTCTTTTTTAAGTTAATGTAGATCATAGATGAAAAAAGGCTACATTTCAAATTATTAAGCAGATTACATTTTCTCTGTTTTGAAAAGCTTTTCACCGATTCCAATGAAATTTATAGTAAATAATAATCATATATAGCAGCATTGATGGTATTTATTTCGATAAAAATATTTATAATTAAAATGTCGTTTTATTGAAAAATAAGGTGTTCCAAATTATTAAGCAACAGATGCAGTGTTTGCATTGAAACAGTTGGCAGAGAGGTACAGAGAGGGGCAGAAGGCGTTGCACATGGTTTTTATTGACTTGGAGAAGGCATATGATAGGATACCACGGCAGGAAATTTGGAGATGCTTAAGGGAAAAGATGGTACCGGAGAAGTATGTTAAACTGATCAAGGGGATGTACAGGGCAATAACAACTAAGGTGAGGAGTAGCGTGGGTGTGTCAGAAAGCTTTGGGGTGGAAGTTGGTCTGCACCAAGGATCAGCTTTGAGCCCCTTCCTTTTCAATGTGGTATTCGATGTGTTGACGGACAGGATTAGAGGGGAGGCGCCGTGGTGCATGATGAATGCAGACGATGTTGTGTTGTGTGTTGAGTGGGGAGACGAAAGAGGAGGTGGAGCAGCAGTTGGAAAATTGGAGAGAGGCGTTGGAAAGTAGGGGGATGAGAATTAGCCGAAAGAAGACCGAATATATGAGATGTGATGTGCAGCAGGACCGAGGAGGGGAAGTGACTGAGTGGAGAGCATGTTAAGACGGTGGAGTATTTTAAATACTTGGGGTCAACAGTGGATGCAGAGGGGGGAGCAGAGAGAGAGATAAACTGTAGAATACAGTCGGGGTGGAAGAACTGGAGAGACGTATCAGGGGTGCTCTGTGATAAGAGGGTCCCAGTGAAACTGAAGGGAAAGGTATTCAAAACAGTGGTGAGGCCGGCAATGTTGTACAGAATGGAGACTGTGCCAATGAAGAAGAGCAATGAAAGAAAAATCGATGTGGCTGAAATGAAGATGTTGAGATGGATGTGTGGAGTGACGAGGAGGGATAGGGTCAGAAATGAGCATATAAGAGGAACAGTGAAGGTGGCGGAAGCATCTAAGAAGGTGCAGGAGGCCAGGCTGAGGTGGTATGGACACGTCAGGAGAAGAGAGGAGGAGTATGTGGGGCGCAGAGTGCTGGAGATGGAGTTGCCGGGACGGAGAAGAAGAGGAAGACCGAAGACGAGATGGAGGGACTGTGTGGTGGCGGACATCAGGGAGAAGGACTTGGAGGAGGACGCGGTATACGACAGAGGAGAGTGGAGAAGACGAACCAAAAACAGCGACCCCATGTAAAGATGGGATAATAAGCTGCGGAAGAAGAAGAGATCCGTAAATAGACCACTTGCTTAATAATTTGGACCACCATATTTTACAATAAAACTAGATAATTATTTTAATTCTAAAAATATTTTATTGAAATCCATACAATCAGTGCTACTATATATATATATATATATATATATTATATACAGGGTGGGCGGAAAGTAGCTCCCTATTTTGGATTGGTAAAAAAATACGTATATTATCCATTTATTTCAGAAGAAATAATATGAAAAGGTAGGCATACATGGTAGGTTTTCTCTAAAATTAAGGAGCTACTTTCCGCCCACCCTGTAGATATATATAGTGATTATTTACTATAAATTTCATTGAAATCGGTGAAAACCTTTGAAAACATTGGAGAAAATGTAATCTGCTTAATTTGGAACGTAGCATAGTGTTCGGAAGAACTAAATACACGCAAAACAATGTTATGAACTTAAATTGGATTCTATTATACAGTGGAATATGTAATGTAATGTATTTACTTAATGAATGAATTACGTTCGTCTGCCCTTGTGTAAAACAGTTCTCTCTCCGTCCGATGGGTGGGTATAACGCGATAAACCATGGAAAATGGAGTTCATTTCGTATGTTGCAATAGATTCTATGTGGTAAAAGTACCTACAAAAATAAATTTACACACACACACACACCTTTTTCCAGGGATGGGGGGAGTATATTGGGCTACAAGGTCAGTGTAGACCAGTACATATATACAGACTTTCGTAATCGACTGCACATTCCTACAAAACCATTACTATTTTGATATAGTCAACTATTATGTAATTGCTGTGCCTGCTATAGAGCTGTATCCTAATCACAATCACCTAATAGTCAAACCAAAGCATACCATCGTATTTGAATTCACCAATTAGAGAAGAGCATATTTCTCAACAAGGAAGTTCCCAATAATTAACGTTTCTTTCTCATCCCAGATAAGAATGTCCTTTGATTTTACTCTTCGTTACTAAGGTATGAATCGGAGATTCAAAGATTTGTTTTTCTGTAAAAGAAGTCTTGCTTCATCGTGCTCAGTAGTATAGCCTCAAAAGGGTAGAGTGCAGGAATGTTGCAATTTAGTACGTAATGTTGCAAAAGGGGGTGGGGTTGTTGCAAAGGGGGGTGGGGTGTTGCAAAGGCGATGAGGGTGTTATGCAACATGCTGCAAAGGGGGGTGGGGTGTTGCAAAAAAATCCCTGCAAATGGGGGTGGGGGGATGCTGCAGGTGCGAAACTTGGAGGCGGCGTTATCCCCCAAGAGAAAGGAGAGAAAGGAGGAGAGGTGTTCACCTGGCAGGAGCCAAGTGCATATTAAGACTTCAGCCGAGTAGGCGTTGTCTTATAGGCTCCTAATCAGCCAGTTGGCTTAGAAGGAGCCAAGGGGGGAGGGTACACCTGAAGGGGGGAGAGAGAGAAAGAGAGAGTATCGGCCTTTGTTGCCGATTGCAATGGCATGCAACTTGGAGGCGGAGTTCTCCCCAAGCTATTTTCGTATACCTAACCTAAGAGGCCTCTAAGGGGTTTTCCCAAAGGTCCAGAAAGAGAAAGGACCAGAGGTCCTTGCTCGGCTGGGAGCCGAGCTTGAATGACTCCATTATCAGCCTCTCGCTCTTTTATAGACCTCTAATCCGGCTGAGTTGTCAGATAGCGCCATGTATTTAATAGAAGGCTGAGTTGCCAGATAGCAATATTTATTAAATTAAACCATATATTAATCAAAATACCACAATATATTTATATGATGGTCGTTAATCAATACAGAATTTCTTTTAATTGTTGGAATTAAGAAGATTCATCTGTTTATTAAATAAATAATTTAAACACACGCTCTTTACACAATAAATCACTTAATTCCTATTTTATTATAAATACCACAATTGAATAACAGTGGGAAAAACGAAAGGAAAAGAATCCTTACGAAGAAAGTTGAAATAAACCAAAACACACGGTCGTCCTCCCTCATTCCCCCCCAAACCCCTCACCCCATCTGTGTTTGTATATATATACAGGGTGTTTGAAAACTTTCTGTACAAATTGTAATGGGGGATAGGCAACACCAAGACAAACCCTTTTCGTCTATAAGTGTATGTCTGCTGACGTCACCATTCGGCGCGAGAGGGCGCCGCTGCAATTGGCTAAAAGGTGAAGTGGGCTAGACTCGCGCTTGCCGCGGGCATTCTTAAATCGGACATAGTACGCGTAACATGGAGCGCTTCACGACTGCTGAGATGGCTGACATGCATATGGTGTATGGGGCTGCCAATGGAAACGGAAGAGCTGCTGTGAGGTTGTACCGACAGCGCTTCCCAAACAGACGTGTGCCAAACCACCAAACGTTTGCGCATTTGCATCGGCGACTGCGAGAAACTGGAACATTCCATGCAAACATGCATGACACTGGTCGGGAGAGAAACGTGCGCACTCCTGACATGGAAGAAATCCTACGGCGATTTGAGGACAATCCAAGCGCAAGCACGCGAGGTGTTGCACGTATCCTCGGTGTGAACCACGACCTGGTCTGGAGAGTGTTGCACGAGCAGCAGTTACATCCGTTTCATCGTCGGAGAGTCCAGGTATTACAAACCCGTGTAGCATGTGGATTTGCGTGCGCCCACACGTGAGAATTGTGCATGTTAAACACACCCTCACGTGTAAAACAGGCCTCATCTGAGAACAGCACATAAGCCGGAAAATTAGGCTGCACCGCTGTCTGCTGCAGAAACCAGCGTGCGAATTCCACACGAAGAGGGTAATCCCGAGGTTGTAATGCCTGGACTCTCTGACGATGAAACGGATGTAACTGCTGCTCGTGCAACACTCTCCAGACCAGGTCGTGGTTCACACCGAGGATACGTGCAACACCTCGCGTGCTTGCGCTTGGATTGTCCTCAAATCGCCGTAGGATTTCTTCTTCCATGTCAGAAGTGCGCACGTTTCTCTCCCGACCAGTGTCATGCTTGTTTGCATGGAATGTTCCAGTTTCTCGCAGTCGCCGATGCAAATGCGCAAACGTTTGGTGGTTTGGCACACGTCTGTTTGGGAAGCGCTGTCGGTACAACCTCACAGCAGCTCTTCCGTTTCCATTGGCAGCCCCATACACCATATGCATGTCAGCCATCTCAGCAGTCGTGAAGCGCTCCATGTTACGCGTACTACGTCCGATTTAAGAATGCCCGCGGCAAGCGCGAGTCTAGCCCACTTCACCTTTTAGCCAATTGCAGCGGCGCCCTCTCGCGCCGAATGGTGACGTCAGCGGACATACACTTATAGACGAAAGGGTTTGTCTTGGTGTTGCCTATCCCCATTACAATTTGTACAGAAAGTTTTCAAACACCCTGTATATATATATATATATATATATATATATATATAATAACCGTGTCTATTTAATTTTGTCATTCCTTATATATATATATATAAATGGATTTTCACCTTAAAGTGAATTAAAACATTAAAAAAATCACTAAACAATTAAAAGAAACCTTACGAAGATAGGTGATTGTATATATAATAAACGAATGAACAAATCGTGCATACACACACACACACGAGGAAACGCTCCCCGACTCGAATCACATCTGTTTGCCCAGAGGCCGTTTTGAAATGACCACAATTTGACCTTTCTTCCAGTCTACTCGGGATAAACCTCACTTCCCTCCGATTCTTAATTTTGTTGTTGTCTACAATGAGACACATTCTCGAAGCGAAGAAAATGTTTTTATTTACGCGTAATTTGTATGGTGTCATATTCTTAGATAACATCTCTGTTATTGAAAGATATACACACAATTATATTAAATAATAATCAGCGAAAGAAACAAGGTGCATGAGGTGGGCAAACCTGAAAGTACTAACAATTGAATGTAATTAAGTGTTTTCTGTATAAACGTCTGCAAAAAGAACAGCTTCAGAGTTCATTTACACCATGCGTACACTTATCTCGTGTACACAGTTAGTGGGAAATAAAAACGTACCAATGAAACTATAGATTCATTTTTAATTCATTCACACCAAGCGTACACCTATCTCGTGTGTATATATATATATATATATAACAGTGGCGGCTCGTGGTAATTTTACTTACGCATGCAGTCACATGCATTACAGTGTAGTACATATTAGATAAGCTGTATTTTGTCTGTTATGGTATTCTTATGAGTTATGTAGTAACCGAGGATAGAACCAATATTATATTAATAATATTAATAATAATTTTAACTTTATTTTTTTAACTTAAATAATAATTTTAAATTCATTGAGTATATTATTTACGCATGCAGTGCATGCCTTGCATTCATTAAGAAGCCGCCCCTGATATATATATATATATATATATAGAAAGAGAGTTTTGTTCATTCTTTTAAAATAAATAAAGGAATGGATATATATATATATATATATATTATATATATATAGGGTGGTACAAATTACAGTAGTAATAATAATTAACTCTTTCTCGCCGAATTGGAAAGCTTTTCACCCGACCTTAGACCTACAGTTTAACGTGGATTCAGAAATACATCTCGTCAGGGAATGATTGCTCACTATTTCATCGAGATAATTAAAGCTCATATACAGGACCTGCATTGTCTATAAGATCTGTGGAACATGCAGTCTTCAGAAGATGTGAACAGCTGTTCTGTGGATCAGTTCAAGAAATACATCTCGTCAGGGAGTCGTTGCTCATCATAATTTCAACATAACAGGGACATTTGATTATTGATCCGTGGGTAGTATGACCGCAAAACATGCACAATTTTTCTCTTTAGTAATAAAAAACAACTAGCTCTTCTGTGGATCAGTTCAAGAAATACATCTCGTCAGGGAGTCGTTGCTCATTCTTCCACATTTCAACATAAGAAACATTTGATTATTGAACCGGATTTAAAATAACAGGATCATTTGATCCGTGGGTAGTATGACCGCAAAACATGCACGATTTTTCTCTTTAGTAATAATAACAACTAGCTCTTCCCCGAATTGTAACAACGGATAAGGTTTTCACTCCACCTTAGACCCACAGTTTAACGTGGAAACCGAATGCTCTTTTCTTTTTAAAAATATAATTAAAGGAATGGATATATTTATAATTTCTTTATTATAAAATGTGGAGCATGCAGTCTTCAGAAGATGTGAACAGCTGTTCTGTGGATCAGTTCAAGAAATACATCTCGTCAGGGAGTCGTTGCTCACTCTTCCACATCATAATTTCAACATAACACACGAACATTTGATTATTAGCCAGTTGGCTTAGAAGGTGTAAATGGCTTGTTCAGGTCGAGTTGCCAGATACCACTTTTTAATATTATTATGGAGAGGTGCCAGATACCATTGCTCAGGTACACAGTTGCCAGATTGTACCATTTATTTTCTTAAAAGTTGGTTTAGAATTCTGCTAGTAGGTTTAGAAGGCGTAACATGATATAATTAACCAAAAGAATTAAGAAAAACAACATTGCATCATTCTGTTTATTATAAATATATAGAAAATAAATATACATTTGAATGATCAATAATAATAGAAATATGAACGAGGAATATGCATATAATCCGTCAATATAACAGTACAGGAGAAATATACACACACACCACACACACACACAATTATGGAGATATATAGAAAATAAATATACATTTGAATGATCAATTAATAGAAATGGGGAATATGCATATAATCAAAAAAATATATACACACACACACAATTATGGATATATATAGAAATAAATATACATTTGAATGATCAATAATAATAGAAATGAGGAATATGCATATAATCCTTCAATATAACAGTACAGGAGAAATATCACACAAATATGTTAAATACATTTCACTTTTTTTTTTCAAAATACTAAACTCGCACTTAATCGAGTCTACAATTACATCATTATTGCTCTGCATTACACAGTATATGCGGTTTAATAATATTTCACCGCTTAAAGTATAGGGAAACCTGTATTCGATATGAAGGGCTTTCATATCGTTCAGTACTATTTTTGTTCCCACTTTACAACCGGTTGGTAAGTCATCTTTAAATACGTCTAGAATACAATGAAAAGCACGCACAAAGAGTTCATCGTTAGTTACATTATTAAACACAAGTTTATAAACACGCTTTTCCAATCGAGGGTTTATTTCTACCGACCCGAGCTTTTCAATCGTGAACTCGTCTTCACTCAACATAGCGGCAATTGAAATAATCTTCTGAATCGTTACGACAACTACGCGTTATATAAAGAATAGTTCTTCAGGGTGAACGGTGTAGGTGAGCTCAGCCTTGTACCGATCAATTGCTTTGTACCAAAGTTCATGGTATTTCAAAGAGTCTAAACTTTTTAAATAAACGTCCAGCTCTAGACCATTCTCACCTTGTTCAGCCCTACACTCGGTAAACCCATCGAGCAGAGCGGTGTATGCGTATTCAAGTACTGTATCAAAATAAAGCATATCCGTAACACGCGCGTCTAATATAGGTTTCAGCTTGCGGAATCCGACGATTTCAAACATTCTGTCGAGGATGAAACGGTATCGCGTAGGAACAAGAGCGTTATTATCAGAAGCATTCTTCCACATCAGCCGTATATCAATGCATGGCCGATCGTTATTTATACACAATGTACATACAACGGCGTATGAGGGTGCGTCACTAATCTGCTCTCTTCTTGTACCTACGTTAGCAGGTATTTTATAACGATCTTCACTCCACTTCTCAACTATCACGAAGATTCTATTCATCTCCTCGACACTTAAATAAACCCGTTTGTTTGGTTGTCTACATTCCGTTTCCAGTACATAGCTAACGGTACCGGATTTACGCCTGAACACACGCAACGATTTCGTCACGGACACATCGTACGAGGCGTTGAGAATGCTGCTCAAAGGAAGTTCCATCGTATTCGAGGAGCGCACGTCCACTCGGTTCAAGCTCTGAGATAACTATGAGCCGTGTGAGGCACGCAGGTAGGTAGGAACAGTTCGATGGGCGGCTGACTCGATGATACGTGAATGGGCTTGTTCGAACTCGTATGATCCGCGAGTCGCACCATAATCGTGCGGCGAATTTTGTACATATTGGGTAGGTGTTTTTCCGGTACAAGAATTAATTTCGGTTTTATCACTACCAGACTACGCACCAGACAGTTTCCCTCAGGATAATTTTCACGAACTAGGCACATTTTATAATGTTTTACTAAACATCTTCACACTCCGGCGCACTATTTGAGAGGACATATGCTCATATTTTTCCTTTCTGCCCAGCAAACGATACTCGTCTCTAAAGTCTGTTAAAAACTCACGCAGGGCACTAGCCACAACCTCACTACGAACCTCATCATGATATACATTAATATAGTGATAAAAATACTTAAGATTGTCCATGATCACGAGATTCACATTTTCAGTCGTAGGGTATGAGTAATCGACATGGTGTAACATGACGTAATACCGCTTGTCACACCACCCATCCACAAGACTCATTATCCATACCTGCTGCTTCTCTTCTGCACGCGTTGTTTCTTTTACTTCACGGTATATGTGAGACTTTATAAAGTTTAGCTCTACAGCATACTTCAGCACATCGTCTGTGCAACGAAAGCCTTCAACGGTCTCACCAGAACATCCGTAGAGTATTTGTACATCTTGCACAATCCAATGTGGTTTTAAAAGAGGCATAGGAGGGGGGAATAGGAAGTTTTTCGGTATCCACCACATCCTGGCACTTTGCTGAATACCATTTCATAAATGGTATTCAGCAAAGTAATAGAAATAAACCCTCGATTGGAAAAGCGTGTTCATAAACTTGTGTTTAATAATGTAGCTAACGATGAACTCTTTGTGCGTGCTTTTGATTGTATTCCAGACGTATTTAAAGATGACTTACGAACCGGTTGTGAAGTGGGAACAAAATAGTACTGAACGATATGAAAGCCCTTCATATCGAATACAGGTTTCCCTATACTTTAAGCAGTGAAATATTATTAAACCGCATATACTGTGTAATGCAGAGCAATAATGATGTAATTGTAGACTCGATTAAGTGCGAGTTTAGTATTTTGAAAAAAAAAAGTGAAATGTATTTAACATATTTGTGTGATATTTCTCCTGTACTGTTATATTGAAGGATTATATGCATATTCCTCATTTCTATTATTATTGATCATTCAAATGTATATATATTTCTATATATATCCATAATTGTGTGTGTGTGTGTATATATTTTTTTGATTATATGCATATTCCTCATTTCTATTATTATTGATCATTCAAATGTATATTTATTTTCTATATATCTCCATAATTGTGTGTGTGTGTGTGTGTGTGTGTGTGTGTGTGTGTGTGTATATATTTCTCCTGTACTGTTATATTGACGGATTATATGCATATTCCTCGTTCATATTTCTATTATTATTGATCATTCAAATGTATATTTATTTTCTATGTATTTATAATAAACAGAATGATGCAATGTTGTTTTACTTAATTCTTTTGGTTAATTATATCATGTTACGCCTTCTAAACCTACTAGCGAATTCTAAACCAACTTTTAAGAAAATAAATGGTACAATCTGGCAACTGTGTACCTGAGCAATGGTATCTGGCAACTCTCCATAATAATGTATACAATGGTATCTGGCACCTCTCCATAATAATGTTAAAAAGTGGTATCTGGCAACTCAACCTGAAGAAGCCATTTACACCTTCTAAGCCAACTGGCTAATAATCAAATGTTCATGTTATGTTGAAATTATGATGTGGAAGAGTGAGCAACGACTCTCTGACGAGATGTATTTCTTGAACTGATCCACAGAACAGCTGTTCACATCTTCTGAAGACTGCATGTTCCACATTTTATAATAAAGAAATTATAAATATATCCATTCTTTTAATTATATTTTTATAAAAAAAAAGAGCATTCTGTTTCCACGTTAAACTGTGGGTCTAAGGTGGAGTGAAAACCTTATCCGTTGTTACAATTCGGGGAAGAGCTTCTTGTTATTATTACTAAAGAGAAAAATCGTGCATGTTTTGCGGTCATACTACCCACGGATCAATAATCAAATGTTCCTGTTATGTTGAAATTATGATGAGCAACGACTCCCTGACGAGATGTATTTCTTGAACTGATCCACAGAACAGCTGTTCACATCTTCTGAAGACTGCATGTTCCACATTTTATAATAAAGAAATTATAAATATATCCATTCCTTTAATTATATTTTTAAAAAAGAAAAGAGCATTCGGTTTCCACGTTAAACTGTGGGTCTAAGGTGGAGTGAAAACCTTATCCGTTGTTACAATTCGGGGAAGAGCTAGTTGTTATTATTACTAAAAGAAAAATCGTGCATGTTTTGCGGTCATACTACCCACGGATCAATAATCAAATGTTCCTGTTATGTTGAAATTATGATGAATAACGACTCCCTGACGAGATGTATTTCTTGAACTGATCCACAGAACAGATGTTCACATCTTCTGAAGGCTGCACGCGCCACAGATCTTATAGACAATGCAGGTCCTGTATATGAGCTTTAATTATCTCGATGAAATAGTGAGCAATCATTCCCTGACGAGATGTATTTCTGAATCCACGTTAAACTGTAGGTCTAAGGTCGGGTGAAAAGCTTTCCAATTCGGCGAGAAAGAGTTAATTATTATTACTACTGTAATTTGTACCACCCTATATATATATATCCATTCCTTTATTTATTTTAAAAGAATGAACAAAACTCTCTCTCTCTTTCTTTATATATATATATATATATATATATATATATATATATATATATATATATATATATATACACACGAGATAGGTGTACGCCTGGTGTGAATGAATTAAAATGAATCTATAGTTTCATTGGTACGTTTTTATTTCCCACTAACTGTGTACACGAGATAAGTGTACGCATGGTGTAAATTAACTCTGAAGCTGTTCTTTTTGCAGACGTTTATACAGAAAACACGTAATTACATTCAATTGTTAGTACTTTCAGGTTTGCCCACCTCATGCACCTTGTTTCTTTCGCTGATTATTATTTAATATAATTGTGTGTATATCTTTCAATAACAGAGATGTTATCTAAGAATATGACACCATACAAATTACGCGTAAATAAAAACATTTTCTTCGCTTCGAGAATGTGTCTCATAGTAGACAACAACAAAATTAAGAATCGGAGGGAAGTGAGTTTTATCCCGAGTAGACTGGAAGAAAGGTCAAATTGTGGTCATTTCAAAACGGCCTCTGGGCAAACAGATGTGATTCAAGTCGGGGAGCGTTTCCTCGTGTGCTTGTGTGTGTGTGTATGTGTGTGCACGATTTGTTCATTCGTTTATTATATATACAATCACCTATCTTCGTAAGGTTTCTTTTAATTGTTTAGTGATTTTTTTAATGTTTTAATTCACTTTAAGGTGACATCCATTTATATATATATATATATATATATATATATATATATATATATATATATATACAGGGTGAGTCAAAAGTAGCGCCCGATTTCTGTCAGTTGATTGTTTGTTTGCCATTTGTATTACAGTGTACAAGAAGGTAGAAATAAATGAATGACATGTTTATCTAACCATTTATTCGGGGGAAAATTATTACGGAACTGTACCAAGCTGTTTTACTTGCAATTTTCAAAGTGCCCTCCCTCGTGATCGATGTACAATTGCAGCCGAGCAGGCACAGAGTGGCACACACGCCTGCAGAGTTCGATATCAATTTCCTCAAACTTTGCAGTGATTTGAGCCTTCAATTCCTGAATGGTACGAGGCTTTTCACGATAAACAAGGTCTTTCATGAGCCCCCAAAGAAAGAAATCTGGAGGTGTAAGGTCTGGGGAGCGTGCCGGCGGCCACTCGATCGGACCGCGGCGGCCGATCCACTTTCCTGGAAAGTTTTCATCAAGCCACTGACGAACATGACGTCCATAATGAGGTGGAGCTCCATCTTGCTGGAAATAACAGTCCTGATCTTGTACCCTGGGCCAAAAGAAGGTTTGCAGCATATCCAGGTAAATTTCTGCAGTGACAGATCCCTCAAAGAAAAAGGGTCCAATTATCCCTAATGGAGATATGGCTGACCAAACTGTCACGCCAGGTAAATTTACCTCCTTCTCAACTGTCACTCTTGGGTTCTCCGCAGCCCAGTAGACACAATTGTGTCTGTTAATTGTGCCGTTAAGCTTAAAACATGCCTCATCTGACCACCAGATGTTGTCTAGCATTGTGTCCTCTTCGTCAAGTTTAGCTAAGAACTCTTCGCAAAATTGAAGACGGCGGTCGTCATCTCCATCATGAAGGGCATGCAGTAAGCGTGGAATGTAAAGTTTCCATTTTTTTCTGGTGAAGGATACGGATAACACTTGATTGGCTCACTTCCAACTCTGCAGATAAACGGCGAGTTGACTTTTGCGGACTTTGTTCCAGTCTCCTGATGGCTTCTTCAGCCTTAGCTACATTCGTTGCCGTTTTCGGACGACCGGACTTCTTTGCAGTGGCTACCGACCCTGTTGCTTCAAATTTCTCGACAATCAATCGTATGTTTCTTCCCTGGGGTGGGTTAATATCGAATTCCTGTGCCAAATGGCGTGCCGCCATCGTTGGTTGTTCATTACATTTGTAATGTTTCACAGCCGAAATGCGTTGATTCATTGAAAGGTAATTCATGGTTCAATTTGGTGCAAATTCAGTAGCTTTCCAAACTCTCAGCAATAACCTGCAAAACAAAAACAAAAATAAATAAACTAAGAAAATTAATAATCTGCAAGACAATTATTAACAACATGACTTCCCAGAAAGAATCTGACAGCCGAAAAAACAGAAATCGGGCGCTACTTTTGACTCACCCTGTATATATATATATATATATAAGGAATGACAAAATTAAATAGACACGGTTATTATATAGATATATATATATATATATATGAAAATTATTTCACGAAAGTAACACGTGAAAAATATTTATGATGAATAAAACCACGAAGGAAAGGAAACACAGAATGGTGCTCAAGCGCTTTCGTCTAATGACATCCTCAGGAACACTGAAGTACATAAAGGGTTACAGCCTATATATAGGTTACAGAAAAAAAACTACATATATATATATATATATATATATATATATATATATACATACACATATATATATATATATATATATATACACAATAAACGGAGAGATAAAAAAAATTAAAAAATTATTAAACATTAAAGGATTGTGGGAGGAGCATACAAATTTGTAAGGGAAAAACTACCGATTTTTAGCACAAGATTAGCACAAGATCAAATTAATTGTTTCCAACCAATGTTATGGAAAAAAAAATACAAATTTATACTGGAAATCTGCCCGGGTTTTAGCACTTTGCCCTTCTTGTTTAGGTTCGATGTATATAAAAATAAATTTAAAAAAATACAAGTTATTTGAGTAGCATAAAAGTTTACCAAAGATTTAGCGTTCTACCCTTCTTATCTAAATCTGTTCTGAAGGAATTCAAAACAACAGGATCGAGTTGAAAAAGACCTTTGCTTATGTTGAAGTTATTTGTGAGTTGGATAATGGCAGACTCAAGAATATTTCTATTAACAATGTTGCTAGAGTGAAATAAAACTGAAGCATTATTCCAATCAATACAGTGGGATAACTTGACAAATGGATAAAAAGGGCACTGGACGACTGTCCTGTTCTAACGGAATATTGATGCTGTTTTAGACGTGTGTGCAAATCCTTTCCCGTCTGACCTATGTAAAAGGAATCACATTGTTTACAACCAATTTTATAGATAATGCCTGAATTATTGGTAGGGCTATTTTTACTATATTTTTCACAATATTGTTATATGAAAATACTACATTAATATCCAAAAGTTTAAGTACATTAGCAATGCCTAAAAAGCCCGGAAAAATGGAAGTACTAAAATATTTTTTGACAAAGTATGAGTGTTATTATTCACACGATAGAAAGTTCGTTTTGCCTTGTTGAGACAAGATTCCATGAACGCAGATGGATAACACAGATCACTTCCAATACCGTTGATTTTTTCCAATTCGGCATCGATGTATTCCGGACTGGCGATCTTAAGGGCGCGGAGAAACATTGAAGAAAAAATGGTCTTCTTAGTGGGGGTGTCATGTCCGAGTAAAAATGTACGTAGGACAAATTGTTTTTTTTTCCGATAGATACTAAACTTAAAACCTGGGCTTTCCCTATGTAACGCACATCCAAAAATGGGATTGAGTTGTCTTGTTCCACTTTTAAAGTAAACTTAATGGAGGGGACTTGATCATTTAACTGAAGGAGGAAGTTATCCAGGTCACGATTCATGGGGCAGATACACAAAATATCGTCGACGTACTGCAACCAAGGGATGCCAACCCCCAGGATTCTCGGAATCCTGGGGGATGTGCGTGTACATAGGGAAAGCCCAGGTTTTAAGTTTAGTATCTATCAGAAAAAACAAACAATTTGTCCTACGTACATTTTTACTCGGGACATGACACCCCCACTAAGAAGGCCATTTTTTCTTCAATGTTTCTCCGCGCCCTTAGGATAGGATCGCCAGTCGGAATACATCGATGCCGAATTGGAAAAAATCAACGGTATTGGAAGTGATCTGTGTTATCCATCTGCGTTCATGGAATCTTGTCTCAACAAGGCAAAACGAACTTTCTATCGTGTGAATAATAACACTCATACTTTGTCAAAAAATATTTTAGTACTTCCATTTTTCCCGGGCTTTTTAGGCATTGCTAATGTACTTAAACTTTTGGATATTAATGTAGTATTTTCATATAACAATATGTGAAAAATATAGTAAAAAATAGCCCTACCAATAATTCAGGCATTATCTATAAAATTGGTTGTAAACAATGTGATTCCTTTTACATAGGTCAGACGGGAAAGGATTTGCACACACGTCTAAAACAGCATCAATATTCCGTTAGAACAGGACAGTCGTCCAGTGCCCTTTTTATCCATTTGTCAGAGTTATCCCACTGTATTGATTGGAATAATGCTTCAGTTTTATTTCACTCTAGCAACATTGTTAATAGAAATATTCTTGAGTCTGCCATTATCCAACTCACAAATAACTTCAACATAAGCAAAGGTCTTTTTCAACTCGATCCTGTTGTTTTGAATTCCTTCAGAACAGATTTAGATAAGAAGGGTGGAACGCTAAATCTTTGGTAAACTTTTATGCTACTCAAATAACTTGTATTTTTTTTTAATTTATTTTTATATACATCGAACCTAAACAAGAAGGGCAAAGTGCTAAAACCCGGGCAGATTTCCAGTATAAATTTGTGTATATATATTTTTTTTCTATAACATTGGTTGGAAACAATTAATTTGATCTTGTGCTAATCTTGTGCTAAAAATCGGTAGTTTTTCCCTTACAAATTTGTATGCTCCTCCCACAATCCTTTAATGTTTAATAATTTTTTAATTTTTTTTATCTCCGTTTATTGTGTACATATATATATAGTTTTTTTTTTCTGTAACCTATATATAGGCTGTAACCCTTTATGTACTTCAGTGTTCCTGAGGATGTCATTAGACGAAAGCGCTTGAGCACCATTCTGTGTTTCCTTTCCTTCGTGGTTTTATTCACCATATATAAATATATATATATATATATATATATATATAAAAACACAGATGGGGTGAGGGGTTTGGGGGGAATGAGGGAGGACGACCGTGTGTTGTTTTGGTTTATTTCAACTTTCTTCGTAAGGTTTCTTTTCCTTTCGTTTTTCCCACTGTTATTCAATTATGGTATTTATAATAAAATAGGAATTAAGTTATTTATTGTGTAAAGAGCGTGTGTTTAAATTATTTATTTAATAAACAGATGAATCTTCTTAATTCCAACAATTAAAAGAAATTCTGTATTGATTAACTACCACCATATAAATATATTGTGGTATTTTGATTAATATATGGTTTAATTTAATAAATATTGCTATCTGGCAACTCAGCCTTCTATTAATACATGGCGCTATCTGGCAACTCAGCCGGATTAGAGGTCTATAAAAGAGCGAGAGGCTGATGATGGAGTCATTCAAGCTCGGCTCCCAGCCGAGCAAGGACCTCTGGTCCTTTCTCTTTCTGGCCCTTTGGGAAAACCCCTTAGAGGCCTCTTAGGTTAGGTATACGAAAATAGCTTGGGGGAGAACTCCGCCTCCAAGTTGCATGCCATTGCAATCGTCAACAAAGGCCGATACACTCTCTTTCTCTCTCTCTCCCCTTCAGGTGTACCCTCCCCCTTGGCTCCTTCTAAGCCAACTGGCTGACTAGGAGCCTATAAGACAACGCCTACTCGGCTGGTCTTAATATGCACTTGGCTCCTGCCAGGTGAACACCTCTCCTCCTTTCTCTCCTTTCTCTTGGGGGATAACGCCGCCTCCACGTTTCGCACCTGCAGCATCCCCCCACCCCCATTTGCAGGAATTTTTTGCAACCCCCCTTTGCAACATTGCAACATTACGTAATAAATTGCAACATTCCTGCACTCTACCCTTTTGCGGCTATACTACTACGCTCCTCCGAGATTCCTTCTGTATCACTTCTTGCTCCGTCGTGAATCGATTCTCCTGCCAACAATAGGCATTGGTCATCCTCCACTGGGTCAACCACAACTGTGTCCGGTTCCAAAACGTTTGGAGAGGAGTTTCGGGGAGGAACCTTTCAGAGGTATAGACAGAGATATCGGAAGAGACCATCACCTGCCCTTCGTCATGCAGGTCTTGCAGCTCAATCTCGCTCCCTTCTCTGGCAGGAAGAAGGGGTTAAAGATGAGTTTAAAATGTTAACTCCTTTCCATTAAATTGATGGCTTAATGTCATTTAAGAAAAAACTCTAGTTGTTTTTCTCAATTTCTTAAGTTTATTCTAGTTACTAAATAATAAAAGTATAAAAATCATTTTATCTTATTTCACATATGAACAACATTTTCCATACGGAATTTTTTTTTTGTATAGTGGCGTTGAGGGGACAGCCCCTCCCCCATAAAATTTAAAGAGCTTTATAACTCCATATTATATCCAATAGAAGCTTTTTAATTCCTTTGGTTATGAGCTTTACAATTTTTCTCAAGCGTGTGTGGTACTTCTGGGTGAATCAGAGAACGAATTAAAAGTGAATTAAGAGAAAATAGTGCCAAGTTTTGTTGGCGTATAAGAGACTAAATAAAAGTAGGGTTCATGTTGTTCAGAGAAGGAGAGTTCACATCTAACACTGTGGTAAAAGAAAATTTAGAGGCTATGAATTTAATTATTTGGGTGGACTGACAAAAGAGTATATCTATATCTAATATATAGATATGGATAGATATAGAATCTATCTATATATCTATATCTATCTATCTATATATCGATATCTAAGTAACTGCTTGAAAACGGAATGCAACAGGGAAGCAAGTTATGCACACTATAAAAAGGAAGCAAGTGCTCGAGTATAGATACATCAAGAGGTTTACATAAAAGTGAATTGATGCTTGCACTGATGAAAGACGCTCGTTTGACATGACAGTTCACTGTCAAAAGTGAGAGCAGTCGAGATGAATAAATAATTTAAGTAGTATGACTGGTGCGAAACCAAAAGATATTACCAGCATCATCGTTAGTCTAAACCACGACCTAAGTGTATTCACTTCGTTTATATATATATAACCTTGGTTAACCTTGGTTTTGCTTCCTCCCGAATTGTTCATTCTGACGAAGGTCAAGCTTGTCACTCCACCTTAGACCTACAGTTTAACGTGGAATCCGAACCACGCCTCACCACACGAGGTCAGAAATTACGCAGTCCTCGCCCGACTCGATCTCACGAGTTACTTTATTGCAAGTTTTCAAGTTAAAATCTTAACCCGGATGAAATTTGAATTTAAAGAACAAAAATCAATTTATGCGGTAAAAAATCGCTCTCTAAATTTTCTTAAAGAACCCTTCCACAATCTCAACACAGCCAAAGCCAAAATACCTGTTGTACCTATTTGGTAAATTATAAGCACGTACGAAAATTTAAACAAATGTTCGACCTACTTCTATGATAAGTATGGCGTTGAAGATGGCGAAATAAGAATTTGCAGAATTCTATCATAGTCTCTACTTTAGATTTCTTTTAACCAAAGTGACATTTGCGACATTGAGCATGTGAAAGCACCGATCTGGAGGGACGAGTGAAGCGAGCGCGTCGTTATTATTATCGACATCATCAATGAAATTCTATTTGATTCCATTAACTTTCATAAAATAGACATCACTTCATCGCAGTCACCAATTTCTTCACGATGTTAACTATAATGGATTGATACAATTGCGCTAAACGAAAATCTAAAATGGAAGGTGAAAGTGCGGGAAGAGAAACGAGAGCAGAAAAGTACAGATGCCCCAACTTTTAAAACATGGGTACGTTAATTTTGGTTTAAAGATCAGAACCACATGGACGACGACGACCAATCCCACAAATGCAGCAACAAATAATCCTCAAGTAGTACTTAAAAACATGAAATAAAATAAATCATAAACCTACTATTAATTGTAATATAGTTTTTAATGATTGTTTAAAAACAACCTCCAAAATATTTATACCATATAATAAGTTATCCTACTACGAACCCCTGTGAATAGAATATTTAATTAAATTATTTATCTAAAAGTAATAATAAACTAATTTTATAAAATTACTTAAAAACTTTCAATTAACGCAATTTTAACTGAAAAAATTTAAAAATCGTTCTATTATATTTCTAATTTAGATTTTAAGGAGTAACTAATATTTTTCATGAAAATATTTTAATATAAAAATTACGTTTATTTTTATGTTCAAATGTAAGTACTACCAAAAATAATTTTTCAATAATGTTAATACAGAATAGATAGAATATAATAAAGTTCTACAACCTCTGCATTGACTTTCATAGAATTTAATTTGAGCCAATGGAAGCCGGACTAAAATAAAAATCATCTTAAAACCTAAGCAAACATTTCATCTGAAAAGTCTTACGAATGCGTTTAGAAATCTTTATAAATTTGGATAATTTCAGTCTTTGTATGCAATAAATTGTGAGGTGGATCGTTACTGAAGGATATTCCTGGCGTTACACGAGATGTGGAAATAAAAGGTACAGTGGAAAAAACGGGCCAATAACTTTCTGAAAGAGATTCAGCAAGTCGTAAAAGGAACAGTATTAGCTCCATTCCTATTCATTTTCAATGCTAAGAGACAGACAATGAAGTAACCAACAACAGTATAGCGACATCTTTTGCTCATACAAGATCAGCAAAAAAAATAGAAATGCAGAAGAGGTGGAGGGCCTGAGAAAGGGGGACAAACAGGATATGCAGATCTACAGATCTACAGAAGCTAAGGCTAACAAAGACCCTAAGATCCACTCTAAGGCTAGCCCGAGAGAAAGGAAAGAGTAGGGGGTTAAGAGAAAAGAATAAGGGGTTAAGTAAGGAGCAACACCTATCATTCGTGGGTTAACATTCATTCAGAAAAAGAGGAAAAAGGTCTCACCATCATCATCCGCCGGCCACTGCCGACAAGTCAGAAAAATAGTCGGAGAAAATAGGAGAGGGGTGAAAGATGAAAAGTAAAATAAGAACGCTTACAAACCATGCAAACACAGTCTTAACTCATTGTCATACCATGCAAACTACAAACATGCAAGTAAAGAGAGTTACAGACATGCAAGAAAGGAGAAAAAAAAAAAGTAGGTACAGTTAAACAAAAAGTGGGTTAGTTTACGCTACGAGCTACATCTACGTTCGTGTTAGTCTAATTTTTTTTTTTTTTTTTTTTTTATAGCTGGCATCACACGCTGGCATGTCACAAGCTGGCATTCTTCGTCAACAGACTCATCCTCGAGCACCACCACCAGAGCTCCTGTTGTTAACTTTCTTTTTTAATTTTAAACAACGTTAATATTTTTAAAATGTCTGTCAAGACGGTTCTTAAACACATTAACGCTGGTAGAATGAACGACTGACGCGGGAAGATTATTCCATTTATCAATTACTTTAAACGTAAAGAAGTTTTTAGCGATATTAGTAATGAAACGTCTGCCACGCAACTTAAATCCGTTATTGCGAGTATTACTATTATCGAAAGTGAACAATTTGTCAAAATTTACGTTATCGATGTTATTAACGATTTTGAAAACTTCAATAAACTCCCCCCTTAATCTCCTAGTTTCGAGTGAATACAACTCTAACTCTTTAATCCTATCTTCATAAGGCTTATTGCGCAATGACGGAATAAGTCTCGTGGCACGACGCTGAACCCTTTCTAACCTATCAATATCCTCACGCAAGTACGGGCACCAAAACTGAACGGCATATTCTAAATGAGGCCTGACTAGGGACTTGTAAAGGGGCAATATAATATCCTTCGATTTAAATTCGAAATTACGCTCTATGAAGCCTAACATCCTATTCGCTTTTGCTCAAGACTCGAGGCACTGGTTCCTAACCTTTAAATCTTTAGTTACGCGTACGCCTAAATCTACTTCCTCGTCAACGCTCGCTAACTCCCTATCATCCATCGTGTACGCGTAATTATTGTTGCGAGAACCTATATGCAAAACTTTACATTTATCTACGTTAAATTTCATCTGCCACTTATCTGTCCACTCCATAATCCTATCTACATCGTCTTGGATCCTATTTCTATCGTCCTCGTGAGAAGACATAATTTTATGATGAATGCACTTCGGACGGTCCAACGAAGGTGGTCCTTTTTGGTTAAGCTCGGCCTTAGCCGTAGGGCATCCGAGTAACAAAAATGATAAAGTTTCCGCCAAATTTTTTCGAAGGAGTGAATGGAAACACTTCAGTTCTCAATGGCAGTTTTCTTTCACGAAATTTATACGAAAGAGGCACTGAATGAGGGAGATGAATTTACAGGTTCTTACGATAACCGCTGATGGTCAGGAATTTTATGGGGTTTTTATCAAATGAAGCAAAGGCAGGAGTTTACAGGGGCAGAGGTTCGACCCCTTGCAACACTGGCTCAAACAGGAGTTTACAGGGGTAGAGGTTCGACTCCTTGCAACAATGGCTCAAGCAGGAATTTTATGGGAAAGAGGTTCGACCTATCTTGAGAAGGGCTCAGGCAGGAATGATTTAATTTACAATGAAATAAATAAGTAAATTTTGGGAGTGTACAGTGCAGAGTGCAGTTGTGATCTAAATAATTCTTGACGTTAAGCATAATTTAAGCATATATCAGAATTTTGAAAGATTCCAAAATAAAACGAAAAAATAAATGAAAAAAGATTTTGCCAAGCATACATTCTTAAATGGCGACAATGTCGAAGTTGTACAATGTACATCTAGTACATTCTGCGCAAGTGACAAATAGGATACATAAATATTAATAAAAGCTTGTGAAATTTTCCGAACTTATTTTGTGGCGCCATTATAATAACGTAGGAAGAATTTTTTTTTTCGCTGAAAACAGTTACGGTTTGCCGGACTGCTATCTCCCAGCAAATCTGCTATAGCGGTAAAAGCTGCTTAAAATTAATCGAAACCTACGTTAAAATTATTGAATGCCTGGTTAGGTACGCCCTTGACGATTGAATAGGTGAAGTCGTGATATTTTCGTTAGTTTTAACGAAAATATCACGAATTAACCTAATCAATCGAAAATGCGTACAGTTGACCTAACCGGGCATTCAATCCGTAAAAATTTTCAGCGAAAAAAATTTATTCCTCTGACGTCATTATAATGGCGCCACAAAATAATTTTGGAAAATTTCACAAACTTTTATTAATATTTGTCATTTGCGCTCATATTGTATTTAATAACATTTCGTCAAACATACATGTAGATTCTTATTATTAATTAATAAAATAAAATTTTCATGTTTTTTAATACATTTGAGTTCACATACGTATTATATGGTATATTTATTTCAGCAAAGGCTTTTTACAATCGAAGTTTTCGTTCACCTGTTTTTCAAACTTTGAAAACCGTTTTCGCTTGAGTATGGGGTGAAATATTTTCTTCCTACTGAAAAGCGAAACTGAAAATTGATTGTTTAAAGACTAATGGGTCTAATCTTATTGCTTTGAGTTCATTCTTTATAGAAACTTCTAGAATGGATTGCAGAGATGCAACATTGCTCACTGCAGAAGGTGTTTGCTTTTATTGTAAATGAGTTGAGAGAACAGAAAATTTGTTTTTCTACCACCTTAAAAAAAAGTAGAAAAAAGATTTCAAGAGACGTAATAAGAAGCTCGTAGGATTATATAAACATTTAAATAATCCTATAATAGCATTTAATTCAACTTCTAAATCAACATTGCAAAAAAGTGCCACAGTTGTTTGCCAGGCTTTTCAGGAAAAGTGAGACGGACGTAGTGGCAGAAGGTACTGATGTAAATGAACCTCAACAGTTTTTTGATACACCACGAGCTCGAAGTCTTTTCCTCTAACTCGTCTTCAAATCAAACGTCCTTGGAAGAAAAATTGGATGCAGTTGTGCAGAAAGAAATGGGAACCACAGAGCAACAAGATTTGCCCCTCAGATACGACGCGACGTAAAGAACACCATAAAAGAAATGAATGTTTATGAAGCTACTGGTAATAGAACAGAAAATTTAAACTTATTTAATGCTCTGGCGACAATTCTTCCAACTTCACTAGAGTCGGAAAGAGCATTTTCTGCTGTAGGATTATTCATCACAAAACTCTGAACATCTTTAAGTGATAAAATGATAAAAGTATTGATCATCTGTGTTTTTTAAAGCATTATTTTAAGTCATAGTCCAAATAAATCAATAATTTCAGTTTTATTAGTCTCTACAAAGTTTTTATCAAAGCATGTTTGTATTCAATAAAAGGAAATTTGGTACTCACGTATTAACTAGTTGAAAATTTCTAATACATCATATTTTTTTAAATAGCAGTATTTTAGAAAAATTTTCAACTAACGAAAATATTACAATTTAACCTAACCAATCATCATGTGGTGGCCCCCCGTTAATACGTAAGTGTACCTGAAATTTTCTGTTTAGTTAATTTATTCCAGTACTTCAACCTTGTTTAATTTTTTTAATCCCGGGATTGCAAGTTTTTTAATTCAGTTTCCCGGGATTAAGAAAAGAGCGGGAAATGCTCAGCCCTACCACGAATTGGATAAAGCTAAACACCTCGAAAATTTACGATTTGTGGGGATTCAGAAACTCTAAATGCATAAATACTATCTATATTAATTTTTTAACCAAACCACATTTTTAAATCTTCCGACATTTCTGGTCTAAGATATCTAAACGAATTTTGTACTTTTTCGATCATTCATCACATTACATCATAACCACACAAATCACACTCGTACAAGCAAATTTGTCTAACAACGATTATTAAGAACTTCTCCAACGAATAGTCAGGTTATTTGTAATAAATCTGGAGTTATTGGACAAGTATCACAAATTTAATTTCTACAAGAATTGAAAATTAATGGTTTCTTTGAACAGTTACCCAAGATAAACTAATTTGGCCTACAAAAAGTACGAGTTACCTACATCAAATATATAGTTATGGTATTATTATAGTATTACACCCGTTTAACGTCCAGCAATTATTATATGTTCATTAAGTAGATTTTTTAATTCTAAGACACTTTCCTTCTATAGCGTTTCCGTCGCAAATGCTTCGTTTTCGAGATATAAACATTTTTTTGGGTGTATCTAGTGTGTGTTCGTACGTTCGTTTGTGTGTTCGTACGTTCGTTTGTGTGTTCGTTACATGTCTGCCCAATCACTGCGCTCCATCCATTTCGAATTTGAATTACTTTTGTACCGGAATGGAACACTCATTCCACTCATTCAGAAGTACATTAGACCTGGCTCTGTGATTTATAGTGATTCCTGGGCTGCCTACAAGACTATAAGTGATTTAGGTTAGGATAGGTTAGGTCAGGTCAATTTTGAAGGTGAAATTTATGTTTTTCCTATGGTTTTTGATGTTTTAAACGAATCTGACCTTCAAAACCGTCGGAAATGACTCTTTTTCGATTGCCGGCTGGGGGGAGGGGGGGTTATCTCAAAAACGAGTCATTTCCGACGGTTTTGAAGGTCAGATTCGTTCAAAGCACATCAAAAACCATAGGGAAAACATAAATTTCACCTCCAAAGGGAGACGGGTGTAATACTATAAATTTACCATAGTTATTGACGTACCTGAAATTAATCCTGACTGCAGAAACTTTATTAATAATTTACAACAAAATCAATAAACACAGACGCTAAAAAAACCCGTCACAAAGCATGAACCAACAAAATTTGAACATAAGTCTCTTTCTTTCACCAACTTCTCTGAAACTTCGGACGAAACTGAACTTACAGTGTCTTATACAAGAAGAAGAAAAAAAAGAAAAAAGTTGGTTGGGTTACTCACACACGTTTCGAATGGTTGGTGTGAAAAAACTATATCGGCTATGGGTTGATGGCCTCTTACCCTCATCCGTTGGAAATTTCCAGCAGATTTCAGTGGAGAGTTAACGACAAAAGCCCTACGTTTTTCCGTTAGAGAGTTATGTATATGTAGGTCTTCAAAGGACCTCTTTATGTTTATTTGCCTTCGGTATTTGTGCTGCTTAATGGTAGAGAAAGGAATTGCCTTACCTTATTACTTCGTTGGGCCTCGCTTCTGTTTCGATGTAGGGCGCGACGATCTTTTTCGATGTAGGGCCGTGGTACGATGGAGTTACACAATGAGTTGATTTGATGTAACTAATATAGGCAGTCACTATTTAAATACCTGAAAAATAGGCCTATCATTTTTATAGTTTTTAGGTTTTATATTAAGATTTCACCCAGAACTTATAGGAAGATAAAGTACATCTTCCTTGCTTAAAGCATCGCTGTAACATAAGCAGCTCCGAGCGAGCCGATTTAATATAACCTTTGTATTTTAGTATTTGCCGAATTTGCAAAGTTCGTTGACTCTTCTCTCGATGTAATTTTCACGAGTCGGCAGTGGAAATTTTTAAACACGAAATAATAAATTTGGTTTTCTTGTTGTTATGCAGGCCTGATGCCTACATATGGGTTCTATGTATGTATGGCAACTATTTTCATTCCCAATAGGCTATGTCGCCAATTCCGAGGCAATTTTGTAGATATTTAATTCAATTAATTAATAATTTATATTTAATTATGAAATAAAGGTATCACATACGATACCATATTGTAAGCGTGTATAGTTTTTCCATATACTGGAGGAGGCCGGAGAAAAATTTGTATGTTAAAGATTAAATTTTTTGACAAACTGTGTTTTAAACCATGTGAAATAGATTAAAAAGAATGAAGTACGAATTTAGGAAGAGAAAGGTTACTCAAGACCTATTTAAATATAAAAGTTCAAGAGGCTAACTTCTCAAGTTTAGTTAAAGTTATGTCAATCAGTTTGACTCCCCGTAGGTATAGGAAATTTATGGAATTAAAGTTAAGTTATTAAGCATTTTAACTTTGGTCATTATTTGGGTAAGTTTTATATAGGTCACCAGTTTTTAAATGATGGTTTACTAATGATGTTTTGGAGTTTTGCTATGTTTTGTTTTGTTAACGATTTATGTTTTGAAGTGACTTCTACGTTGGTGAGTTAATTGAAATGTACTGTACTTCCATGTTGTGTTGTTTGGTTAAAAGTGTTTGTACTGTATTCAAACCTCCTACCACTTCAGACTAGTCAATACCTGTAGTTTTAGTAGAGTAAATGTTACTCCTCTGCAGGTAGATCTGGAGGGCTTGGGCCTTCGAATCCTGTACTATTTTTGTGTTGTTTGGTCTCTGGCCAAGGGAGGCTATAAGACCCTTGTTGTTTGGCCCATGGCCAAGGGAGGCCATAAGATCGTTATTGTAGTTTGGTCTAAGGCTAAGGGAGGCCACAAGACCCTTGTAATAGTTTGCCCTATGGCCAAGATAGGCCATAAGAGCCTTGTTGAATAGTTTTGGCTATGACCAAGATAGGTCATCAACCCTTTGTTGAATAGGTTGGGCTATGGCCAAGGTAGGCCATCAGCCCCTTGTTGAATAGGTTGGGCTATGGCCAAGGTAGGCCATCAGCCCCTTGTTGAATAGGTTGGGCTATGGCCAAGGTAGGCCATCAGCCCCTTGTTGAATAGGTTGGGCTATGGCCAAGGTAGGCCATCAGCCCCTTGTTGAATAGGTTGGGCTATGGCCAAGGTAGGCCATCAGCCCCTTGTTGAATAGGTTGGGCTATGGCCAGGTAGGCCATCAGCTCCTTGTTGAATAGGTTGGGCTATGGCCAAGGTAGGCCATCAGCCCCTTGTTGAATAGGTTGGGCTATGGCCAAGGTAGGCCATCAGCCCCTTGTTGAATAGGTTGGGCTATGGCCAAGGTAGGCCATCAGCCCCTTGTTGAATAGGTTGGGCTATGGCCGAGGTAGGCCATCAGCCCCTTGTTGAATAGGTTGGGCTATGGCCGAGGTAGACCATAATCCCTTGAAATAGTAGTTTGGCTATGGCCAAAGTAGCCATAACGCCCTTTAGAGTAGAGAAGTTTGGGCTATGCTGAACCTGTGATTGAAAATAAGTTTATATAATGTATTTTTAGTCGCTCTTTCTTAATATGTTATCTGTTTCCTGTGGAAATACAAGATTATAGAAAAAATTACAAGTTACATTTTTACAGTGAATATTTCCTGTTTTGGTTATAATGTACTTTTTTCCTAAAATATTTTTCCTGATTGAGCTATTTTTTCGCTACTCTGCGACTTAATTAGTTGGTTGGTTTCTGTTCTGTCTATTTTTTTTTCTAATTGGATTCAGTTTGGTTGTGTTTGTGATAGAATTATGTCGTGCTGTTCGTGTGGTTTCTGACTTTGAGAACTTGATTCGTCATGTGCCCTAGATGAAGAGAAAGCATTGGATGTTTTTATCAATTACGGCGTTATTCTCTCATCTTTAACTTGCCCGAAATGTGACAGTGAGTGCCTAATACGAAAAGAACAGAAGATATTTAGGTGAAATAACCAATATTAACCTGTTAGGCCAACTGAATGCTCGGTTAGGCCAAATGAATGCCCGGTTAGATCAACTGAATGCCCGGTTAGGCCAACTGAATGCCCGGTTAGGTCAACTGTACACCCTTGATGATTGGTTAAGTCATGATATTTTCGTTAGTTTAAACGAAAATGACGAAAACGAAAATGACATGGCCTGAAGTTGAAATAAAAAATACATTTTTCTAGTGTATTTTGGTGTGCTCTGTGGTTAGGTTAGGTTAGGTTAGGTTAGGTTTGTTAGGTTAGTTAATTTAGTTAGGTTAGCTAGTTTTTTATCAGAATTACATTTTCAGGGTGTAGTTTTCTCTGCTTTGTTGGAATTTGACACACATTTCTTGTGCAAATGAGTAGAAACACTCCGTATTTTGGAATGGAAAAAAAAAATAGTTTCTATTCATTTGCACAAGAAAGGGGGGGTAAATCTCTAGGAGTGCTCCATTTTTCACTATTAAACATATACCATTTGAAAGCTCACATTTTTCTGAGTCTAAAAATGTAGTAATCCAAAAGTATCAATAGCAAATAAAAAGTAACTAGGTTTAAATATAAAACCCTATACCAATCAATTTGTGATGCGTGATCTTTACGGGGGCTCCGCCCTCGTACCCCTGAGACCTAAATTATAGAAAAGATAATGTAATAACATATTCATGTTAGGTTAGGTTAGCGTAACAATTACCAAAAATACCATCTTACAACAGAGACTGAAGATTTATAACTTAGCCAACCTTTATAATGTAGTTAATGACGTCACGCGTCAAACAATTAATTAAATCTAGTTATGGTAATTTTTTACTATCAGTCCAGCCTCTGGAAACTGAAAATAAAGTTTACCATAAGACTCTCTACATTTTTTTAAACAACTTTTATTAAGTACAATATGAAGGCAAATGCCGATTAAAGCTATAAAAGGAATGTTAAGAAATTATTTTTTTGAGCGATAAAATCGCTGATCATGTTTTTGTGAGTGATAAAATGGCTGATCCCACAAATGTTAGGAAGGTACCGCTAACAAAATTGCAGGTTTTGACCTGAACTCGTAAGATTTTAGTGTCACGATGGCGTCGGTTTGCGATGGTTGTAATTATTCACTGTGTTTAACTTCATGCAAATTTTTTGATGATGAAGAGGCTGCATGTAATTTTTATGTAGAACACGGTGTATTGCTAAAAGAATTTATTTGCCCTAAGAAAAACAAGGAAGGTATTGTTTGTGGTAATAAGTGTGTGTTCGATAAAAACAGAAAAGCATTTCGTTGCCATAGGTCGGTGCGTGATAAGAAACGGAGAAGGGGAACACGCATATATTAAAAAAGAAATATTATATTATATATATATATATATATAATGTAAGAGTAGTACCTAAAATTAGGTTAGGTTAGGTAGGTTAGGTTTTAGTTTTACGGTATATATAATATATAGTGAATATATACAGTGTTCGTTTTACTACATATATATAAATGGGTATATATACCTTTTAGGTCACTCTTGTTGGCTGTTTCTACAATTTCCATAATTTATATATCAATGGATTCGTTTTTACATCGCGAATGCGCCCTAGATAGTCTCTACTGAAGGAAATACCCGCAATTTAGGGTATTTTTTCACACTTAGACCCCAAAACAAACTTCGTGTCCTAACTTAGTTTTGGGCCAGTTCCCTTACTTGAGACTATCCAAATCGCATTCTTGGTGTAATAACGAATCCATTGATCTATAAATTATGGGAATTGAAGAGACCGGACTGATAGTAAAAAATTACTAAGCCATGTTTACGAACTGATTCAAATTAAAATCAGTGGAAGCGCCATTTTTTTACCCTTTTCCAGTTAGAGTTTAAGCTTCAATAACTCTTTAACAAATCATTTGCGACGGAAATGAGTATCATTTTTTAATTAAGCACATTGAAAAACATTGAAAAACAGCTTTTAAAACTTTCTACCTGAGACCGGTGGAATAGTAAAGAAATACCGAATTTTGTAATTTTTCGACCATTTTCATCACATTATGTCATAACCACACAAATCACACTCATATGAGCAAATTTGTCTAGCAACCATTATTAAGAACTCCAAGGAATAGTCAGGTTATTTGCAACAAATCTGGAGTCATTGAACAAGTATCACAAATTTGGAGCTATTGAAGAATAGGAACCCCAGCCTTCTTTAGTTAGGCTTATAAGGCTAACTAATTAAAATATCACGACCTAACCTAACCAATCGTTAGGTTAACTGTACGCCCTTGACGATTGGTTAGGTTAGGTCATGATATTTTCGATAGTTAGCCTTATAAAGCTAACTAAAGAAGGCTTGGGTCCCTATTCTTCAATAGCTCGATAAACTAATTAGGCCTACAAATAGTATGAGTTAACTACATCAAATATATAGTTATTGACGTACCTGAAATTAATCCTGACTGCAGAACCTTTCTTAATAATCTACAACAGAATCAATAAGCACAGCTGCTAAAAAAAGTCACAAAGCATGAGCCAACAAAGTTTGAACATAAGGCTCTTTCTTTCACCAACTTCTCTGAAACTCCGGACGAGACTGAACTTACAGTATCTTCTACCAGAAAAAAAAAAAAAAAAGTGGGTTTACTCACACACGTTTCGAATGGTTGGTTAGTAATTAATATTTCTGTTATTTCTTTGTATCATCATCATATATTGTTTTGTATATACATTTATATACATATATCTTCTCTAGAAGTTAATAAAATTGAGCGGATTTAAACAGAATCAAAGAGCAATTAGGTTTCTAGAGGTTTCTGGAGTATTTGGATGCTTAACCGTCCTCCGCGTCCAAATGATGTATCGACCCATGATACTTATTAGATAAGTGCTGGTCTCCTTAGTCAGGCCTGATCTTCTCGGAGTCTTTCTTCTAGTTGCTTAATTTAGGTGAGCGCACTTGCTGGTTCTACGCTCTTCCGTTTCAAGTCTCTTGGCTCGCCATGCCGCTTTCATCCATGTGGTTTGTTTTCGGCTTTTTCCCCCTCAGCATCTTTTTTGTTTGTTGTTTGATTGGTAATGTGTTTCACTACTACAAAGCACGCTCTATCATACAGTATATAAATACTAGTATGGAGAATAACTCTAGTGAGCAACCAATTGGTTTCACCCACCCAGTCATTGACATAAAAGGAGTTTAATAATTGTTAAATTAACTACCTACCTACTCAGTACACCATTTTCTTTACCTCCCAACTACCCACACGTATTAATTTTCCATATTAAGTTGTAGGTCGTCTTTTTCACGACTTTTACTGTTAGTTTGGAGGATGAATCATTACAATCATTATTATTATTATCAGTAGCTAAAGATGGGCCCATTTAGCTGGACCTGCGGTGCTGGGACGTTCGGCCCCAGTAATTGGGGGACCTGCAGCCTCATCTGATTCCAGACATTTATACAAACAGGAAAAAGGAAATGGAAAAAATATTCCTGTTTTAAATAATTATATTTCCTTATTTTAACATAGATGTATGTTAGAGTTGCGTAGGCCTAACATCAACACCTCATTTAATAATCGTCAGTTTAAATAGTCTGTGGACGTTTCTAAAAAATTCCATCTACTTTGTGAAATCGAGAAAAGTCATTTGGCGTTAAGATTCGGTATAACACATCCACCAAACTCGATATGATTTTATACAGCGAGATAAAGCGAAAACAAGAAAACTTTATTCTATACTAATTTTGCCGGAAATTCCTAGATAATTTACTTTCGAAATTATTAAATTTTGGCGCCATTATTCACTCGTCAAACCATCTCGTCCTGTGTGTATGTAGTCATGTTATCATTGGCCAATCAGCGGCTGCCCCGTTGTCACGTGGTACTCCCGCGCAGGTCCAGCGGCTGAAATTTGAATTCAACAGTCGCTTTAGAATGGCTCTCTGGGATGGAAGCTTCCACCCCGACTGGGACGTCATCTAGGCCTAGGTTAGGTTAGGGTACTACTTACCTTTCTGGGTCCCGAATTCATTATGGGGTACCCATGCCCGGTTAGGTCAACTGTATGTCCTTGACAACTGGTTAGGTTAAGTTGTGTTATTTTCATTAGTTTTAATGGAAATATCACGACTGGTTCTAACCTTGGCCTAGATGACGTACCACTCGGACTGGGTTAGGTTAGATTACTTTTGCCGGAATATTACTGACGAGAATAGTTTTTTCTGGTTTATTTAATGCGGTTTCAATTGATTCTGGCCTTTTTAGCCTACATATTCCCCGCTCTTCAAAGCCTTGTGTCGGTGAGGGGGGGGGGGGTATCTCCATAGCGGGTGCATTTCCGGCAAAAATGAAGGTCAGATTCAATTGAAACAGCATGAAATACACCAGAAAAACCTATTTTCGTCAACAGTTTCGATAGATGTGTTCTACCGAATCTTTACCGAAGTTGGTGAAAGAAAGAGCCTTATGTTCAAATTTTGTTGGCTCATGTTTTGTGACGTTTTTTAGCAGCTGTGCTTATTGATTCTGTTGTAGATTAAGAAAGTTTCTGCAGTCAGGATTAATTTCAGGTACGTCAATAATTACATATTTGATGTAGGTAACTCATACTCTTTGTAGGCCTAATTTGTTTATCTTGGGTAAATATTCAAAGAAACTAATAATTTTCAATTCTTGTAGAAATTAAATTTATTTTCTGTAATTCTCTCCTTTGAGGTGAGAGAGCGCCAAGAGTCACAGCTGCAGTGGTTCAACATTGAAGTTCAACATGGAATTTGTTAATACGAAACAATTGTATGCATTTATGATGCTGCCTCAATACAAAACCTTCTTCGTTTCTAAATTATATTTCTCACTGACTGTTTACTACTATATCAGTGTTGTTAATCTAGAAATAGCATTTGCTCTAGATATAACAATGCCATGCCAGTAGTATCCATTCGGCTGTCGTCCATTTGCCAATTGGAAAATATTCTATTCTAGGCAGTGACGTATGAAACCTACAGATACCCATCAATCTGGTAATGTATTAAAATTTAATATGCATTAAAACACTTTTTCTATTCATAAACCGCCTATATATGTATTTAATATCAAGTTTTTGCTCTGTCTGTTTATAACAAAATATCTGAATCTATGTTCAATATTAAATGTAAATAAATAAAATAGAATCAATGAATTTGGAATTTGCTCAGGGCGCAATAATGTCTACCAAATGCTCTGTTCGTTCAGGATCACAAGCTTGCCACCATTTTTTTATTAATTTCATTAATATATATCCTCCTTGAATTTATATTTACTTGTTCATTTATGTTTCCTTAGTAATATGTAAACCAGTGTGATGAATGAAAATATTGTTCTAAAGACATTGACAATGAATCAACCAACCAATAGCGCTCACTCTCTGAACAAACATTCATTCATAAAATGTTACAATCGTTCGTAGTACACACAAAAATATATGACAGATGTCTCTCTTCTCAAGAGAGTCCGAAGAATAATGATTGCAACTGTACGGATACTAACTTCTGAGAATTATCAGTTTGAACTGTTCTTAACCTTTCTCTTTCGTGCTATTATTTTACACCCGTACGAGCGTGTTGTGGATAAGACACATTTATGTCAGCAAAGCGCTTACAAGGCGGGTAAATAAGAAACAAAAATACAACTAGAATTAATTAGTTTTTATTTATTGCAGGTACAAATGAATAAATCACTACCAGTAATGAATCAACCCGCTCGCAAGCAGGAACACCTTAGACCTCACCGTACCCACTGCGGAGTGGGTGATACTGCTGTATAGTTTTATAAATGCGTGGAATTTGACCAAACTCTTATTAATGAAGTTGTTCGAGTGAAACAGTATGATTATAGTACTAAAACTGCATACTGTCACCAACGGAAATAAGTTGCTTCTCCCCTGCAGTCTTACAAGAAAAATGAAGATTACTGAAAGACCTCATTTTCAATATCTCCACTTATAGAACGAAATTAGCCATTAATGCATCAAGTTTAGATATTCAGCTGATCTTTTAGTTTGTTTGCTAACAATGACTTAAATGATGTGTAGTGTTCACCATAGTACTTTGACTTTCTGAAAGGAGATCTTTCAATATTCGCTCGCCAAATGTAAACGCTCTTATAAGACTGGCGTAGAAGCACCTTATTTCTACGAGTGATAAGTGCGTAAATTTAGTACTGTACTATACTCATACTCTTACACCACAAGAATTTCCTGAATAATATTTATAACAATATATATTCAAACAGCCGTAATTAATTTTCTGTATTCCCCTCTCTCCAAATGAAGTCAAAAGTTGAAATATATTCTGAAACCGACATCCGAATCCTTTCGTGTACAAGTACTCCCCCACTTCATTCACAATCTTGAACGCGATTCTCTCCCAAAAAATGAGTTCGTATTGTGAAGTTCTCTTATTGATCAAAGCCTTGTAGATGTTGAATATGGAGCCATGAACTATTTTCGGATGAGGATTGTCCGTTCCGGAGGCAGTTTAGGGACTTCATAAACACCCTGTACATCTATTTATTTCAGTGAAAACTTAGCAAAAAGGGTAAAGTTCACTAATAATATAATATATGCTTAAGTATTCATTAAATGTGTGCCTTCTGATTCTACATGAGCATCATCAGTATCTCTACAGATTTCGAATCTGTCAGCAGCATTGCGGAACACATTTTGGAGCATGACAGGGATTATTTTTGCAACTGCTGTTACTATACGAGCACGTAAATCTTGCAGATCTGTAACCCTCGTTTGATAGACGCTCGAGTTAATAAAGCCCCATGCAGAGAAAGCCAGGGGCGTTAGGTCTGGAGATCAACCCGCCCAGGGCCTGTTGTCTCCACGTCTGATCCACCGATTTGGAAATCGTTTATTTAGGTACTTCCGAAAAATGTTTGCGTAATGACAAGGTGCCCCATCTTTTTGAAAGACGACTGTTTAAAATGCCATCTGAATGAAGCTGGGACTTTTATGTGCTCGTATCGTAACAGCAGTTACAAAAATAACTCCTGTCATGCTCCAAAATGTGTTCCGCAATGCTGCATACAGAATCGAACTCTATAGAGATACTGATTGTGCTCATGCAGAATCATATGCTTAAGTATTCATTAAATGTATGCCTTCTATTATATTGTTATTGAATTTTACCCTTTTTATTAAGTTTTCACTGAAATAAATACATGGTGTTTATAAAGTTCCCAAGTTGGCATATATAATGTTCCAAGAACATCTCTATGTAAAATCCTCCAAACAATTGGCAAGACATGTAAACCTAGAATTCAGCCACCATTAACACCCAGGCACAAGCAGTAGCGTGTTGAATGGGTGCTTCAGTACATGAAAACAGATTTAAGACTATTGTTCACTGGTCTATCTCTACTATGGAACGAGGTTTCCTTTTAGAAAGTTTGTGTAAGACTGGACATTCATTTTTACACTATCGAGCACTGTGTGGGCCAACAACTTCTTTGCCTATCAATCCTGCTCAAAACATGACAGCACCTCCACGTTATTGGCGTCTTAATCTCGATGATGAGTTGCGGAGAGCCAGTCTCTACCCTCTTGACCAACCATCAGGTCCATCAAGGGTTGCTCTGCATTCATCTGTGAAAAATAGTCTTAAAATCTGTTCATGTACTGAAGCACCCATTCAACACGCTGCTTCTTGTGCCTGGGTGTTAATGGTAGATGAATTGTAGGTTTACACTTCTTGCCAATTGTTTGAAGGCTTCTACATAATGATGTTTTTGGTACATTATATATGCCAACCTGCTCAAAACTCTTTACTCGAGGACAATGGATGCTTTGCAACTTCGCGCTTGATTACAGATATCTGCCGCCTTGTCACTTTTCTTATAGCAACTTTATCACTTCGCTACCTCAGTTTAGTACCCTCCGCTACAGTTTGATGATCCCTGCCAAGCTGCTTCGCAAATTTCAGTAGATTTGATATTTTCAGCGAGTAGCTTGACTTCTTTTCTCAGGTGAGATCAAATCCTCCTCCTTACCCATTTTCACCATTTGGATCCGTAAATAGACTACTTGCTTAATATTTTGGACAACCATATTTTACATATTTTTCAATAAAACTAGATAATTATTTTAATTCTAAAAATATTTTATCGAAATCCATACCATCAATGCTACTATATATATAGTGATTATCAGAGCTGGGCAGTAACGCGTTACAAGTAACGGCTGTTACGTAATGCGGTACTTTTTTAGTAACGGTAGCGGTAACGGCGTTACATTTCAAACCAAGTAACTCTTTCAGTAACGACGTTACTTTTTTAGAGAAATACATTCGTTAGTCGTTACATTTTTAACGTAGTTCGCAATTAGTTTCTTTCGATCCTCACTCATTATTCATAACCGTTAAAAATTTGTCCCTTCACTATGAGCGAGGTCTGTTTGTTGACCGTCGCCATG